>OU744338.1:85392307-85475592 GCA_916610165.2 Gymnosoma rotundatum | reverse complement strand
TAAAAAGTTATCAGGAAACTGATTTCTATAAAAATGACATGAAAGTGGCATGAAAGTGGCTTTTACTTGAAAACTGTAATATATTTCTAAATTAAGCTTACACGTTCTGAAAGAGGGATATCATACAAAGTAAAAATGAGATGAAAGTGGTATGAAAGTGGCTTTTACTTGAAAACTGTAATATATTTCTAAATTAAGCTTACACGTTCTGAAAGAGGGATATTAGACGAATAAAATGCGCTAGGCTGTAAGAAAATCTATGCAGTGAATCCCGAGATATCTGCGTTGGTGTTGAAAAGTTATTAGAAAACTGATTTCTGTAAAAATGACATGAAAGTGGCTTTTACTTGAAAACTGTATTATATTTCTAAATTAAGCTTACACATTCTGAAAGAGGGATATTAGACGAACAAAATGCGCTAGGCAGTAAGAAAATCTATGCAATGGTTCCAGAGATATCTGCGTTGGTGTCGAAAAGTTATCAGGAAACTGATTTCTGTAAAAATGGCATGAAATTGGCATGAAAGTGGCTTTTACTTGAAAACTGTAATATATTTCTAAATTAAGCTTACACATTCTGAAAGAGAGATATCATACGAAGTAAAAATGACATGAAAGTGGTATGAAAGTGGCTTTTACTTGAAAACTATAATATATTTATAAACAAAGCTTTCACATTCTGAAAGAGGGATTTTAGACGAACAAAATGCGCTAGACTGTAACAAAATCTATGCAGTGGTTCCAGAGATATCTGCGTTGGTGTTGAAAAGTTATCAGGAAACTGATTTCTGTAAAAATGACATGAAAGTGGCATGAAAGTGGCTTTTACTTGAAAACTGTAATATATTTCTAAATTAAGCTAACACATTCTGAAAGAGGGATATCATACGAAGTAAAAATGAGATGAAAGTGGTATGAAAGTGGCTTTTACTTGAAAACTGTAATATATTTATAAACTAAGCTTTCACGTTCTGAAAGAGGGATATTAGACGAACAAAATGCGCTAGGCTGTAACAAAATCTATGCAGTGGTTCCAGAAATATCTGCGTTGGTGTTAAAAAGATATCAGGAAACTGATTTCTGTAAAAATGACATGAAAGTGGCATGCAAGTGGCACGAAAGTGGCTTTTACTTGAAAACTGTAATATATTTCTAAATTAAGCTTACACATTCTAAAAGTGGTTCCAGAGATACCTGCGTTATTGTTGAAAAGTTATCAGGAAACTGATTTCTGTAAAAATTACATGAAAGTGGCTTTTACTTGAAAACTGTAATATATTTCTAAATTAAGCTTTCACGTTCTGAAAGAGGGATATCAGACGAACAAAATGCGCTAGCCTGTAAGAAAATCTATGCAGTGGTTCCAGAGATATCTGCGTTGGTGTTGAAAAGTTATCAGGAAACTGATTTCTGTAAAAATGACATGAAAGTGACATGAAAGGGGCTTTTACGTGAAAACTGTAATATATTTCTATATTAAGCTTACGCATTCTGAAAGAGGGATATTAGACGAACAAAATGCGCTAGGCAAGAAAATCTATGCAGTGGTTCCAGAGATATCTGCGTTGGTGTTGAAAAGTTATCAGAAAACCGATTTCTGTAAAAATAACATGAAAGTGGCATGAAAGTGGCTTTTACTTTAAAACTGTAATATATACCTAAATTAAGCTTACACATTCTGAAAGAGGGGTATTAGACGAACAAAATGCGCTAGGCTGTAAGAAAATCTATGCAGTGGTTCCAGAGATATCTGCGTTGGTGTTGAAAAGTTATCAGGAAACTGATTTCTGTAAAAATGACATGAAAGTGGCATGAAAGTGGCTTTTACTTGAAAACTATGATTTATTTCTAAATTAAGCTCACACATTCTGAAAGAGGGATATTAGACGAACAAAATGCGCTAGGCTGTAACAAAATCTATGCAGTGGTTCCAGAGATATCTGCGTTGGTGTTAAAGACTTATCAGGAAACTGATTTCTGTAAAAATGACATGAAAGTGGCATGAAAGTGGCTTTTACTTGAAAACTGTAATATATTTCTAAATTAAGCTTACACATTCTGAAAGAGGGATATCATACGAAGTAAAAATGAGATGAAAGTGGTATGAAAGTGGATTTTACTTGAAAACTGTAATATATTTATAAACTAAGCTTTCACATTCTGAAAGATGGATATTAGACGAACAAAATGCGCTAGGCTGTAACAAAATCTATGCAGTGGTTCCAGAGATATCTGCGTTGGTGTTAACAAGTTATCAGGAAACTGATTTCTGTAAAAATGACATGAAAGTGGCATGCAAGTGGCATGAAAGTGGCTTTTATTTGAAAACTGTAATATATTTCTAAATTAAGCTTACACATTCTAAAGTGGTTCCGGAGATACCTGCGTTGTTGTTGAAAAGTTATCAGGAAACTGATTTCTGTAAAAAATTACATGAAAGTGGCTTTTACTTGAAAACTGTAATATATTTCTAAATTAAGCTTACACGTTCTGAAAGAGGGATATCATACGAAGTAAAAATGAGATGAAAGTGGTATGAAAGTGGATTTTACTTGAAAACTGTAATATATTTATAAACTAAGCTTTCACATTCTGAAAGAGGGATATTAGACGAACAAAATGCGCTAGGCTGTAACAAAATCTATGCAGTGGTTCCAGAGATATCTGCGTTGGTGTTAACAAGTTATCAGGAAACTGATTTCTGTAAAAATGACATGAAAGTGGCATGCAAGTGGCATGAAAGTGGCTTTTATTTGAAAACTGTAATATATTTCTAAATTAAGCTTACACATTCTAAAAGTGGTTCCGGAGATACCTGCGTTGTTGTTGAAAAGTTATCAGGAAACTGATTTCTGTAAAAATTACATGAAAGTGGCTTTTACTTGAAAACTGTAATATATTTCTAAATTAAGCTTACACGTTCTGAAAGAGGGATATCAGACGAACAAAATGCGCTAGCCTGTAAGAAAATCTATGCAGTGGTTCCAGAGATATCTGCGTTGGTGTTGAAAAGTTATCAGGAAACTGATTTCTGTAAAAATGACATGAAAGTGACATGAAAGGGGCTTTTACGTGAAAACTGTAATATATTTCTAGATTAAGCTTTCGCATTCTGAAAGAGGGATATTAGACGAACAAAATGAGCTAGGCAAGAAAATCTATGCAGTGGTTCCAGAGATATCTGCAGGGTGTTGAAAGTGGCTTTTACTTGAAAACTATAATATATTTCTAAATTAAGCTTACACATTCTGAAAGAAGGATATTAGACGAACAAAATGCGCTAGGCTGTAAGAAAATCTATGCAGTGGTTCCAGAGATATCTGCGTTGGCGCTGAAAAGTTATCAGGAAACTGATTTCTGTAAAAATGACATGAAAGTGGATTTTACTTGAAAACTGTTATATATTTCTAAATTAAGCTTACACATTCTGAAAGAGGGATATCAGACGAACAAAATGCGCTAGGCTGTAAGAAAATCCATGCAGTGGTTCCAAAGATATCTGCGTTGGTGTTGAAAAGTTATCAGGAAACTGATTTCTGTAAAAATGGCATGAAAGTGGCATGAAAGTGGCTTTTACTTGAAAACTATGATATATTTCTAAATTAAGCTTACACATGCTGAAAGAGGGATATTAGACGAACAAAATGCGCTAGGCTGCAACAAAGTCTATGCAGTGGTTCCAGAGATATCTGCGTTGGCGTTAAAGACTTATCAGGAAACTGATTTCTGTAAAAATGACATGAAAGTGGCATGAAAGTGGCTTTTACTTGAAAACTGTAATATATTTCTAAATTAAGCTTACACATTCTGAAAGAGGGATATCATACGAAGTAAAAATGAGATGAAAGTGGTATGAAAGTGGATTTTACTTGAAAACTGTAATATATTTATAAACTAAGCTTTCACATTCTGAAAGAGGGATACTAGACGAACAAAATGCGCTAGGCTGTAACAAAATCTATGCAGTGGTTCCAGAGATATCTGCGTTGGTGTTGAAAAGTTATCAGGAAACTGATTTCTGTAAAAATGACATGAAAGTGGCTTTTACTTGAAAACTGTAATATATTTCTAAATTAAGCTTACACATTCTAAAAGAAGGATATTAGACGAACAAAATGTGCTACGCTGTAAGAAAATCTATGCAGTGGTTCCAGAGATATCTGCGTTGGTGCTGAAAAGTTATCAGGAAACTGATTTCTGTAAAAATGACATGAAAGTGGCATGAAAGTGGCTTTTACTTGAAAACTGTAATATATTTCTAAATAAAGCTTACACATTCTGAAAGACAGATATCAGACGAACAGAATGCGCTTGCCTGTAAGAAAATCTATGCAGTGGTTCCAGAGATATCTGCAGTGTGTTGAAACTGGCTTTTACTTAAAAACTGTAATATATTTCTTAATTAAGCTTACACATTCTGAAAGAAGGATATTAGACAAACAAAATGCGCTAGGCTGTAAGAAAATCTATGCAGTGGTTCCAGAGATATCTGCGTTGGTGCTGAAAAGTTATCAGGAAACTGATTTCTGTAAAAATGACATGAAAGTGGCATGAAAGTGGCTTTTACTTGAAAACTGTAATATATTTCTAAATAAAGCTTACACATTCTGAAAGACAGATATCAGACGAACAGAATGCGCTAGCCTGTAAGAAAATCTATGTAGTGGTTCCAGAGATATCTGCAGTGTGTTGAAACTGGCTTTTACTTAAAAACTGTAATATATTTCTTAATTAAGCTTACACATTCTGAAAGAAGGATATTAGACAAACAAAATGCGCTAGGCTGTAAGAAAATCTATGCAGTGGTTTCAGAGATATCTGCGTTGGTGTTGAAAAGTTATCAGGAAACTGATTTCTGTAAAAATGACATGAAAGTGACATGAAAGGGGCTTTTACGTGAAAACTGTAATATATTTCTAGATTAAGCTTACGCATTCTGAAAGAGGGATATTAGACGAACAAAATGAGCTAGGCAAGAAAATCTATGCAGTGGTTCCAGAGATATCTGCGTTGGTGTTGAAAAGTTATCAGGAAACCGATTTCTGTAAAAATAACATGAAAGTGGCATGAAAGTGGCTTTTACTTTAAAACTGTAATATATTTCTAAATTAAGCTTACACATTCTGAAAGAGGGATATTAGACGAACAAAATGCGCTAGGCTGTAAGAAAATCTATGCAGTGGTTCCAGAGATATCTGCGTTGGTGTTGAAAAGTTATCAGGAAACTGATTTCTGTAAAAATGACATGAAAGTGGCTTTTACTTGAAAACTATGATATATTTCTAAATTAAGCTTACACATTCTGAAAAAGGGATATTTGAGTAACAAAATGCGCTAGGCTGTAAGAAAATCTACGCAGTGGTTCCAGAGATATATGCGTTGGTGTTGAAAAGTTATCAGGAAACTGATTTCTGTAAAAATGACATGAAAGTGGCTTTTACTTGAAACCTGTAATATATTTCTAAGTTAAACTTACACATTCTGAAAGAGGGATATCAGACGCACAAAATGGGCTAGGCTGTAAGAAAATCTATGCAGTGGTTCCAGAGACATCTGCGTTGGTGTTGAAAAGTTATCAGGAAACTGATTTCTGCAAAATGACATGAAAGTGGCTTTTACTTGAAAACTGTAATATATTTCTAAATTAAGCTTACACATTCTGAAAGACAGATATCAGACGAACAGAATGCCCTAGCCTGTAAGAAAATCTATGCAGTGGTTCCAGAGATAACTGCAGTGTGTTGAAACTGGCTTTTACTTAAAAACTGTAATATATTTCTTAATTAAGCGTACACATTCTGAAAGAAGGATATTAGACAAACAAAATGCGCTGGGCTGTAAGAAAATCTATGCAGTGGTTCCAGAGATATCTGCGTTGGTGTTGAAAAGCTATCAGGAAACTGATCTCTGTAAAAATGACATGAAAGTGGCTTTTACTTGAAAACTGTAAAATATTTCTAAATTAAAATTACACATTCTGAAAGAGGGATATCATACGAAGTAAAAATGACATGAAAGTGGTATGAAAGTGGCTTTTACTTGAAAACTGTAATATATTTATAAACTAAGTATTCACATTCTGAAAGAGGGATATTAGACGAACAAAATGCGCTAGGCTGTAAGAAAATCTATGGAGTGGTTCCAGAGACATCTGCGTTTGTGTTGAAAAGTAATCAGGAAACTGATTTCTGCAAAATGACATGAAAGTGGCATGAAAGTGGCTTTTACTTGAAAACTGTAATATATTTCTACATTAAACTTACACATTCTGAAAGAGGGATATCAGACGCACAAAATGCGCTAGGCTGTAAGAAAATCTATGCAGTGGTTCGAGAGACATCTGCGTTGGTGTTGAAAAGTTATCAGGAAACTGATTTCTGCAAAATGACATGAAAGTGGCATGAAAGTGGCTTTTACTTGAAAACTATAATATATTTCTACATTAAGCTTACGCATTCTGAAAGAGGGATATTAGACGAACAAAATGCGGTAGGCTGTAAGAAAATCTATGCAGTGGTTCCAGAGATATCTGCGTTGGTGTTGAAAAGTTATCAGGAAACTGATTTCTGCAAAATGACATGAAAGTGGCTTTTACTTGAAAACTGTAATATATTTCTTAAGCTTACACATTCTGAAAGACAGATATCAGAGGAACAGAATGCGCTAGGCTGTAGGAAAATCTATGCAGTGGTTCCAGAGATATCTGCAGGGCGTTGAAAGTGGCTTTTACTTGAAAACTGTAATATATTTCTTAATTAAGCTTACACATTCTGAAAGAAGGATATTAGACAAACAAAATGCGCTAGGCTGTAAGAAAATCTACGAAGTGGTTCCAGAGATATCTGCGTTGGTGTTGAAAAGTTATCAGGAAACTGATTTCTGTAAAAATGACATGAAAGTGGCATGAAAGTGGCTTTCACTTGAAAACTGTAATATATTTCTAAATTAAGTTTACACATCTTGAAAGAGGGATATCAGGCGCACAAAATGCGCTAGGCTGTAAGAAATTCTATGCAGTGGTTCCAGAGATATCTGCAGGGTGTTGAAAGTGGCTTTTACTTGAAAACTGTAATATATTTCTAAATTAAGCTTACACATTCTGAAAGAGGGATATCATACGAAGTAAAAATGACATGAAAGTATTATGAAAGTGGCTTTTACTTGAAAATTGTAATATATTTATAAACTAAGCTTTCACATTCTGAAAAAGGGATATTAGACGAACAAAATGCGCTAGGCTGTAAAAATGAGATGAAAGTGGCTTTTACTTGAAACCTGTAATATATTTCTAAGTTAAACTTACACATTCTGAAAGAGGGATATCAGACGCACAAAATGCGCTAGGCTGTAAGAAAATCTATGCAGTGGTTCCAGAGTCATCTGCGTTGGGGTTGAAAAGTTATCAGGAAACTGATTTCTGTAAAAATGACATGAAAGTGGCATGAAAGTGGCTTTCACTTGAAAACTGTAATATATTTCTAAATTAAGTTTACACATCTTGAAAGAGGGATATCAGGCGCACAAAATGCGCTAGGCTGTAAGAAATTCTATGCAGTGGTTCCAGAGATATCTGCAGGGTGTTTAAAGTGGCTTTTACTTGAAAACTGTAATATATTTCTAAATTAAGCTTACACATTCTGAAAGAGGGATATCATACGAAGTAAAAATGACATGAAAGTATTATGAAAGTGGCTTTTACTTGAAAATTGTAATATATTTATAAACTAAGCTTTCACATTCTGAAAAAGGGATATTAGACGAACAAAATGCGCTAGGCTGTAAGAAAATCTATGTAGTGGTTCCAGAGATATCTGCATTGGTGTTGAAAAGTTATCAGGAAACTGATTTCTGTAAAAATGACATCAAAGTGGCATGAAAGTGGCTTTTACTTGAAAACTGTAATATATTTCTACATTAAGCTTACGCATTCTGAAAGAGGGATATTAGACGAACAAACTGCGCTAGGCTGTAAGAAAATCTATGCAGTGGTTCCAGAGATATCTGCGTTGGTGTTGAAAAGTTATCAGAAAACTGATTTCTGTAAAAATGACATGAAAGTGGCATGAAAGTGGCTTTTACTTGAAAACTGTAATATATTTCTAAATTAAGCTTACACATTCTGAAAGAGGGATATCAGACGAACAAAATGCGTTAGGCTGTAAGAAAATCTATGCAATGGTTCCAGAGATATCTGCGTTGGTGTTGAAAAGTTATCAGGAAACTGATTTCTGTAAAAATGACATGAAAGTGGCATGAAAGTGGCTTTTACTTGAAAACTGTAATATATTTCTAAATTAAGCTTACACATTCTGGAAGAGGGATATCATACGAAGTAAAAATGACATGAAAGTGGTATAAAAGTGGCTTTTACTTCAAAACTGTAATATATTTATAAACTAAGCTTTCACATTCTGAAAGAGGGATATTAGACGAACAAAATGCGCTAGGCTGTAAGAAAATCCATGCAGTGGTTCCAGAGATATCTGCGTTGGTGTTGAAAAGTTATCAGGAAACTGATTTCTATAAAAATAGTATGAAAGTGGCTTTTACTTGAAAACTGTAATATATTTCTAAATTAAGCTTACACATTCTGAAAGAAAGATATTAGACGAACAAAATGCGCTAGGCTGTAAGAAAATCTATGCAGTGGTTCCGGAGATATCTGCGTTGGTGTTGAAAAGTTATCAGGAAACTGATTTCTGTAAAAATTACATGAAAGTGGCTTTTACTTGAAAACTGTAACATATTTCTAAATTAGCTTACACATTCTGAAAGAGGGATATCAGACGAACAAAATGCGCTAGGCTGTAAGAAAATTTATGCAGTGGTTCCAGAGATATCTGCGTTGGTGTTGAAAAGTTATAAGGAAACTGATTTCTGTAAAAATGACACGAAAGTGGCTTTTACTTGAAAACTGTAATATATTTCTAAATTAAGCTTACACATTCTGAAAGAGGGATATTAGACGAACAAAATGCGCTAGGCTGTAAGAAAATCTATGCAGTGGTTTCAGAGATATCTGCGTTGGTGTTAAAAAGTTATCAGGAAACTGATTTCTGTAAAAATGACATGAAAGTGCTTTTACTTGAAGACTGTAACATATTTCTAAATTAAGCTTACACATTCTGAAAGAGAGATATTAGACGAACAAAATGCGCTAGTCAAGAAAATCTATGCAGTGGTTCCAGAGATATCTGCGTTGGTTTTGAAAAGTTATCAGGAAACTGATTTCTGTAAAAATTACATGAAAGTGGCTTTTACTTGAAAACTGTAATATACTTCTAAATTAAGCTTACAAATTCTGAAAGAGGGATATCAGGCGCACAAATTGCGCTAGGCTGTAAGAAATTCTATGCAGTGGTTCCAGATATATCTGCAGGGTGTTGAAAGTGGCTTTTACTTGAAAACTGTAATATATTTATAAACTAAGCTTTCACATTCTGAAAGAGGGATATTAGACGAACAAAATGCGCTAGGCTGTAACAAAATCTATGCAGTGGTTCCAGAGATATCTGCGTTGGTGTTAAAAAGTTATCAGGAAACTGATTTCTGTAAAAATGACATGAAAGTGGCATGCAAGTGGCATGAAATATATATAATATATTTCTAAATTAAGCTTACACATTCTAAAAGTGGTTCCAGAGATACCTGCGTTGTTGTTGAAAAGATATTAGGAAACTGATTTCTGTAAAAATTACATGAAAGTGGCTTTTACTTGAAAACTGTAATATATTTCTAAATTACGCTTACACGTTCTGAAAGAGGGATATCAGACGAACAAAATGCGCTAGCCTGTAAGAAAATCTATGCAGTGGTTCCCGAGATATCTGCGTTGGTGTTGAAAAGTTATCAGGAAACTGATTTCTGTAAAAATGACATGAAAGGGGCTTTTACGTGAAAACTGTAATATATTTCTAGATTAAGCTTTCGCATTCTGAAAGAGGGATATTAGACGAACAAAATGAGCTAGGTAAGAAAATCTATGCAGTGGTTCCAGAGATATCTGCGTTGGTGTTGAAAAGTTATCAGGAAACCGATTTCTGTAAAAATAACATGAAAGTGGCATGAAAGTGGCTTTTACTTTAAAACTGTAATATATTTCTAAATTAAGCTTACACATTCTGAAAGAGGGATATTAGACGAACAAAATGCGCTAGGCTGTAAGAAAATCTATGCAGTGGTTCCAGAGATATCTGCGTTGGTGTTGAAAAGTTATCAGGAAACTGATTTCTGTAAAAATGACATGAAAGTGGCTTTTACTTGAAAACTATGATATATTTCTAAATTAAGCTTACACATTCTGAAAAAGGGATATTTGAGTAACAAAATGCGCTAGGCTGTACGAAAATCTACGCAGTGGTTCCAGAGATATCTGCGTTGGTGTTGAAAAGTTATCAGGAAACTGATTTCTGTAAAAATGACATGAACGTGGCTTTTACTTGAAACCTGTAATATATTTCTAAGTTAAACTTACACATTCTGAAAGAGGGATATCAGACGCACAAAATGCGCTAGGCTGTAAGAAAATCTATGCAGTGGTTCCAGAGACATCTGCGTTGGTGTTGAAAAGTTATCAGGAAACTGATTTCTGCAAAATGACATGAAAGTGGCATGCAAGTGGCTTTTACTTGAAAACTGTAATATATTTCTAAATTAAGCTTACACATTCTGAAAGACAGATATCAGACGAACAGAATGCGCTAGCCTGTAAGAAAATCTATGCAGTGGTTCCAGAGATAACTGCAGTGTGTTGAAACTGGCTTTTACTTAAAAACTGTAATATATTTCTTAATTAAGCTTACACATTCTGAAAGAAGGATATTAGACAAACAAAATGCGCTAGGCTGTAAGAAAATCTATGCAGTGGTTCCAGAGATATCTGCGTTGGTGTTGAAAAGCTATCAGGAAACTGATTTCGGTAAAAATTACATGAAAGTGGCTTTTACTTGAAAACTGTAATATATTTCTAAATTAAAATTACACATACGAAGTAAAAATGACATGAAAGTAGTATGAAAGTGGCTTTTACTTGAAAACTGTAATATATTTATAAACTAAGCTTTCACATTCTGAAAGAGGGATATTAGACGAACAAAATGCGCTAGGCTGTAAGAAAATCTATGCAGTGGTTCCAGAGATATCTGCGTTGGTGTTGAAAAGTTATCAGGAAACTGATTTCTGTAAAACTGACATTAAAGTGGCATGAAAGTGGCTTTTACTTGAAAACTGTAATATATTTCTACATTAAGCTTACGCATTCTGAAAGAGGGATATTAGACGAACAAAATGCGCTAGGCTGTAAGAAAATCTATGCAGTGGTTCCAGAGATATCTGCGTTGGTGTTGAAAAGTTATCAGGAAACTGATTTCTGCAAAATGACATGAAAGTGGCTTTTACTTGAAAACTGTAATATATTTCTTAAGCTTACACATTCTGAAAGACAGATATCAGAGGAACAGAATGCGCTAGGCTGTAGGAAAATCTATGCAGTGGTTCCAGAGATATCTGCAGGGTGTTGAAAGTGGCTTTTACTTGAAAACTGTAATATATTTCTTAATTAAGCTTACACATTCTGAAAGAAGGATATTAGACAAACAAAATACGCTAGGCTGTAAGAAAATCTACGCAGTGGTTCCAGAGATATCTGCGTTGGTGTTGAAAAGTTATCAGGAAACTGATTTCTGTAAAAATGACATGAAAGTGGCTTTTACTTGAAACCTGTAATATATTTCTAAATTAAGTTTACACATCCTGAAAGAGGGATATCAGGCGCACAAAATGCGCTAGGCTGTAAGAAATTCTATGCAGTGGTTCCAGAGATATCTGCAGGGTGTTGAAAGTGGCTTTTACTTGAAAACGGTAATATATTTCTAAATTAAGCTTACACATTCTGAAAGAGGGATATCAGACGCACAAAATGCGCTAGGCTGTAAGAAAATCTATGCAGTAGTTCCAGAGACATCTGCGTTGGGGTTGAAAAGTTATCAGGATTCTGATTTCTGTAAAAATGACATGAAAGTGGCATGAAAGTGGCTTTCACTTGAAAACTGTAATATATTTCTAAATTAAGTTTACACATCCTGAAAGAGGGATATCAGGCGCACAAAATGCGCTAGGCTGTAAGAAATTCTATGCAGTGGTTCCAGAGATATCTGCAGGGTGTTGAAAGTGGCTTTTACTTGAAAACGGTAATATATTTCTAAATTAAGCTTACACATTCTGAAAGAGGGATATCAGACGCACAAAATGCGCTAGGCTGTTAGAAAATCTATGCAGTGGTTCCAGAGATATCTGCGTTGGTGTTGAAAAGTTATCAGGAAACTGATTTCTCTAAAAATGACATGAAAGTGGCTTTTACTTGAAAACTGTAATATATTTCTAAATTAAGCTTACACATTCTGAAAGAGGGATATCATACGAAGTAAAAATGACATGAAAGTGGTATGAAAGTGGCTTTTACTTGAAAATTGTAATATATTTATAAACTAAGCTTTCACATTCTGAAAAAGGGATATTAGACGAACAAAACGCGCTAGGCTATAAGAAAATCCATGCAGTGGTTCCAGAGATATCTGCATTGGTGTTGAAAAGTTATCAGGAAACTGATTTCTGTAAAAATGACATCAAAGTGGCATGAAAGTGGCTTTTACTTGAAAACTGTAATATATTTCTACATTAAGCTTACGCATTCTGAAAGAGGGATATTAGACGAACAAAATGCGCTAGGCTGTAAGAAAATCTATGCAGTGGTTCCAGAGATATCTGCGTTGGTGTTGAAAAGTTATCAGGAAACTGATTTCTGTAAAAATGACATGAAAGTTGCATGAAAGTGGCTTTTACTTGAAAACTGTAATATATTTCCAAATTAAACTTACACATTCTGAAATAGGGATATCAGACGAACAAAATGCGCTAGGCTGTAAGAAAATCTATGCAGTGGTTCCAGAGATATCTGCGTTGGTGTTGAAAAGTTATTAGGAAACTGATTTCTTTAAAAATGACATGAAAGTAGCTTTTACTTGAAAAATGGAATATATTTCTAAATTAAGCTTACACATCCTGAAAGAAGGACATTAGACGAACAAAATTCGCTAGGCTGTAAGAAAATCTATGCAGTGGTTCCAGAGATATCTGCGTTGGTGTTGAAAAGTTATTAGGAAACTAATTTCTGTAAAAATGACATGTAAGTGTCTTTTACTTGAAAACTGTAATATATTTCTAAATTAAATTTACATAGGCAAACAAAATACGCTAGGCTGTAAGAAAATCTATGCAGTGGTTCCAGAGATATCTGCGTTAGTGTTGAAAAGTTATCAGGAAACTGATTTCTGTAAAAATGACA
This sequence comes from Gymnosoma rotundatum, assembly GCA_916610165.2. Classification (NCBI taxonomy): domain Eukaryota; kingdom Metazoa; phylum Arthropoda; class Insecta; order Diptera; family Tachinidae; genus Gymnosoma; species Gymnosoma rotundatum. The sequence continues at coordinate 85,462,250 of OU744338.1, read as the reverse complement.
TGAAAGTGGCTTTTACTTGAAAACTGTAATATATTTCTATATTAAGCTTACACAATCTAAAAGAGGGATATTGGACGAACAAAATGCGCTAGGTTGTAAGAATACCTATGCAGTGGTTCCCGAGATATCTGCTGTAACGACACGTTTCCGCTGGTTGCTGGGGCAGAACTCAGCGGCGTCCAGGGTCGTCGTCGTTGAAAGTAAAACACGGTATACTTCAAAATACAATACGTGTTTATTCTACTTCACGTTTTTAAACAAAACTACTACTTAGTGAATTGCTAGTGACCAAGGCTCAAGCGTGTGGGCGTCACTTACCGTCGGCAGCCGTTGTCGGTTAGCGGATACGAGCGTGTAAACCACTACTCGTACCACTTGGAAAATACATAGGCGCGTGACCGCAACCGATGTAGACCCCAATATGACAGTCGACTATCAACGGACAAATGATCGCTCTCGAGGAGTTGGTATTGAGTGTAACCAGACACTACCACTTCCTTCTACTGCCTGTGTAGGAGCAACAGTTTAGCGTGTAATCCACTACTAAACTACCGGTCTTACCTGAAGGCCAGCCGGCAATCAACTGTCTCGATACAGGCAAATTGCTCGCCTTTTATACCCGTCGGCTGGCTACACATACAGGCAGGCTGTGATTGTGGTAGTGTCTGCTTGTAATTCTAAAAATACATTTGCTTACACTACGTAAGCTAAATGGTTGACCATCAACCAACGCATGCTTGGTTGTTGTCGTGGGTGTTGTTGTAAAAATAAAAACAAACAATAAAGCAGCAATACTTGCTTTTGATCGTCCCAACAACAACCCAGCATGAGCAGATCGTTGTTAAACAAAGAAAGGAATGCCTTTTGCTTATAAAATTAAAATAAAAACTTAACAATCAAATAATACAGAATTCATTTTATAAAATCTTAAAGCTAATACTTAGGCTAGAGTAAACTATTTTACGATGTGTAGGTAGAAACGACCATCGGGACTTCCACCGTCACACTACCTTCCCTCTCCCCGGGTGCTGTGGTAGGCGGCAGCAAGCGAATAACCGTCGGCGTGATTTTCGACCAGGTGACCAGGTAGCGTTGTTTCCCAGCCAGGATGCAGAAACGTGCTCGGGGAATGCCCTTTGCCTTTCTGGCGGCTATTGCCTCTCGCAATATCTGTGGGGCTTGGTGCTCGGGGATGATGTGGAAACTACCGCGTGGGGAGGTTGTCCTGTTCACGGCGGGTTTAGGCAGGAGAACGTTGACCGAAGGTGCTGAGGTGGGTGTTGCAATGGCCGGGCTTGTGGTGATGCGTGAGGGTGTCGTGATCGACGTGACTGTTGTTGGTATTTGTATTGAGTCAGCTATCGTTGCCAACGCTGACGCTGATGCTGACGATGGAGATGATGAGTCTGATGATGAATCTGACGGAAACGATGTCTTCCGCGGGCGGGGTTGGTACCTCAGCCGGGTCGTTGTGGTTCGTTGTTGGCTTCGACTCGGTACATCGCCTTTATTTAAAAATATGATTCGGCGACTCTTTGCTGATTCCGCCTCCAATTTATGTCGGAACCTCGGGCAGGTTTCTTCAAACCTCTTGGCTTCGGCCGAGTTGGTAGGTGGAGAGGGTCGCTTTCTTTGAAGCGGCTGCATTTTATTCTTAGTTCTTCTTCTATTTCTTTTATGCGTAGATCTGCAGAGAGAAGAAGACGCGGGGTCAGTAGTCGGTGAATGGAAAGGTTTCAATTCACTAAGGTGCGCTCGTCGCACGTCGCTATTACTACAACTACTAATTTCCACAATAACAGGGGATATAAAGTTCTTTACAACGTAGGGGCCCAGGTGTTTTGGAGCTAGCTTGGCCGCAAAACTGTCGATGGCCCGCGATAGCGGATGAGCACGGACCAGGACTTGATCACCTATGATGGGCCGCCACGGACGGCGTCGCAAGTTATAGTGTTGTTTTTGCTTCTTGGATGCCTTCTCCAGATTTCGCCTGACGAACTTGAAGATATCCGACAATTCACCTGCTCTGTCTTTCGGGCTTAACTGGCGTGCTCCAGTACCGATGGTTGCTTTTTCGTAAAGCGTTCTGGGCAGGCGTGGCTCTCTACCCTGGGTAAGAAAAGCGGGGGTATAGCCCGTGGACTCGGATGTGGCAGTATTGATAGACAGCATGATTTCGGGTAACATTTCGTCCCATGTATTGTGTTGTCTGGCCAACTGAGCTAGCATTGTCTTGATAGTTCGGTTGGCTCTTTCCACTGGGTTTTCCTGGGGGGTATAGGGTGCGGTGAATTGTTGTTTAATTCCCATTTCCCTAAGGTATCGACAAAAAATGTGGCCTGTGAACTGAGCGCCGTTGTCTGTGAGGACCATCTTCGGGACTCCATAACGGGCAATGATTCGCTCGCGCAATGCTTTTACGGCGCCTTCGGCAGTGGCGTTTCGTAACGGCACGAGTTCACACCATCTCGAGAAGCTATCGGATAGCATTAACACAGTCGTATTGCCGTGCTTGGTTCGTGGCAATGGGCCCATGAAATCGGCGCAGACTAAGGACCATGGTTCGTCCGGTTGGCGAGTCAGCATCATATTGGCGGGAGCTTGCTGGTCGATTTTATACTTCTGACAGGCCTCACACCGTCGTACGTACCGGCTTATGTCCCGTGCCATGCCGGGCCAGTAATACCGCTGAGTGATCTGGTTAATAGTCTTGCGCACGCCGAGGTGGCCGCCGGCCGCCTGGTCATGGTTTTCCTGGATCACCTGGACTCTCAACGGAGTGGCCACACACAGTTTCCAGGGCGTATCATCTTTATCGCCAGTCCCCCTGGTGATCTGGCGGTATAGTTGCTGATTAATTATGGTGTAATCGGCAACTCTATCAGGATGGTCGTGTACTTTCTGCTTCATTTTCTTCATCCAGGGGCAACGCTCCTCTGCCCTAGATTCGATTATCGCGGTGATTGGAATGTCTTCTGGGGGCGATTGTGCCTGAAGTTTATCATGGCCCCATGAGAGGCTGGTAGGATTTACCTCGCTATCCTTGCCTCCTGACTGCTGCCTTTCCTCACTGTGAGTACCGTCCCTTATTGTCCGGTAATGTTCGCCACGTGTTATGTGCGTGGGATAGCTACTGTGGGGGATGCATTCGAGCTCCATGGCTAACTTCACGAGGTCGTCGAGCGTTGAAAAATCTCGCCGCCGAATATACCATTGATAGTCGGGATGGGCGTTTCGAAAAATCCGCTCTAATTTCTGTGCGGGGCTCATATCCGTGTGTCTCATTAAGCCTTGGATGGTCAACACGTAATCTCGGAAAGGTTCCCGCTGTCGCTGCACTCGTTTGCGGACCTCGTCGTCCAACTCTTCGAAGTACCGCGGCGGTAGAAAAAACGTAGCCAAGTCATTTTTAAACTCTGACCACTGGCTCCATGATCGGACGTTATTGCGGTACCAACACAGAGCCTTGTCGCGCAATAACTCAGGCATTCCGCGTAGCACTTCCCTCAAGTCTACGTCGTACAGTTCAGCCAGTTCCTCTAATCTCTCTAGGAAATCAAGGAGGTCCTTGCCGCCATCGTATTTAAGGCCCCAATCCCGGATGGTATTCAGGTGGTGCATACGGACGTCGTGCGGCGGACGCTCTGTGCCGGCGGCAGTTTTGTGTGGGAGCAAACCTTCAATTTTCTTTGGTGAGGCTGCGTCGCCCGGCATAGTTGGCGGTGGCAGCTGTAGGTGATCATAGGCTGCGCCAGTGGTGAACAGCTTCTCATGGTCGGCTTGCAGTTCTAAAAGTCGCTGCTGTTGTGCCTCTGGATGATCTGCCGTGATGAACTTGGCGAACCTCTTTCGTAACTCGTCGACGGTGCCGTTCGTAGTTTGTTCGAAGGCGGCAAGGTAGGTAACGAGCTCTTCCTTCTTTAATGAATATACCCAGGTATTTCTGAGCATCTTGGCGGCCTTCTGTTGCTGTCGGCCGGTAGCGCGCTGTCTTCGGTGCGGCAGCTGAATATTGGGCAGTCCGGTTTGCCGCTGCGGGGATGATTGCTGGTGGGCAGACTTTTCGCTGCTGGCTTCGTCGCAGTCACGGGTGTGACGTGCTGTCTTCAGTGCGACAGCTGATGATTGGGCAGTCCGGTTTACTGCTGAGCGGATGGTTGCTGGTAGGCAGGCTTCTCTCTGCTTGCTTCGTCGCAGTCACGGGTGTGACGTGCTGTCTTCGTCGGTGGACAAATTAGATTTGTCCCTGCTCGGGCGCCAATGTAACGACACGTTTCCGCTGGTTGCTGGGGCAGAACTCAGCGGCGTCCAGGGTCGTCGTCGTTGAAAGTAAAACACGGTATACTTCAAAATACAATACGTGTTTATTCTACTTCACGTTTTTAAACAAAACTACTACTTAGTCAATTGCTAGTGACCAAGGCTCAAGCGTGTGGGCGTCACTTACCGTCGGCAACCGTTGTCGGTTAGCGGATACGAGCGTGTAAACCACTACTCGTACCACTTGGAAAATACATAGGCGCGTGACCGCAACCGATGTAGACCCCAATATGACAGTCGACTATCAACGGACAAATGATCGCTCTCGAGGAGTTGGTATTGAGTGTAACCAGACACTACCACTTCCTTCTACTGCCTGTGTAGGAGCAACAGTTTAGCGTGTAATCCACTACTAAACTACCGGTCTTACCTGAAGGCCAGCCGGCAATCAACTGTCTCGATACAGGCAAATTGCTCGCCTTTTATACCCGTCGGCTGGCTACACATACAGGCAGGCTGTGATTGTGGTAGTGTCTGCTTGTAATTCTAAAAATACATTTGCTTACACTACGTAAGCTAAATGGTTGACCATCAACCAACGCATGCTTGGTTGTTGTCGTGGGTGTTGTTGTAAAAATAAAAACAAACAATAAAGCAGCAATACTTGCTTTTGATCGTCCCAACAACAACCCAGCATGAGCAGATCGTTGTTAAACAAAGAAAGGAATGCCTTTTGCTTATAAAATTAAAATAAAAACTTAACAATCAAATAATACAGAATTCATTTTATAAAATCTTAAAGCTAATACTTAGGCTAGAGTAAACTATTTTACGATGTGTAGGTAGAAACGACCATCGGGACTTCCACCGTCACACTGCGTAGGTGTTGAAAAGTTATTAGGAAACTGATTTCTGTAAAAATGGCATGAAAGTGGCTTTTACTTGAAAACTGTAATATATTTCTAAATTAAGCTTACACATTCTGAAAGAGGGATATTAGACGAACAAAATGCGCTAGGCTGTAAGAAAATCTATGCAGTGGTTCCGCAGATATCTGCGTTGGTGTTGAAAAGTTATCAGGAAACTGATTTCTGTAAAAATTACATGAAAGTGGCTTTTACTTGAAAACTGTAACATATTTCTAAATTAGCTTACACATTCTGAAAGAGGGATATCAGACGAACAAAATGCGCTAGGCTGTAAGAAAATCTATGCAGTGGTTCCAGAGATATCTGCGTTGGTGTTGAAAAGTTATCAGGAAACTGATTTCTGTAAAAATGACATGAAAGTGGCTTTTACTTGAAAACTGTAATATATTTCTAAATTAAGCTTACACATTCTGAAAATGGGATATTAGACGAACAAAATGCGCTAGGCTGTAAGAAAATCTATGCAGTGGTTTCAGAGATATCTGCGTTGGTGTTAAAAAGTTATCAGGAAACTGATTTCTGTAAAAATGACATGAAAGTGCTTTTACTTAAAGACTGTAACATACTTCTAAATTAAGCTTACACATTCTGAAAGAGGGATATTAGACGAACAAAATGCGCTAGTCAAGAAAATCTATGCAGTGGTTCCAGAGATACCTGCGTTGGTGTTGAAAAGTTATCAGGAAACTGATTTCTGTAAAAATGACATGAAAGTGGCTTTTACTTGAAAACTGTAATATATTTCCAAATTAAACTTACACATTCTGAAATAGGGATATCAGACGAAATAAATGCGCTAGGCTGTAAGAAAATCTATGCAGTGGTTCCAGAGATATCTGCGTTGGTGTTGAAAAGTTATTAGGAAACTGATTTCTTTAAAAGTGACATGAAAGTAGCTTTTACTTGAAAAATGGAATATATTTCTAAATTAAGCTTACACATCCTGAAAGAGGGACATTAGACGAACAAAATTCGCTAGGCTGTAAGAAAATCTATGCAGTGGTTCCAGAGATATCTGCGTTGGTGTTGAAAAGTTATCAGGAAACTGATTTCTGTAAAAATGACATGAAAGTTGCATGAAAGTGGCTTTTACTTGAAAACTGTAATATATTTCCAAATTAAACTTACACATTCTGAAATAGGGATATCAGACGAACAAAATGCGCTAGGCTGTAAGAAAATCTATGCAGTGGTTCCAGAGATATCTGCGTTGGTGTTGAAAAGTTATTAGGAAACTGATTTCTTTAAAAATGACATGAAAGTAGCTTTTGCTTGAAAAATGGAATATATTTCTAAATTACGCTTACACATCCTGAAAGAGGGACATTAGACGAACAAAATTCGCTAGGCTGTAAGAAAATCTATGCAGTGGTTCCAGAGATATCTGCGTTGGTGTTGAAAAGTTATTAGGAAACTGATTTCTGTAAAAATGACATGTAAGTGTCTTTAACTTGAAAACTGTAATATATTTCTAAATTAAATTTACATAGGCAAACAAAATACGCTAGGCTGTAAGAAAATCTATGCAGTGGTTCCAGAGATATCTGCGTTAGTGTTGAAAAGTTATCAGGAAACTGATTTCTGTAAAAATGACATGAAAGTGGCTTTTACTTGAAAACTGTAATATATTTCTATATTAAGCCTACACATTCTAAAAGAGGGATATTGGACGAACAAAATGCGCTAGGTTGTAAGAATACCTATGCAGTGGTTCCCGAGATATCTGCGTAGGTGTTGAAAAGTTATTAGGAAACTGATTTCTGTAAAAATGGCATGAAAGTGGCTTTTACTTGAAAACTGTAATATATTTCTAAACTAAGCTTACACATCCTGAAAGAGGGGCATTAGACGAACAAAATTCGCTAGGCTGTAAGAAAATCTATGCAGTGGTTCCAGAGATATCTGCGTTGGTGTTGAAAAGTTATCAGGAAACTGATTTCTGTAAAAATGACATGAAAGTGGCATGAAAGTGGCTTTTACTTGAAAACTGTAATATATTTCTATATTAAGCTTACACATTCTAAAAGAGGGATATTGGACGAACAATATGCGCTAGGTTGTAAGAATACCTATGCAGTGGTTCCCGAGATATCTGCGTAGGTGTTGAAAAGTTATTAGGAAACTGATTTCTGTAAAAATGGCATGAAAGTGGCTTTTACTTGAAAACTGTAATATATTTCTAAATTAAGCTCACACATTCTGAAAGAGGGATATTAGACGAACAAAATGCGCTAGGCTGTAAGAAAAACTATGCTGTGGTTCCAGAGATATCTGCGTTGGTGTTGAAAAGTTATAGGGAAACTGATTTCTGTAAAAATGACTTGAAAGTGGCTTTTAATTGAAAACTGTAAAATATTTCTAAATTAAGCTTACACATTCTGAAAGAGGGATATCATACGAAGTAAAAATGACAGTGGTTCCAGAGATATCTGCGTTGGTGTTGAAAAGTTATCAGGAAACTGATTTCTGTAAAAATGACATGAAAGTGGCTTTTACTTGAAAACTATAATATTTTTCTAAATTAAGCTTACACATTCTGAAAGAGGGATATTAGACGAACAAAATGCGCTAGGCTGTAAGAAAATCTATGCAGTGGTTCCAGAGATATCTGCGTTGGTGTTGAAAAGTTATCAGGAAACTGATTTCTGTAAAAATTATATGAAAGTGGCATGAAAGTGGCTTTTACTTGAAAACTGTAATATATTTCTAAATTAAGCTTACACATTCTAAAAGAGGGATATTGGACGAACAAAACGCGCTAGGCTGTAAGAAAATCTATGCAGTGGTTCCCGAGATATCTGCGTTGGTGTTGAAAAGTTATTAGGAAACTGATTTCTGTAAAAATGACATGAAAGTGGCTTTTACTTGAAAACTATAACATATTTCTAAATTAAGCTTACACATTCTGAAAGCGAGGTATCAGACGCACAAAATGCGCTAGGCTGTAAGAAAATCTATGCAGTGGTTCCAGAGATATCTGCGTTGGTGTTGAAAAGTTATCAGGAAACTGATTTCTGTAAAAATGACATGAAAGTGGCTTTTACTTGAAAACTGTAATATATTTCTATAATAAGCTTACACATTCTAAAAGAGGGATATTGGACGAACAAAACGCGCTAGGCTGTAAGAAAATCTATGCAGTGGTTCCCGAGATATCTGCGTTGGTGTTGAAAAGTTATTAGGAAACTGATTTCTGTAAAAATGACATGAAAGTGGCTTTTACTTGAAACCTGTAATATATTTCTAAGTTAAACTTACACATTCTGAAAGAGGGATATCAGACGCACAAAATGCGCTAGGCTGTAAGAAAATCTATGCAGTGGTTCCAGAGACATCTGCGTTGGTGCTGAAAAGTTATTAGGAAACTGATTTCTGTAAAAATGACATGAAAGTGGCTTTTACTTGAAAACTATAATATATTTCTAAATTAAGCTTACACATTCTGAAAGCGAGGTATCAGACGAACAAAATGCGCTAGGCTGTAAGAAAATCTATGCAGTGGTTCCAGAGATATCTGCGTTGGTGTTGAAAAGTTATCAGGAAACTGATTTCTGTAAAAATGACATGAAAGTGGCTTTTACTTGAAAACTATGATATATTTCTAAATTAAGCTTACACATTCTGAAAAAGGGATATTTGAGTAACAAAATGCGCTAGGCTGTAAGAAAATCTATGCAGTGGTTCCAGAGATATCTGCGTAGGTGTTGAAAAGTTATTAGGAAACTGATTTCTGTAAAAATGGCATGAAAGTGGCTTTTACTTGAAAACTGTAATATATTTCTAAATTAAGCTTACACATTCTGAAAGAGGGATATTAGACGAACAAAATGCGCTAGGCTGTAAGAAAATCTATGCAGTGGTTCCGCAGATATCTGCGTTGGTGTTGAAAAGTTATCAGGAAACTGATTTCTGTAAAAATTACATGAAAGTGGCTTTTACTTGAAAACTGTAACATATTTCTAAATTAGCTTACACATTCTGAAAGAGGGATATCAGACGAACAAAATGCGCTAGGCTGTAAGAAAATCTATGCAGTGGTTCCAGAGATATCTGCGTTGGTGTTGAAAAGTTATCAGGAAACTGATTTCTGTAAAAATGACATGAAAGTGGCTTTTACTTGAAAACTGTAATATATTTCTAAATTAAGCTTAAACATTCTGAAAGTGGGATATTAGACGAACAAAATGCGCTAGGCTGTAAGAAAATCTATGCAGTGGTTTCAGAGATATATGCGTTGGTGTTAAAAAGTTATCAGGAAACTGATTTCTGTAAAAATGACATGAAAGTGCTTTTACTTAAAGACTGTAACATACTTCTAAATTAAGCTTACACATTCTGAAAGAGGGATATTAGACGAACAAAATGCGCTAGTCAAGAAAATCTATGCAGTGGTTCCAGAGATACCTGCGTTGGTGTTGAAAAGTTATCAGGAAACTGATTTCTGTAAAAATGACATGAAAGTGGCTTTTACTTGAAAACTGTAATATATTTCCAAATTAAACTTACACATTCTGAAATAGGGATATCAGACGAAATAAATGCGCTAGGCTGTAAGAAAATCTATGCAGTGGTTCCAGAGATATCTGCGTTGGTGTTGAAAAGTTATTAGGAAACTGATTTCTTTAAAAATGACATGAAAGTAGCTTTTACTTGAAAAATGGAATATATTTCTAAATTAAGCTTACACATCCTGAAAGAGGGACATTAGACGAACAAAATTCGCTAGGCTGTAAGAAAATCTATGCAGTGGTTCCAGAGATATCTGCGTTGGTGTTGAAAAGTTATCAGGAAACTGATTTCTGTAAAAATGACATGAAAGTTGCATGAAAGTGGCTTTTACTTGAAAACTGTAATATATTTCCAAATTAAACTTACACATTCTGAAATAGGGATATCAGACGAACAAAATGCGCTAGGCTGTAAGAAAATCTATGCAGTGGTTCCAGAGATATCTGCGTTGGTGTTGAAAAGTTATTAGGAAACTGATTTCTTTAAAAATGACATGAAAGTAGCTTTTACTTGAAAAATGGAATATATTTCTAAATTACTCTTACACATCCTGAAAGAGGGACATTAGACGAACAAAATTCGCTAGGCTGTAAGAAAATCTATGCAGTGGTTCCAGAGATATCTGCGTTGGTGTTGAAAAGTTATTAGGAAACTGATTTCTGTAAAAATGACATGTAAGTGTCTTTTACTTGAAAACTGTAATATATTTCTAAATTAAATTTACATAGGCAAACAAAATACGCTAGGCTGTAAGAAAATCTATGCAGTGGTTCCAGAGATATCTGCGTTAGTGTTGAAAAGTTATCAGGAAACTGATTTCTGTAAAAATGACATGAAAGTGGCTTTTACTTGAAAACTGTAATATATTTCTATATTAAGCTTACACATTCTAAAAGAGGGATATTGGACGAACAAAATGCGCTAGGTTGTAAGAATACCTATGCAGTGGTTCCCGAGATATCTGCGTAGGTGTTGAAAAGTTATTAGGAAACTGATTTCTGTAAAAATGGCATGAAAGTGGCTTTTACTTGAAAACTGTAATATATTTCTAAACTAAGCTTACACATCCTGAAAGAGGGGCATTAGACGAACAAAATGCGCTAGGCTGTAAGAAAATCTATGCAGTGGTTCAAGAGATATCTGCGTTGGTGTTGAAAAGTTATTAGGAAACTGATTTCTGTAAAAATGACATGAAAGTGGCATGAAAGTGGCTTTTACTTGAAAACTGTAATATATTTCTATATTAAGCTTACACATTCTAAAAGAGGGATATTGGACGAACAATATGCGCTAGGTTGTAAGAATACCTATGCAGTGGTTCCCGAGATATCTGCGTAGGTGTTGAAAAGTTATTAGGAAACTGATTTCTGTAAAAATGGCATGAAAGTGGCTTTTACTTGAAAACTGTAATATATTTCTAAATTAAGCTCACACATTCTGAAAGAGGGATATTAGACGAACAAAATGCGCTAGGCTGTAAGAAAAACTATGCTGTGGTTCCAGAGATATCTGCGTTGGTGTTGAAAAGTTATAGGGAAACTGATTTCTGAAAAAATGACTTGAAAGTGGCTTTTAATTGAAAACTGTAAAATATTTCTAAATTAAGCTTACACATTCTGAAAGAGGGATATCATACGAAGTAAAAATGACAGTGGTTCCAGAGATATCTGCGTTGGTGTTGAAAAGTTATCAGGAAACTGATTTCTGTAAAAATTACATGAAAGTGGCTTTTACTTGAAAACTATAATATTTTTCTAAATTAAGCTTACACATTCTGAAAGAGGGATATTAGACGAACAAAATGCGCTAGGCTGTAAGAAAATCTATGCAGTGGTTCCAGAGATATCTGCGTTGGTGTTGAAAAATTATCAGGAAACTGATTTCTGTAAAAATTATATGAAAGTGGCATGAAAGTGGCTTTTACTTGAAAACTGTAATATATTTCTAAATTAAGCTTACACATTCTAAAAGAGGGATATTGGACGAACAAAACGCGCTAGGCTGTAAGAAAATCTATGCAGTGGTTCCCGAGATATCTGCGTTGGTGTTGAAAAGTTATTAGGAAACTGATTTCTGTAAAAATGACATGAAAGTGGCTTTTACTTGAAAACTATAATATATTTCTAAATTAAGCTTACACATTCTGAAAGCGAGGTATCAGACGCACAAAATGCGCTAGGCTGTAAGAAAATCTATGCAGTGGTTCCAGAGATATCTGCGTTGGTGTTGAAAAGTTATCAGGAAACTGATTTCTGTAAAAATGACATGAAAGTGGCTTTTACTTGAAAACTGTAATATATTTCTATATTAAGCTTACACATTCTAAAAGAGGGATATTGGACGAACAAAACGCGCTAGACTGTAAGAAAATCTATGCAGTGGTTCCCGAGATATCTGCGTTGGTGTTGAAAAGTTATTAGGAAACTGATTTCTGTAAAAATGACATGAAAGTGGCTTTTACTTGAAACCTGTAATATATTTCTAAGTTAAACTTACACATTCTGAAAGAGGGATATCAGACGCACAAAATGCGCTAGGCTGTAAGAAAATCTATGCAGTGGTTCCAGAGACATCTGCGTTGGTGCTGAAAAGTTATTAGGAAACTGATTTCTGTAAAAATGACATGAAAGTGGCTTTTACTTGAAAACTATAATATATTTCTAAATTAAGCTTACACATTCTGAAAGCGAGGTATCAGACGAACAAAATGCGCTAGGCTGTAAGAAAATCTATGCAGTGGTTCCAGAGATATCTGCGTTGGTGTTGAAAAGTTATCAGGAAACTGATTTCTGTAAAAATGACATGAAAGTGGCTTTTACTTGAAAACTATGATATATTTCTAAATTAAGCTTACACATTCTGAAAAAGGGATATTTGAGTAACAAAATGCGCTAGGCTGTAAGAAAATCTACGAAGTGGTTCCAGAGATATCTGCGTTGGTGTTGAAAAGTTATCAGGAAACTGATTTCTGTAAAAATGACATGAAAGTGGCTTTTACTTGAAACCTGTAATATATTTCTAAGTTAAACTTACACATTCTGAAAGAGGGATATCAGACGCACAAAATGCGCTAGGCTGTAAGAAAATCTATGCAGTGGTTCCAGAGACATCTGCGTTGGTGTTGAAAAGTTATCAGGAAACTGATTTCTGTAAAAATGACATGAAAGTGGCTTTTACTTGAAAACTGTAATATATTTCTATATTAAGCTTACACATTCTAAAAGAGGGATATTGGACGAACAATATGCGCTAGGTTGTAAGAATACCTATGCAGTGGTTCCCGAGATATCTGCGTAGGTATTGAAAAGTTATTAGGAAACTGATTTCTGTAAAAATGGCATGAAAGTGGCTTTTACTTGAAAACTGTAATATATTTCTAAATTAAGCTCACACATTCTGAAAGAGGGATATTAGACGAACAAAATGCGCTAGGCTGTAAGAAAAACTATGCTGTGGTTCCAGAGATATCTGCGTTGGTGTTGAAAAGTTATAGGGAAACTGATTTCTGTAAAAATGACTTGAAAGTGGCTTTTAATTGAAAACTGTAAAATATTTCTAAATTAAGCTTACACATTCTGAAAGAGGGATATCATACGAAGTAAAAATGACAGTGGTTCCAGAGATATCTGCGTTGGTGTTGAAAAGTTATCAGGAAACTGATTTCTGTAAAAATGACATGAAAGTGGCTTTTACTTGAAAACTATAATATTTTTCTAAATTAAGCTTACACATTCTGAAAGAGGGATATTAGACGAACAAAATGCGCTAGGCTGTAAGAAAATCTATGCAGTGGTTCCAGAGATATCTGCGTTGGTGTTGAAAAGTTATCAGGAAACTGATTTCTGTAAAAATTATATGAAAGTGGCATGAAAGTGGCTTTTACTTGAAAACTGTAATATATTTCTAAATTAAGCTTACACATTCTGAAAGAGGGATATTAGACGAACAAAACGCGCTAGGCTGTAAGAAAATCTATGCAGTGGTTCCCGAGATATCTGCGTTGGTGTTGAAAAGTTATTAGGAAACTGATTTCTGTAAAAATGACATGAAAGTGGCTTTTACTTGAAAACTATAACATATTTCTAAATTAAGCTTACACATTCTGAAAGCGAGGTATCAGACGCACAAAATGCGCTAGGCTGTAAGAAAATCTATGCAGTGGTTCCAGAGATATCTGCGTTGGTGTTGAAAAGTTATCAGGAAACTGATTTCTGTAAAAATGACATGAAAGTGGCTTTTACTTGAAAACTGTAATATATTTCTATATTAAGCTTACACATTCTAAAAGAGGGATATTGGACGAACAAAACGCGCTAGGCTGTAAGAAAATCTATGCAGTGGTTCCCGAGATATCTGCGTTGGTGTTGAAAAGTTATTAGGAAACTGATTTCTGTAAAAATGACATGAAAGTGGCTTTTACTTGAAACCTGTAATATATTTCTAAGTTAAACTTACACATTCTGAAAGAGGGATATCAGACGCACAAAATGCGCTAGGCTGTAAGAAAATCTATGCAGTGGTTCCAGAGACATCTGCGTTGGTGCTGAAAAGTTATTAGGAAACTGATTTCTGTAAAAATGACATGAAAGTGGCTTTTACTTGAAAACTATAATATATTTCTAAATTAAGCTTACACATTCTGAAAGCGAGGTATCAGACGAACAAAATGCGCTAGGCTGTAAGAAAATCTATGCAGTGGTTCCAGAGATATCTGCGTTGGTGTTGAAAAGTTATCAGGAAACTGATTTCTGTAAAAATGACATGAAAGTGGCTTTTACTTGAAAACTATGATATATTTCTAAATTAAGCTTACACATTCTGAAAAAGGGATATTTGAGTAACAAAATGCGCTAGGCTGTAAGAAAATCTATGCAGTGGTTCCAGAGATATCTGCGTAGGTGTTGAAAAGTTATTAGGAAACTGATTTCTGTAAAAATGGCATGAAAGTGGCTTTTACTTGAAAACTGTAATATATTTCTAAATTAAGCTTACACATTCTGAAAGAGGGATATTAGACGAACAAAATTCGCTAGGCTGTAAGAAAATCTATGCAGTGGTTCCGCAGATATCTGCGTTGGTGTTGAAAAGTTATCAGGAAACTGATTTCTGTAAAAATTACATGAAAGTGGCTTTTACTTGAAAACTGTAACATATTTCTAAATTAGCTTACACATTCTGAAAGAGGGATATCAGACGAACAAAATGCGCTAGGCTGTAAGAAAATCTATGCAGTGGTTCCAGAGATATCTGCGTTGGTGTTGAAAAGTTATCAGGAAACTGATTTCTGTAAAAATGACATGAAAGTGGCTTTTACTTGAAAACTGTAATATATTTCTAAATTAAGCTTAAACATTCTGAAAGTGGGATATTAGACGAACAAAATGCGCTAGGCTGTAAGAAAATCTATGCAGTGGTTTCAGAGATATATGCGTTGGTGTTAAAAAGTTATCAGGAAACTGATTTCTGTAAAAATGACATGAAAGTGCTTTTACTTAAAGACTGTAACATACTTCTAAATTAAGCTTACACATTCTGAAAGAGGGATATTAGACGAACAAAATGCGCTAGTCAAGAAAATCTATGCAGTGGTTCCAGAGATACCTGCGTTGGTGTTGAAAAGTTATCAGGAAACTGATTTCTGTAAAAATGACATGAAAGTGGCTTTTACTTGAAAACTGTAATATATTTCCAAATTAAACTTACACATTCTGAAATAGGGATATCAGACGAAATAAATGCGCTAGGCTGTAAGAAAATCTATGCAGTGGTTCCAGAGATATCTGCGTTGGTGTTGAAAAGTTATTAGGAAACTGATTTCTTTAAAAATGACATGAAAGTGGCTTTTACTTGAAAACTGTAATATATTTCTAAATTAAGCTTACACATCCTGAAAGAGGGACATTAGACGAACAAAATTCGCTAGGCTGTAAGAAAATCTATGCAGTGGTTCCAGAGATATCTGCGTTGGTGTTGAAAAGTTATCAGGAAACTGATTTCTGTAAAAATGACATGAAAGTTGCATGAAAGTGGCTTTTACTTGAAAACTGTAATATATTTCCAAATTAAACTTACACATTCTGAAATAGGGATATCAGACGAACAAAATGCGCTAGGCTGTAAGAAAATCTATGCAGTGGTTCCAGAGATATCTGCGTTGGTGTTGAAAAGTTATTAGGAAACTGATTTCTTTAAAAATGACATGAAAGTAGCTTTTACTTGAAAAATGGAATATATTTCTAAATTACTCTTACACATCCTGAAAGAGGGACATTAGACGAACAAAATTCGCTAGGCTGTAAGAAAATCTATGCAGTGGTTCCAGAGATATCTGCGTTGGTGTTGAAAAGTTATTAGGAAACTGATTTCTGTAAAAATGACATGTAAGTGTCTTTTACTTGAAAACTGTAATATATTTCTAAATTAAATTTACATAGGCAAACAAAATACGCTAGGCTGTAAGAAAATCTATGCAGTGGTTCCAGAGATATCTGCGTTAGTGTTGAAAAGTTATCAGGAAACTGATTTCTGTAAAAATGACATGAAAGTGGCTTTTACTTGAAAACTGTAATATATTTCTATATTAAGCTTACACATTCTAAAAGAGGGATATTGGACGAACAAAATGCGCTAGGTTGTAAGAATACCTATGCAGTGGTTCCCGAGATATCTGCGTAGGTGTTGAAAAGTTATTAGGAAACTGATTTCTGTAAAAATGGCATGAAAGTGGCTTTTACTTGAAAACTGTAATATATTTCTAAACTAAGCTTACACATCCTGAAAGAGGGGCATTAGACGAACAAAATGCGCTAGGCTGTAAGAAAATCTATGCAGTGGTTCCAGAGATATCTGCGTTGGTGTTGAAAAGTTATTAGGAAACTGATTTCTGTAAAAATGACATGAAAGTGGCATGAAAGTGGCTTTTACTTGAAAACTGTAATATATTTCTATATTAAGCTTACACATTCTAAAAGAGGGATATTGGACGAACAATATGCGCTAGGTTGTAAGAATACCTATGCAGTGGTTCCCGAGATATCTGCGTAGGTGTTGAAAAGTTATTAGGAAACTGATTTCTGTAAAAGTGGCATGAAAGTGGCTTTTACTTGAAAACTGTAATATATTTCTAAATTAAGCTCACACATTCTGAAAGAGGGATATTAGACGAACAAAATGCGCTAGGCTGTAAGAAAAACTATGCTGTGGTTCCAGAGATATCTGCGTTGGTGTTGAAAAGTTATAGGGAAACTGATTTCTGAAAAAATGACTTGAAAGTGGCTTTTAATTGAAAACTGTAAAATATTTCTAAATTAAGCTTACACATTCTGAAAGAGGGATATCATACGAAGTAAAAATGACAGTGGTTCCAGAGATATCTGCGTTGGTGTTGAAAAGTTATCAGGAAACTGATTTCTGTAAAAATTACATGAAAGTGGCTTTTACTTGAAAACTATAATATTTTTCTAAATTAAGCTTACACATTCTGAAAGAGGGATATTAGACGAACAAAATGCGCTAGGCTGTAAGAAAATCTATGCAGTGGTTCCAGAGATATCTGCGTTGGTGTTGAAAAATTATCAGGAAACTGATTTCTGTAAAAATTACATGAAAGTGGCATGAAAGTGGCTTTTACTTGAAAACTGTAATATATTTCTAAATTAAGCTTACACATTCTAAAAGAGGGATATTGGACGAACAAAACGCGCTAGGCTGTAAGAAAATCTATGCAGTGGTTCCCGAGATATCTGCGTTGGTGTTGAAAAGTTATTAGGAAACTGATTTCTGTAAAAATGACATGAAAGTGGCTTTTACTTGAAAACTATAATATATTTCTAAATTAAGCTTACACATTCTGAAAGCGAGGTATCAGACGCACAAAATGCGCTAGGCTGTAAGAGAATCTATGCAGTGGTTCCAGAGATATCTGCGTTGGTGTTGAAAAGTTATCAGGAAACTGATTTCTGTAAAAATGACATGAAAGTGGCTTTTACTTGAAAACTGTAATATATTTCTATATTAAGCTTACACATTCTAAAAGAGGGATATTGGACGAACAAAACGCGCTAGACTGTAAGAAAATCTATGCAGTGGTTCCCGAGATATCTGCGTTGGTGTTGAAAAGTTATTAGGAAACTGATTTCTGTAAAAATGACATGAAAGTGGCTTTTACTTGAAACCTGTAATATATTTCTAAGTTAAACTTACACATTCTGAAAGAGGGATATCAGACGCACAAAATGCGCTAGGCTGTAAGAAAATCTATGCAGTGGTTCCAGAGACATCTGCGTTGGTGCTGAAAAGTTACTAGGAAACTGATTTCTGTAAAAATGACATGAAAGTGGCTTTTACTTGAAAACTATAATATATTTCTAAATTAAGCTTACACATTCTGAAAGCGAGGTATCAGACGAACAAAATGCGCTAGGCTGTAAGAAAATCTATGCAGTGGTTCCAGAGATATCTGCGTTGGTGTTGAAAAGTTATCAGGAAACTGATTTCTGTAAAAATGACATGAAAGTGGCTTTTACTTGAAAACTATGATATATTTCTAAATTAAGCTTACACATTCTGAAAAAGGGATATTTGAGTAACAAAATGCGCTAGGCTGTAAGAAAATCTACGAAGTGGTTCCAGAGATATCTGCGTTGGTGTTGAAAAGTTATCAGGAAACTGATTTCTGTAAAAATGACATGAAAGTGGCTTTTACTTGAAACCTGTAATATATTTCTAAGTTAAACTTACACATTCTGAAAGAGGGATATCAGACGCACAAAATGCGCTAGGCTGTAAGAAAATCTATGCAGTGGTTCCAGAGACATCTGCGTTGGTGTTGAAAAGTTATCAGGAAACTGATTTCTGCAAAATGACATGAAAGTGGCATGAAAGTGGCTTTTACTTGAAAACTGTAATATATTTCTAAATTACGCTTACACATTCTGAAAGACAGATATCAGACGAACAGAATGCGCTAGCCTGTAAGAAAATCTATGCAGTGGTTCCAGAGATAACTGCAGTGTGTTGAAACTGGCTTTTACTTAAAAACTGTAATATATTTCTTAATTAAGCTTACACATTCTGAAAGAAGGATATTAGACAAACAAAATGCGCTAGGCTGTAAGAAAATCTATGCAGTGGTTCCAGAGATATCTTCGTTGGTGTTGAAAAGCTATCAGGAAACTGATTTCGGTAAAAATTACATGAAAGTGGCTTTTACTTGAAAACTGTAATATATTTCTAAATTAAAATTACACATTCTGAAAGAAGGATATCATACGAAGTAAAAATGACATGAAAGTAGTATGAAAGTGGCTTTTACTTGAAAACTGTAATATATTTATAAACTAAGCTTTCACATTCTGAAAGAGGGATATTAGACGAACAAAATGCGCTAGGCTGTAAGAAAATCTATGCAGTGGTTCCAGAGATATCTGCGTTGGTGTTGAAAAGTTATCAGGAAACTGATTTCTGTAAAAATTATATGAAAGTGGCATGAAAGTGGCTTTTACTTGAAAACTGTAATATATTTCTATATTAAGCTTACACATTCTAAAAGAGGGATATTGGACGAACAAAACGCGCTAGGCTGTAAGAAAATCTATGCAGTGGTTCCCGAGATATCTGCGTTGGTGTTGAAAAGTTATTAGGAAACTGATTTCTGTAAAAATAACATGAAAGTGGCTTTTACTTGAAAACTATAATATATTTCTAAATTAAGCTTACACATTCTGAAAGCGAGGTATCAGACGCACAAAATGCGCTAGGCTGTAAGAAAATCTATGCAGTGGTTCCAGAGATATCTGCGTTGGTGTTGAAAAGTTATCAGGAAACTGATTTCTGTAAAAATGACATGAAAGTGGCTTTTACTTGAAAACTATAATATATTTCTAAATTAATCTTACACATTCTGAAAGCGAGGTATCAGACGCACAAAATGCGCTAGGCTGTAAGAAAATCTATGCAGTGGTTCCAGAGATATCTGCGTTGGTGTTGAAAAGTTATCAGGAAACTGATTTCTGCAAAATGACATGAAAGTGGCATTTACTTGAAAACTGTAATATATTTCTTAAGCTTACACATTCTGAAAGACAGATATCAGACGAACAGAATGCGCTAGCCTGTAAGAAAATCTATGCAGTGGTTCCAGAGATATCTGCAGTGTGTTAAAACTGGCTTTTACTTAAAAACTGTAATATATTTCTTAATTAAGCTTACACATTCTGAAAGAAGGATATTAGACAAACAAAATGCGCTAGGCTGTAAGAAAATCTATGCAGTGGTTCCAGAGATATCTGCGTTAGTGCTGAAAAGTTATCAGGAAACTGATTTCTGTAAAAATGACATGAAAGTGGCATGAAAGTGGCTTTTACTTGAAAACTGTAATATATTTCTAAATAAAGCTTACACATTCTGAAAGACAGATATCAGACGAACAGAATGCGCTAGCCTGTAAGAAAATCTATGTAGTGGTTCCAGAGATATCTGCAGTGTGTTGAAACTGGCTTTTACTTAAAAACTGTAATATATTTCTTAATTAAGCTTACACATTCTGAAAGAAGGATATTAGACAAACAAAATGCGCTAGGCTGTAAGAAAATCTATGCAGTGGTTTCAGAGATATCTGCGTTGGTGTTGAAAAGCTATCAGGAAACTGATTTCTGTAAAAATGACATGAAAGTGGCATGAAAGTGGCTTTTACTTGAAAACTATGATATATTTCTAAATTAAGCTTACACATTCTGAAAGAGGGATATTAGACGAACAAAATGCGCTAGGCTGTAAGAAAATCTATGCAGTGGTTCCAGAGATATCTGCGTTGGTGTTGAAAAGTTATCAGGAAACTGATTTCTGTAAAAATGACATGAAAGTGACATGAAAGGGGCTTTTACGTGAAAACTGTAATATATTTCTAGATTAAGCTTATGCATTCTGAAAGAGGGATATTAGATGAACAAAATGAGCTAGGCAAGAAAATCTATGCAGTGGTTCCAGAGATATCTGCGTTGGTGTCGAAAAGTTATCAGGAAACCGATTTCTGTAAAAATAACATGAAAGTGGCATGAAAGTGGCTTTTACTTTAAAACTGTAATATATTTCTAAATTAAGCTTACACATTCTGAAAGAGGGATATTAGACGAACAAAATGCGCTAGGCTGTAAGAAAATCTATGCAGTGGTTCCAGAGATATCTGCGTTGGTGTTGAAAAGTTATCAGGAAACTGATTTCTGTAAAAATGACATGAAAGTGGCTTTTACTTGAAAACTATGATATATTTCTAAATTAAGCTTACACATTCTGAAAAAGGGATATTTGAGTAACAAAATCCGCTAGGCTGTAAGAAAATCTATGCAGTGGTTCCAGAGATATCTGCGTTGGTGTTGAAAAGTTATCAGGAAACTGATTTCTGTAAAAATGACATGAAAGTGGCTTTTACTTTGTAACGAACACGTCCTATTATTTAGCTGATTGTTCCAGTTGGAAGGTTGTGTTAAGTATAAATTTAAACAGCTATAATCATTCTACTGACGGATGGTGCTCTGAAAAACATATGAGAATGAATGGGAGCCATTGATAACCACTAGCGGTCAGTCGGGTGGGTGAGTTCTTGTTCTCATAGTTTCCCTTGCCAATAGACTGTCGAAGTTACATAAATATTATTCTAGACTCCCGAAGTCAAAAAAAAAAAGGACCGGAGATTGACCTGTATAAAATAAGCTGTTATATAAACCCTGTTTAGATCAACCGAAAAACTGAAAGAAAATAAATTCAACCCTTAAAACTTTTACATGCCTATCCTAGGTGGAATTGGATAGTTATGCACCTCTATACCCTCCCTACCATTGATTTTAGTGGTGCGAAATTGAGTTACTAAAATCCCACAAAGCAACTTATCCCCTTTCTTTTACACTACACTACGTAAGAAAACTTTTAAAGATTTATTTTTCCATATTAATAAAATTCATGATTTATTTCGTAATTTTTACAACATTCATGGTTTGTTTGTTTTTTTTTTTTTTTTCACAAAAAAAAAAAAAAATATAACATCAAAGAGTAAAAGATTCTAATACTTATTCATAACGAAAAATATTAAAGGATGGAAAAAAATTAGAAAGAAAAATAATAGGTATGAAACTAGATATATGCATTTTGAACAATGCCATTTTAATTACATTCTAAAAAAAATATTAAAATTAAGTGACAGAATAGCCAAATATATTAGTACACTTAAATATAATAGTTGAATTTACAATGGTATTGGTGATTCCATCCCTGATCTATGTTTAACTAAATGCATGGAATAAGTCAATAAAGTGCGGAGTTTGTTAACAGATAAAATTTCTATATCAACATGTTAATAACAGTGATAATCCATGTAAATGTTGACAAATAATAGATGTTAACTTTCTTACAATATACTAACAATGTAAAATTCACTTACCAAAATATGATAAATGTAAACGTCAGCTTTTTGATGAGGCCTCGCCAAATGCTGGTTTCTTTCAGGGGTTAATGGTGAAAGTCGTCTGCTATAGTGTGTTGAAAGAAATTTTATATTGACCTTTCCATGCTACATAATATACATGTAAGTTGTATTTAATACGTTAAATAAAATATGAATAAGGTTAAATTTCTTATAGCTTCTGCCGAAAAGTATGTGAGGATAAATGTGCAATGTAGATTTGCTTACGCTATTAACTATTACCAAGCCTTTAAAATAAAACTTTTTCGTTTTAAGTATGTAGTTTTTTTTTTTCTCTCACATTGCATAATTATCACACTTAACTTATTAATATTTATATATATATATATATATATATATTTTTTTTTTTTTTTTATTTATATAGTGATGTGTTTAATTACAATAGGTTAAACTACGTTTAGGTATTTTAAATTTAAGATTATTAATTTAGTTTATAGTTGTATACTTATTTCTTTTCTAGCCTTATGTATTGTCTTCATGATGGTCTAGTTGTAGGAGTAATTAAGTTAATGAAATGCTCTGTTTTTAGATAATTAAAGATGATGTTCTTGCTAGTTGGCTTTTATGGCTATCTTGTATATGAGTATTATCATAAAATGTTAGGGGGAAGAAGGTTGCGCCTAGATTACTTTTCTTTTTTTTTTTAATATGTTATTGCTGGGTAGAACTTGGTTCTTTCTTCCTTTCTGCCGCTGATTGTACTCAATCACTAATGTATGGAAGAATGGGTGACTTATAAGTTTCTTAACTTATAAGTAACCTTGAAAGTGTGACCAACGGATGTTTCTAGTGAAATAATTCTGGTACTTTCTGACCTCTCTATTTTAGTATAAATGCCCTCTTTCTTCTGGCGCAAGTAATGGAAAATCAAGGGTTGATTTGGCATTGCGAATTCCAGAAAAAATTGGAAGACAGGATTATGAAAGCCTAAAAAATTTGTTAAGTTTTACTTTTAAGGCTACCTAATAATAGAAAATATATTTACCTTCTAAATTTTAATAATTCACGAAAGAATTGTTTAATATAAACATGTCTTAAACGAAGTTTAATGAAATGAACTTTATGGTATAATTGTACACTATTTTAATATTTTTTTTTCACTTTTTTTTTTTTTTTTTTGATCTTATTACCTTGAGTCACTTATCAAAAAGAACTTTTCTGGGCAAATCCAGTAATTACGAAACCTCGGTTAGCATACTACAACGTGGTTTTAAGCTGCTGCAAACACTCGGGTTGCCTACAAGCTTAGGTGGTTGAGTGGTTGAAAAGAACTGGCGACAACAATGGTTCATATATTAAGCAAGGGTTGTCATTAATGTTATCTGTCTAACATAAGTTAAGATATTTGAAATCTTATTGTATATAAAAAATAAAAATATTGCATATAAAAAACGAGATTTACAAAATTAAATGAACAAATACTCTATATTAAGGGGTTTAGCTATAAAAAAAATTAAAACAAATATCTAAACTCTTTCTAGAGTTTTTATTTTTTTTTTTATTTTTTTTTTTTTTTTTTTTTAAGATAAATATTTAATTTCTATTTAACTCACAGGAGGTTATAAACTAACACGAAATATTTAATTATCTCTCTTGTTAACCGTAAAATAATGAATTAATAATTTATTACAGGAAATTTAACCAAACATATATTCCCAGTGTGTAGCATAAAACCAAAACATTTCTGCATAAGAATCGGGTCACCCCTGTTACCATTCAACTTGATAATATAACAGTTTCAGGCGTGCTTAGTTCGAGCTTAACCCAGCGTTCTATCCTCCATAAGTGGTATAAATTCAACTGTTCTATTTTAAACCATTGCAAATTTAAATAAACAGGCCAAACCATGTGAATTGGATATTTCCGTTGCATAGGTTAAGGCATAAAATTTAATATTCGCTTACGAACAATGGGTAAACTTTTACTATTTTGTCAAACTTTGAAAATAAATAGGGCTTTACTATAGTAGGCTGATAAAAAAAACTGCAATAGCGCCAGATTAAAAAAATGGCATAATTATAAATACATATTAATAAAAAAATGTATAATGAGTTATTTCTATAAAAAAAATAAAAAAGACAAATATAATACAACAGATTACATTACAAACCGCATAATACTGGTCATTTTGACAACAGTGTAAGGAGGACGCAGATTTAGGGACGAATATCCTTCGCGTGATATGTACCTAATTTTTTTCCTTGTTCATCCTCTAAGACGTAATAATTATTTCCCAATTTTTCCTTTATTTTACATTTTAGGAATGAAGGAGCCAGTTTTGCACAAAATTTTTTTCCAAGATTAGATTGTGTGAAATTCCTTCGGTAAACGTATTGTCCAATTTCGTATGATATTGGTCTAGTCCTCAAATTATATTGGTGCTTATACTTCTCATAGGAACTACTGATATGTTTTTGCAGATTGCTGTGTATTAGCTGCAGTTGATCATCTCGAGGTAATTTTAATATCGGTTCGTTTAATAAATTTAGAGTTTTAAGCAAGGTGTAAGAGCTACCATGCGTTATCATTTCCTGACCGAAAATCGCGTGATAAGGAGAAATCTGAATGCTTTGATGAATAGAATTTCTTAAAGCACAGCTAATAAAACTTAGGTTTTCGTCCCAATGCGTTTGATCTTTCTTTAAATATGATCGAATACCAGATATGATAGATCTATTAACTCTTTCTGAGGCATTAGATTGGGGCGAATATATGGCGGTATATATATGTTGAATACCCATTTTGGTGAGAAATGCCTTGAGCTCAGAAGAAGAAAACTTTCTAAGAGGACATAACCAATGAAACTTGGTTAGGTGATCTAGGACTATCAATAAGCCAATATTGCCTTGTTTACTTCTAGGATAGGGACCTAGAAGGTCGACATATAAACGTTGAAAAGGTCTAGACGTTACAACTTGAGCACCCATGTTAGGTCTTAAGACTACATTTGGAGCTTTGCATTCTTTACAAGTTTCACATGATCCTACATATGCTCTCACATCACGTACAATACCTGGCCAGTAGAACTTACGGCGAATTAATTCTAGAGTTTTTGCCATTCCCCCGTGCGCTGCTATTGGAGAGTCATGAAATCTAGATATTACACTTTTTCTTAAATTCTGTGGTATCCACAGTTTCCAGCAGTCATTTTCCTGTTCGGCTTCTCCCGTATAGTGGGTCGTACGAATATAAACATAATTATCAAAGGCTTTTACATCTGGATATTGGGATGGATTTTCACTAATTTTTCTTTTCAACGTACGATAGTCATCATCATTAAAATGAGGCGAATACAAATCAATTTCGGGGTCAGTTATCTCTATACCTGAAATTTCTTCGAACGGGATTCGTGACAAAGCATCTGGTACTACGTGATTTTTCCCTTTTCGGTGGCTTATCGAGAACTTGTAACTTTGAAGCTTCCATACCCATCTTGCGAGCCTTCCTGTCACATCCTGCTGTTTCATGAGCCAAACCAAAGAAGAATGGTCTGTTATTACTTCAAATTCTTGAAGTTCTAGATAGCATCTAAACTTTTGTATGGCTTCTAGAGCTGCCAAACATTCGCGTTCGGTGACACTGTAATTGCGCTGAGAAGAATTTAGTTTTTTCGACATAAAAGCGATGGGCTTTTCATTACCATCATCATCGAACTGCACCAGCACAGCACCGATGCCAAAGTCGCTGGCGTCGCATTGTAAATAGAATTTTTTGGAAAAGTCAGGATTTGAAAGAACAGGAGTAGATGTAAGTAAGTTTTTAATTAGCTCAAATGATTTCTGAGCTTCTTGGGTCCAGCAAAATTTTCGCTTTGTTGATAACAATTCCGAAATAGGAAAGACAACAGATGAAAAATTTAAAACAAATCTACGGTACCATCCTGCTAACCCAAGAAAACCTCTAACCTGTTTTATGTTCTTAGGGATGGGCCAATTTTTAATGGATTCAACTTTTTCGGGATCAGTTTTTATTCCTCCGTTTCCAATTATATAGCCGAGGTAATTTACTTCCGTAACACAAAATTTGGACTTGGAAACATTTAGGGTAAGATTAGCATTTTTAAATTGTTCGGCTATTCTGACTAGTACTGTTAAATGAGAACTAAAATCTTCTGACACAATAATTAAATCGTCTAAGTATCCAAATACAGAATGGCGAAGGTCTGGAGGTATAAGGTTGTCCATTAACCGACACATGGTGGAAGGAGCATTACAAAGCCCAAAGGGCATTACCACAAATTGGTATAACGGTCTTCCAGGGACTGTGAAGGCAGTTAGGGCTTTTGATTCGTCGGATAAGCCGATTTGCCAGTAGGCATCTTTTAAGTCTAACTTAGATATAATGTTAGCCTTAGGCAACCTTGAAAATATACCTTCAATATTAGGCAACGGGTATGCATCTTTGTTCGTGACCTCGTTCAATTTGCGTGCATCTAGACATAGCCTAACTTTGTTGGGTTTTAAGACGAGTCTCATAGGAGAGCTCCAAGAAGATGAAGAGGGCTCTATAACTCCTAAATTTAGCATACGGTCTATTTCCTGAAACATTAATTTTTCTACAGCCGGTGAAACAGGGTAAAATCTCTGCTTTACGGGCTTGGCATTACCAATGTCGATGCTGTGCTCAATTAAGCTTGTACGGCCCAGTCCGTGCTTCTCAAAATTTGGAAAAAGCGCAACTATAGCCGCCAGCTGCTGTTTTTCGCTATTTGTCAATGGATACTCCTTATTACTATCTGAATCAATCTGAACTTCGGACAAAATTGGGTTACTCGTCGATAATCTAGGCAAGGTTTTTTGTGGGAATTCCCCTACGGAAGAACAAATTATATCATCAAAAATTTCCGGGGCTAAATTAAAGGCTTTCCAAAAATCGAGGCCTAAAATCAGTCTTTGAGTAATAGATGGTACGATTAAGATTTTTATTTTTTTCACCATATCCTTAAAGGTAACTTCTACATTTAAGAATCCGAGGACACTTTGTTTTTTTCCATCAGCAGTTTTTACAAAATTTTTCATGGGGAAAAATTCCTGAAATGATCGAAAATCTAGCTTTGCCAAATCAGAGCCAATGCAGGAAACATTCGCGCCTGTGTCTAAGAGACCAAATTCTACGAAAGATAAAAACTTTACAGGGGCATAATAACGTTTGTCGACTGGATTATTTACAATGGAGGATATTAAGTATTTAGAATATATTTTTCTATATCTAAAATAAGTACGAAATCTTTTAGTGGAGCGTTTTTGTTTACGTTTGGAACAATAATCAATGGTATTCGTGGCAAAAATTATTTTACGTTTTTCTAAATAATTTTGTAATCTTACATGGTACGGTACTATTGGATGACATATTTTCTCCTTGGTTTCTTGATTGCTACTTTCGTACTCAAAATTTTCACGTTTTAAAATGTTAGTTGTTGTTTTAGGGCTTAAAAAAGTATTACCAGAGTTTACTTCAGAATTTTTTAGGGGTAGTGCCTGGTATTGTTCATGCCTGCTAAGTTTTTTGAATTTTCTAGTTTTCGGGTAGTACATTTACTACACTGGGGCTTATAAGTATTTTTCATACCGCACCCATAGCAAAAAATATTCCGCGACTCTAAACAATCTTCCCAGTGATGACCAGGTTGATCACAATTCCAACATTTAAGAATATGTGGGGAGGCTTGGATAGTGTCCACAGAAAGTGCATGTTCATCCTGCGTTTTGGGAACACCAAGTTCTTGAGTGCAATCTACTTCTGCTACCTGACGTCGGGCTCCGAAATTCGGAGGATATCGTAGAATCAAATTTTTCCGAAAAGCATCAGAGTCCATTAGATGTTCTCGCATCTGAACTAATTTTCTAAGGTGAGCGATAGAATATACCGGAACGTAAAGCAACTCATGCCTGATTTCTGGTCGAAGATTTCTAGTTAATATTTCTACCAATTCTGACTCTGGTATAGGTGTCGAAAGTTTATCCAACATGACACAAACCGATTCATAAAAAGATTCAAAAGTTTCGTTCGGCTTCATTCTTCGATTCCTTATTTCCTCATGAATATCAAAACTGGATTTAAAGTCCTTATATTGATATTTTAAGGCTTCACAAAATTGTCTCCATTCTATAACTTCCACCTGTTTGTGGTAGCGCCAGTACCAATCTCGTGCTCTACCAAATAATAGTATATGAAGATTCTTGCATATAAGTGAAAAATCATTGTTAAAGTTTTCACGAGCCAAACAGCTTACTCGGTATAAAAATTCGTCAACACTAATACCATGACTGGAACCATCAAATTTAATGTTCCAGTTTTGAATAATCGAGGTGATTTTATCAGCTCGTATGGCAAAATTTTCATCGAAAGATGAATTGTTGTACATGGGTCGACTATTGTGACGTACTTGGGAAAAACTTGGAACGCTTTGTGAATAAACTTGAGGTCTAGACGGTAGTGGTTGTGAGCTTCGATTACCTGGGATAGTTTGAGGTACTTGAACTAAATTAAGATTCTGCAACAGATGCGTAACCGTACTCTCAATTATACCATTCAACTGAGACGCATCAACCAAACGAGAAGAATTATCTGAATTATTTCTACTATTACTATTACTATTATACTCAGGTGAATTTTGCCGACTTGAATTTTTTTGTTTTCTTTTGAAACTGGGCGAACTTTCCAGCAGTGGATTTGCATTCAAGGATTGTACACTGACATTTAGCGATTGAGTTTGCGACTCAGTAAACAATGATCTTACATTGCTACGGGTGTTGTATTGCTTTGCTATGGCTCCTCGGGGTTTACCACGTTGACTTATATTCTTAGGGTTTTCTCCTATTGGCAAAGGATTGGATATTTGGATTGTTTTAATTTCGGATAAAGAAAAAGTGCTTTTACAAGAGGGACATTCAGTAGAATTAGCTAAATGATTCTCAAGGCAATGACGATGAAAGGCGTGATTACATTCTGAAATAATTAGACAAACTTGTCCTTCAGACATTTTATTATTACAAACTGCGCAAGACTGATCATCATTTCTTGCGTTAATGGCAGCAGCCTGAGCTTGGGGAGGAGGAGATCTCTCCATTTTGATAAAAAGCAAATTACTGCGAAATCTTTAGTATTCCTAAGGACACTAGCTAACAAAAAAAAAAAACGCGAAAGCGCACGATGTATGGTTTAATCTACAACAGCGGATCACAATGTTATAAAAAAAAGAAAAATTGAGAAATTGTAATTGCTGATTAATTTACTAATTAACAGCAAACTACTTAACCCGACACTTAAATATATGAAAAAAGTAGTAGGGTTACACCAAACAAAATTATTTTTTTTTTTTTTTTTTTTTTTTTTAGCAATTACCCTGTTTATGATTAGCCAGGTATATTCAAGCAAAAAAAAAAATTATTTTTAATGAAATATATAGATGAATAAACAAACTTATGCCAAGTATGCGTAATAATTATGTAAGAAATAAAAAAAAAAACAATAAAAGTTAACAATTAAATATACAGTTTTCTTACTCGTTGTAGTGTAAATCGAAAGGGTAATGAAAATAAAGTTAAAGAAAAAGGATTGAAGGCAAACAAATCTGATTTATGGAGTTCAACAAAATATGTTATCACCATTCTTCTAACAAACAAACCGATAGGCATAATTTGAACTATAATCAACTGATTTTAACGGACAATAAATCGCTCATTTACACAATTATATTGTAAATCCAGGGAAAAACCAGGACATCGATAACTAAGTTAGGTTAAAAAAATAATTTTAACAATTTTTTAAAACTGCTACAAATAATATTCAATTTATATATAATATACATCTCAATTCAAAAGGATTGCTAGTACGTTATTGGTCGATTTATCCGAATCGAGAAATCTCAGATAATCTATATCCGAATAATGCTAACAATTATTTAAAAGTAGATTTCTATAACATATAAACGAAATAAATCGGTAAGTTAATGAAATTTAAAGAAACAAGTTGAAAGTTTTGGTGTAGAGCAAAGAAAATTCAATATAATATATTTTCAGTATATTATACCAAACTTCCAGGCCCCACGTTGGGCGCCAATTTATGTAACGAACACGTCCTATTATTTAGCTGATTGTTCCAGTTGGAAGGTTGTGTTAAGTATAAATTTAAACAGCTATAATCATTCTACTGACGGATGGTGCTCTGAAAAACATATGAGAATGAATGGGAGCCATTGATAACCACTAGCGGTCAGTCGGGTGGGTGAGTTCTTGTTCTCATAGTTTCCCTTGCCAATAGACTGTCGAAGTTACATAAATATTATTCTAGACTCCCGAAGTCAAAAAAAAAAAAGGACCGGAGATTGACCTGTATAAAATAAGCTGTTATATAAACCCTGTTTAGATCAACCGAAAAACTGAAAGAAAATAAATTCAACCCTTAAAACTTTTACATGCCTACCCTACCATTGATTTTAGTGGTGCGAAATTGAGTTACTAAAATCCCACAAAGCAACTTATCCCCTTTCTTTTACACTACACTACGTAAGAAAACTTTTAAAGATTTATTTTTCCATATTAATAAAATTCATGATTTATTTCGTAATTTTTACAACATTCATGGTTTGTTTGTTTTTTTTTTTTGTGAAAAAAAAAAAAAAAAATATAACATCAAAGAGTAAAAGATTCTAATACTTATTCATAACGAAAAATATTAAAGGATGGAAAAAAATTAGAAAGAAAAATAATAGGTATGAAACTAGATATATGCATTTTGAACAATGCCATTTTAATTACATTCTAAAAAAAATATTAAAATTAAGTGACAGAATAGCCAAATATATTAGTACACTTAAATATAATAGTTGAATTTACAATGGTGTTGGTGATTCCATCCCTGATCTATGTTTAACTAAATGCATGGAATAAGTCAATAAAGTGCGGAGTTTGTTAACAGATAAAATTTCTATATCAACATGTTAATAACAGTGATAATCCATGTAAATGTTGACAAATAATAGATGTTAACTTTCTTACAATATACTAACAATGTAAAATTCACTTACCAAAATATGATAAATGTAAACGTCAGCTTTTTGATGAGGCCTCGCCAAATGCTGGTTTCTTTCAGGGGTTAATGGTGAAAGTCGTCTGCTATAGTGTGTTGAAAGAAATTTTATATTGACCTTTCCATGCTACATAATATACATGTAAGTTGTATTTAATACGTTAAATAAAATATGAATAAGGTTAAATTTCTTATAGCTTCTGCCGAAAAGTATGTGAGGATAAATGTGCAATGTAGATTTGCTTACGCTATTAACTATTACCAAGCCTTTAAAATAAAACTTTTTCGTTTTAAGTATGTAGTTTTTTTTTTCTCTCACATTGCATAATTATCACACTTAACTTATTAATATTTATGTATATATATATATATATATATTTTTTTTTTTTTTTATTTATATAGTGATGTGTTTAATTACAATAGGTTAAACTACGTTTAGGTATTTTAAATTTAAGATTATTAATTTAGTTTATAGTTGTATACTTATTTCTTTTCTAGCCTTATGTATTGTCTTCATGATGGTCTAGTTGTAGGAGTAATTAAGTTAATGAAATGCTCTGTTTTTAGATAATTAAAGATGATGTTCTTGCTAGTTGGCTTTTATGGCTATCTTGTATATGAGTATTATCATAAAATGTTAGGGGGAAGAAGGTTGCGCCTAGATTACTTTTATAAAATGTTAGGGGGAAGAAGGTTGCGCCTAGATTACTTTTCTTTTTTTTTTTAATATGTTATTGCTGGGTAGAACTTGGTTCTTTCTTCCTTTCTGCCGCTGATTGTACTCAATCACTAATGTATGGAAGAATGGGTGACTTATAAGTTTCTTAACTTATAAGTAACCTTGAAAGTGTGACCAACGGATGTTTCTAGTGAAATAATTCTGGTACTTTCTGACCTCTCTATTTTAGTATAAATGCCCTCTTTCTTCTGGCGCAAGTAATGGAAAATCAAGGGTTGATTTGGCATTGCGAATTCCAGAAAAAATTGGAAGACAGGATTATGAAAGCCTAAAAAATTTGTTAAGTTTTACTTTTAAGGCTACCTAATAATAGAAAATATATTTACCTTCTAAATTTTAATAATTCACGAAAGAATTGTTTAATATAAACATGTCTTAAACGAAGTTTAATGAAATGAACTTTATGGTATAATTGTACACTATTTTAATATTTTTTTTTCACTTTTTTTTTTTTTTTTTGATCTTATTACCTTGAGTCACTTATCAAAAAGAACTTTTCTGGGCTCATCCAGTAATTACGAAACCTCGGTTAGCATACTACAACGTGGTTTTAAGCTGCTGCAAACACTCGGGTTGCCTACAAGCTTAGGTGGTTGAGTGGTTGAAAAGAACTGGCGACAACAATGGTTCATATATTAAGCAAGGGTTGTCATTAATGTTATCTGTCTAACATAAGTTAAGATATTTGAAATCTTATTGTATATAAAAAATAAAAATATTGCATATAAAAAACGAGATTTACAAAATTAAATGAACAAATACTCTATATTAAGGGGTTTAGCTATAAAAAAAATTAAAACAAATATCTAAACTCTTTCTAGAGTTTTTATTTTTTTTTTTATTTTTTTTTTTTTTTTTTTTTAAGATAAATATTTAATTTCTATTTAACTCACAGGAGGTTATAAACTAACACGAAATATTTAATTATCTCTCTTGTTAACCGTAAAATAATGAATTAATAATTTATTACAGGAAATTTAACCAAACATATATTCCCAGTGTGTAGCATAAAACCAAAACATTTCTGCATAAGAATCGGGTCACCCCTGTTACCATTCAACTTGATAATATAACAGTTTCAGGCGTGCTTAGTTCGAGCTTAACCCAGCGTTCTATCCTCCATAAGTGGTATAAATTCAACTGTTCTATTTTAAACCATTGCAAATTTAAATAAACAGGTCAAACCATGTGAATTGGATATTTCCGTTGCATAGGTTAAGGCATAAAATTTAATATTCGCTTACGAACAATGGGTAAACTTTTACTATTTTGTCAAACTTTGAAAATAAATAGGGCTTTACTATAGTAGGCTGATAAAAAAAACTGCAATAGCGCCAGATTAAAAAAATGGCATAATTATAAATACATATTAATAAAAAAATGTATAATGAGTTATTTCTATAAAAAAAATAAAAAAGACAAATATAATACAACAGATTACATTACAACTTGAAACCTGTAATATATTTCTAACTTAAACTTACACATTCTGAAAGAGGGATATCAGACGCACAAAATGGGCTAGGCTGTAAGAAAATCTATGCAGTGGTTCCAGAGACATCTGCGTTGGTGTTGAAAAGTTATCAGGAAACTGATTTCTGCAAAATGACATGAAAGTGGCATGAAAGTGGCTTTTACTTGAAAACTGTAATATATTTCTAAATTAAGCTTACACATTCTGAAAGACAGATATCAGACGAACAGAATGCCCTAGCCTGTAAGAAAATCTATGCAGTGGTTCCAGAGATAACTGCAGTGTGTTGAAACTGGCTTTTACTTAAAAACTGTAATATATTTCTTAATTAAGCTTACACATTCTGAAAGAAGGATATTAGACAAACAAAATGCGCTAGGCTGTAAGAAAATCTATGCAGTGGTTCCAGAGATATCTGCGTTGGTGTTGAAAAGCTATCAGGAAACTGATTTCTGTAAAAATGACATGAAAGTGGCTTTTACTTGAAAACTGTAAAATATTTCTAAATTAAAATTACACATTCTGAAAGAGGGATATCATACGAAGTAAAAATGACATGAAAGTGGCTTTTACTTGAAAACTGTAATATATTTATAAACTAAGCATTAACATTCTGAAAGAGGGATATTAGACGAACAAAATGCGCTAGGCTGTAAGAAAATCTATTGAGTGGTTCCAGAGACATCTGCGTTTGTGTTGAAAAGTAATCAGGAAACTGATTTCTGCAAAATGACATGAAAGTGGCATGAAAGTGGCTTTTACTTGAAAACTGTAATATATTTCTACATTAAACTTACACATTCTGAAAGAGGGATATCAGACGCACAAAATGCGCTAGGCTGTAAGAAAATCTATGCAGTGGTTCCAGAGACATCTGCGTTGGTGTTGAAAAGTTATCAGGAAACTGATTTCTGCAAAATGACATGAAAGTGGCATGAAAGTGGCTTTTACTTGAAAACTATAATATATTTCTACATTAAGCTTACGCATTCTGAAAGAGGGATATTAGACGAACAAAACGCGCTAGGCTGTAAGAAAATCTATGCAGTGGTTCCAGAGATATCTGCGTTGGTGTTGAAAAGTTATCAGGAAACTGATTTCTGCAAAATGACATGAAAGTGGCTTTTACTTGAAAACTGTAATATATTTCTTAAGCTTACACATTCTGAAAGACAGATATCAGAGGAACAGAATGCGCTAGGCTGTAGGAAAATCTATGCAGTGGTTCCAGAGATATCTGCAGGGCGTTGAAAGTGGCTTTTACTTGAAAACTGTAATATATTTCTTAATTAAGCTTACACATTCTGAAAGAAGGATATTAGACAAACAAAATGCGCTAGGCTGTAAGAAAATCTACGAAGTGGTTCCAGAGATATCTGCGTTGGTGTTGAAAAGTTATCAGGAAACTGATTTCTGTAAAAATGACATGAAAGTGGCTTTTACTTGAAACCTGTAATATATTTCTAAGTTAAACTTACACATTCTGAAAGAGGGATATCAGACGCACAAAATGCGCTAGGCTGTAAGAAAATCTATGCAGTGGTTCCAGATACATCTGCGTTGGGGTTGAAAAGTTATCAGGAAACTGATTTCTGTAAAAATGACATGAAAGTGGCATGAAAGTGGCTTTCACTTGAAAACTGTAATATATTTCTAAATTAAGTTTACACATCTTGAAAGAGGGATATCAGGCGCACAAAATGCGCTAGGCTGTAAGAAATTCTATGCAGTGGTTCCAGAGATATCTGCAGGGTGTTGAAAGTGGCTTTTACTTGAAAACTGTAATATATTTCTAAATTAAGCTTACACATTCTGAAAGAGGGATATCATACGAAGTAAAAATGACATGAAAGTATTATGAAAGTGGCTTTTACTTGAAAATTGTAATATATTTATAAACTAAGCTTTCACATTCTGAAAAAGGGATATTAGACGAACAAAATGCGCTAGGCTGTAAGAAAATCTATGTAGTGGTTCCAGAGATATCTGCATTGGTGTTGAAAAGTTATCAGGAAACTGATTTCTGTAAAAATGACATCAAAGTGGCATGAAAGTGGCTTTTACTTGAAAACTGTAATATATTTCTACATTAAGCTTACGCATTCTGAAAGAGGGATATTAGACGAACAAACTGCGCTAGGCTGTAAGAAAATCTATGCAGTGGTTCCAGAGATATCTGCGTTGGTGTTGAAAAGTTATCAGAAAACTGATTTCTGTAAAAATGACATGAAAGTGGCATGAAAGTGGCTTTTACTTGAAAACTGAAATATATTTCTAAATTAAGCTTACACACTCTGAAAGAGGGATATCAGACGAACAAAATGCGTTATGCTGTAAGAAAATCTATGCAATGGTTCCAGAGATATCTGCGTTGGTGTTGAAAAGTTATCAGGAAACTGATTTCTGTAAAAATGACATGAAAGTGGCATGAAAGTGGCTTTTACTTCAAAACTGTAATATATTTATAAACTAAGCTTTCACATTCTGAAAGAGGGATATCAGACGAACAAAATGCGTTAGGCTGTAAGAAAATCTATGCAATGGTTCCAGAGATATCTGCGTTGGTGTTGAAAAGTTATCAGGAAACTGATTTCTGTAAAAATGACATGAAAGTGGCATGAAAGTGGCTTTTACTTGAAAACTGTAATATATTTCTAAATTAAGCTTACACATTCTGGAAGAGGGATATCATACGAAGTAAAAATGACATGAAAGTGGTATAAAAGTGGCTTTTACTTCAAAACTGTAATATATTTATAAACTAAGCTTTCACATTCTGAAAGACGGACATTAGACGAACAAAATGCGCTAGGCTGTAAGAAAATCCATGCAGTGGTTCCAGAGATATCTGCGTTGGTGTTGAAAAGTTATCAGGAAACTGATTTCTATAAAAATAGTATGAAAGTGGCTTTTACTTGAAAACTGTAATATATTTCTAAATTAAGCTTACACATTCTGAAAGAGAGATATTAGACGAACAAAATGCGCTAGGCTGTAAGAAAATCTATGCAGTGGTTCCAGAGATATCTGCGTTGGTGTTGAAAAGTTATCAGAAAACTGATTTCTGTAAAAATGACATGAAAGTGGCATGAAAGTGGCTTTTACTTGAAAACTGTAATATATTTCTAAATTAAGCTTACACATTCTGAAAGAGGGATATCAGACGAACAAAATGCGTTAGGCTGTAAGAAAATCTATGCAATGGTTCCAGAGATATCTGCGTTGGTGTTGAAAAGTTATCAGGAAACTGATTTCTGTAAAAATGACATGAAAGTGGCATGAAAGTGGCTTTTACTTGAAAACTGTAATATATTTCTAAATTAAGCTTACACATTCTGGAAGAGGGATATCATACGAAGTAAAAATGACATGAAAGTGGTATAAAAGTGGCTTTTACTTCAAAACTGTAATATATTTATAAACTAAGCTTTCACATTCTGAAAGACGGACATTAGACGAACAAAATGCGCTAGGCTGTAAGAAAATCCATGCAGTGGTTCAAGAGATATCTGCGTTGGTGTTGAAAAGTTATCAGGAAACTGATTTCTATAAAAATAGTATGAAAGTGGCTTTTACTTGAAAACTGTAATATATTTCTAAATTAAGCTTACACATTCTGAAAGAGAGATATTAGACGAACAAAATGCGCTAGGCTGTAAGAAAATCTATGCAGTGTTTCCGGAGATATCTGCGTTGGTGTTGAAAAGTTATCAGGAAACTGATTTCTGTAAAAATTACATGAAAGTGGCTTTTACTTGAAAACTGTAACATATTTCTAAATTAGCTTACACATTCTGAAAGAGGGATATCAGACGAACAAAATGCGCTAGGCTGTAAGAAAATTTATGCAGTGGTTCCAGAGATATCTGCGTTGGTGTTGAAAAGTTATCAGGAAACTGATTTCTGTAAAAATGACATGAAAGTGGCTTTTACTTGAAAACTGTAATATATTTCTAAATTAAGCTTACACATTCTGAAAGAGGGATATTAGACGAACAAAATGCGCTAGGCTGTAAGAAAATCTATGCAGTGGTTTCAGAGATATCTGCGTTGGTGTTAAAAAGTTATCAGGAAACTGATTTCTGTAAAAATGACATGAAAGTGCTTTTACTTGAAGACTGTAACATATTTCTAAATTAAGCTTACACATTCTGAAAGAGAGATATTAGACGAACAAAATGCGCTAGTCAAGAAAATCTATGCAGTGGTTCCAGAGATATCTGCGTTGGTTTTGAAAAGTTATCAGGAAACTGATTTCTGTAAAAATGACATGAAAGTGGCTTTTACTTGAAAATTGTAATATACTTCTAAATTAAGCTTACAAATTCTGAAAGAGGGATATCAGGCGCACAAATTGCGCTAGGCTGTAAGAAATTCTATGCAGTGGTTCCAGAGATATCTGCAGGGTGTTAAAAGTGGCTTTTACTTGAAAACTGTAATATATTTATAAACTAAGCTTTCACATTCTGAAAGAGGGATATTAGACGAACAAAATGCGCTAGGCTGTAACAAAATCTATGCAGTAGTTCCAGAGATATCTGCGTTGGTGTTAAAAAGTTATCAGGAAACTGATTTCTGTAAAAATGACATGAAAGTGGCATGCAAGTGGCATGAAAGTGGCTTTTATTTGAAAACTGTAATATATTTCTAAATTAAGCTTACACATTCTAAAAGTGGTTCCAGAGATACCTGCGTTGTTGTTGAAAATTTATTAGGAAACTGATTTCTGTAAAAATTACATGAAAGTGGCTTTTACTTGAAAATTGTAATATATTTCTAAATTACGCTTACACGTTCTGAAAGAGGGATATCAGACGAACAAAATGCGCTAGCCTGTAAGAAAATCTATGCAGTGGTTCCCGAGATATCTGCGTTGGTGTCGAAAAGTTATCAGGAAACTGATTTCTGTAAAAATGACATGAAAGGGGCTTTTACGTGAAAACTGTAATATATTTCTAGATTAAGCTTTCGCATTCTGAAAGAGGGATATTAGACGAACAAAATGAGCTAGGCAAGAAAATCTAAGCAGTGGTTCCAGAGATATCTGCGTTGGTGTTGAAAAGTTATCAGGAAACCGATTTCTGTAAAAATAACATGAAAGTGGCATGAAAGTGGCTTTTACTTTAAAACTGTAATATATTTCTAAATTAAGCTTACACATTCTGAAAGAGGGATATTAGACGAACAAAATGCGCTAGGCTGTAAGAAAATCTATGCAGTGGTTCCAGAGATATCTGCGTTGGTGTTGAAAAGTTATCAGGAAACTGATTTCTGTAAAAATGACATGAAAGTGGCTTTTACTTGAAAACTATGATATATTTCTAAATTAAGCTTACACATTCTGAAAAAGGGATATTTGAGTAACAAAATGCGCTAGGCTGTAAGAAAATCTACGCAGTGGTTCCAGAGATATCTGCGTTGGTGTTGAAAAGTTATCAGGAAACTGATTTCTGTAAAAATGACATGAAAGTGGCTTTTACTTGAAACCTGTAATATATTTCTAAGTTAAACTTACACATTCTGAAAGAGGGATATCAGACGCACAAAATGCGCTAGGCTGTAAGAAAATCTATGCAGTGGTTCCAGAGACATCTGCGTTGGTGTTGAAAAGTTATCAGGAAACTGATTTCTGCAAAATGACATGAAAGTGGCATGAAAGTGGCTTTTACTTGAAAACTGTAATATATTTCTAAATTAAGCTTACACATTCTGAAAGACAGATATCAGACGAACAGAATGCGCTAGCCTGTAAGAAAATCTATGCAGTGGTTCCAGAGATAACTGCAGTGTGTTGAAACTGGCTTTTACTTAAAAACTGTAATATATTTCTTAATTAAGCTTACACATTCTGAAAGAAGGATATTAGACAAACAAAATGCGCTAGGCTGTAAGAAAATCTATGCAGCGGTTCCAGAGATATCTGCGTTGGTGTTGAAAAGCTATCAGGAAACTGATTTCGGTAAAAATTACATGAAAGTGGCTTTTACTTGAAAACTGTAATATATTTCTAAATTAAAATTACACATTCTGAAAGAAGGATATCATACGAAGTAAAAATGACATGAAAGTAGTATGAAAGTGGCTTTTACTTGAAAACTGTAATATATTTATAAACTAAGCTTATACATTCTGAAAGAGGGATATTAGACGAACAAAATGCGCTAGGCTGTAAGAAAATCTATGCAGTGGTTCCAGAGATATCTGCGTTGGTGTTGAAAAGTTATCAGGAAACTGATTTCTGTAAAAATGACATTAAAGTGGCATGAAAGTGACTTTTACTTGAAAACTGTAATATATTTCTACATTAAGCTTACGCATTCTGAAAGAGGGATATTAGACGAACAAAATGCGCTAGGCTGTAAGAAAATCTATGCAGTGGTTCCAGAGATATCTGCGTTGGCGTTGAAAAGTTATCAGGAAACTGATTTCTGCAAAATGACATGAAAGTGGCTTTTACTTGAAAACTGTAATATATTTCTTAAGCTTACACATTCTGAAAGACAGATATCAGAGGAACAGAATGCGCTAGGCTGTAGGAAAATCTATGCAGTGGTTCCAGAGATATCTGCAGGGTGTTGAAAGTGGCTTTTACTTGAAAACTGTAATATATTTCTTAATTAAGCTTACACATTCTGAAAGAAGGATATTAGACAAACAAAATACGCTAGGCTGTAAGAAAATCTACGCAGTGGTTCCAGAGATATCTGCGTTGGTGTTGAAAAGTTATCAGGAAACTGATTTCTGTAAAAATGACATGAAAGTGGCTTTTACTTGAAACCTGTAATATATTTCTAAGTTAAACTTACACATTCTGAAAGAGGGATATCATACGAAGTAAAAATGACATGAAAGTAGTATGAAAGTGGCTTTTACTTGAAAACTGTAATATATTTATAAACTAAGCTTTCACATTCTGAAAGAGGGATATTAGACGAACAAAATGCGCTAGGCTGTAAGAAAATCTATGCAGTGGTTCCAGAGATATCTGCGTTGGTGTTGAAAAGTTATCAGGAAACTGATTTCTCTAAAAATGACATTAAAGTGGCATGAAAGTGGCTTTTACTTGAAAACTGTAATATATTTCTACATTAAGCTTACGCATTCTGAAAGAGGGATATTAGACGAACAAAATGCGCTAGGCTGTAAGAAAATCTATGCAGTGGTTCCAGAGATATCTGCGTTGGTGTTGAAAAGTTATCAGGAAACTGATTTCTGCAAAATGACATGAAAGTGGCTTTTACTTGAAAACTGTAATATATTTCTTAAGCTTACACATTCTGAAAGACAGATATCAGAGGAACAGAATGCGCTAGGCTGTAGGAAAATCTATGCAGTGGTTCCAGAGATATCTGCAGGGTGTTGAAAGTGGCTTTTACTTGAAAACTGTAATATATTTCTTAATTAAGCTTACACATTCTGAAAGAAGGATATTAGACAAACAAAATACGCTAGGCTGTAAGAAAATCTACGCAGTGGTTCCAGAGATATCTGCGTTGGTGTTGAAAAGTTATCAGGAAACTGATTTCTGTAAAAATGACATGAAAGTGGCTTTTACTTGAAACCTGTAATATATTTCTAAGTTAAACTTACACATTCTGAAAGAGGGATATCAGACGCACAAAATGCGCTAGGCTGTAAGAAAATCTATGCAGTAGTTCCAGAGACATCTGCGTTGGGGTTGAAAAGTTATCAGGAAACTGATTTCTGTAAAAATGACATGAAAGTGGCATGAAAGTGGCTTTCACTTGAAAACTGTAATATATTTCTAAATTAAGTTTACACATCCTGAAAGAGGGATATCAGGCGCACAAAATGCGCTAGGCTGTAAGAAATTCTATGCAGTGGTTCCAGAGATATCTGCAGGGTGTTGATAGTGGCTTTTACTTGAAAACGGTAATATATTTCTAAATTAAGCTTACACATTCTGAAAGAGGGATATCAGACGCACAAAATGCGCTAGGCTGTTAGAAAATCTATGCAGTGGTTCCAGAGATATCTGCGTTGGTGTTGAAAAGTTATCAGGAAACTGATTTCTGTAAAAATGACATGAAAGTGGCTTTTACTTGAAAACTGTAATATATTTCTAAATTAAGCTTACACATTCTGAAAGAGGGATATCATACGAAGTAAAAATGACATGAAAGTGGTATGAAAGTGGCTTTTACTTGAAAATTGTAATATATTTATAAACTAAGCTTTCACATTCTGAAAAAGGGATATTAGACGAACAAAACGCGCTAGGCTGTAAGAAAATCCATGCAGTGGTTCCAGAGATATCTGCATTGGTGTTGAAAAGTTATCAGGAAACTGATTTCTGTAAAAATGACATCAAAGTGGCATGAAAGTGGCTTTTACTTGAAAACTGTAATATATTTCTACATTAAGCTTACGCATTCTGAAAGAGGGATATTAGACGAACAAAATGCGCTAGGCTGTAAGAAAATCTTTACAGTGGTTCCAGAGATATCTGCGTTGGTGTTGAAAAGTTATCAGGAAACTGATTTCTGTAAAAATGACATGAAAGTGGCTTTTACTTGAAAACTGTAATATATTTCTAAATTAAGCTTACACATTCTGGAAGAGGGATATCATACGAAGTAAAAATGACATGAAAGTGGTATAAAAGTGGCTTTTACTTCAAAACTGTAATATATTTATAAACTAAGCTTTCACATTCTGAAAGACGGACATTAGACGAACAAAATGCGCTAGGCTGTAAGAAAATCCATGCAGTGGTTCCAGAGATATCTGCGTTGGTGTTGAAAAGTTATCAGGAAACTGATTTCTATAAAAATAGTATGAAAGTGGCTTTTACTTGAAAACTGTAATATATTTCTAAATTAAGCTTACACATTCTGAAAGAGGGATATTAGACGAACAAAATGCGCTAGGCTGTAAGAAAATCTATGCAGTGGTTCCAGAGATATCTGCGTTGGTGTTGAAAAGTTATCAGAAAACTGATTTCTGTAAAAATGACATGAAAGTGGCATGAAAGTGGCTTTTACTTGAAAACTGTAATATATTTCTAAATTAAGCTTACACATTCTGAAAGAGGGATATCAGACGAACAAAATGCGTTAGGCTGTAAGAAAATCTATGCAATGGTTCCAGAGATATCTGCGTTGGTGTTGAAAAGTTATCAGGAAACTGATTTCTGTAAAAATGACATGAAAGTGGCATGAAAGTGGCTTTTACTTGAAAACTGTAATATATTTCTAAATTAAGCTTACACACTCTGAAAGAGGGATATCAGACGAACAAAATGCGTTAGGCTGTAAGAAAATCTATGCAATGGTTCCAGAGATATCTGCGTTGGTGTTGAAAAGTTATCAGGAAACTGATTTCTGTAAAAATGACATGAAAGTGGCATGAAAGTGGCTTTTACTTGAAAACTGTAATATATTTCTAAATTAAGCTTACACATTCTGGAAGAGGGATATCATACGAAGTAAAAATGACATGAAAGTGGTATAAAAGTGGCTTTTACTTCAAAACTGTAATATATTTATAAACTAAGCTTTCACATTCTGAAAGACGGACATTAGACGAACAAAATGCGCTAGGCTGTAAGAAAATCCATGCAGTGGTTCAAGAGATATCTGCGTTGGTGTTGAAAAGTTATCAGGAAACTGATTTCTATAAAAATAGTATGAAAGTGGCTTTTACTTGAAAACTGTAATATATTTCTAAATTAAGCTTACACATTCTGAAAGAGAGATATTAGACGAACAAAATGCGCTAGGCTGTAAGAAAATCTATGCAGTGGTTCCGGAGATATCTGCGTTGGTGTTGAAAAGTTATCAGGAAACTGATTTCTGTAAAAATTACATGAAAGTGGCTTTTACTTGAAAACTGTAAGATATTTCTAAATTAGCTTACACATTCTGAAAGAGGGATATCAGACGAACAAAATGCGCTAGGCTGTAAGAAAATTTATGCAGTGGTTCCAGAGATATCTGCGTTGGTGTTGAAAAGTTATCAGGAAACTGATTTCTGTAAAAATGACATGAAAGTGGCTTTTACTTGAAAACTGTAATATATTTCTAAATTAAGCTTACACATTCTGAAAGAGGGATATTAGACGAACAAAATGCGCTAGGCTGTAAGAAAATCTATGCAGTGGTTTCAGAGATATCTGCGTTGGTGTTAAAAAGTTATCAGGAAACTGATTTCTGTAAAAAGGACATGAAAGTGCTTTTACTTGAAGACTGTAACATATTTCTAAATTAAGCTTACACATTCTGAAAGAGAGATATTAGACGAACAAAATGCGCTAGTCAAGAAAATCTATGCAGTGGTTCCAGAGATA
Organism: Gymnosoma rotundatum; assembly: GCA_916610165.2. Taxonomy (NCBI): domain Eukaryota; kingdom Metazoa; phylum Arthropoda; class Insecta; order Diptera; family Tachinidae; genus Gymnosoma; species Gymnosoma rotundatum. Next base: position 85,418,525 of record OU744338.1, on the reverse strand, counting down.
TCTGCGTTGGTTTTGAAAAGTTATCAGGAAACTGATTTCTGTAAAAATGACATGAAAGTGGCTTTTACTTGAAAATTGTAATATACTTCTAAATTAAGCTTACAAATTCTGAAAGAGGGATATCAGGCGCACAAATTGCGCTAGGCTGTAAGAAATTCTATGCAGTGGTTCCAGAGATATCTGCAGGGTGTTAAAAGTGGCTTTTACTTGAAAACTGTAATATATTTATAAACTAAGCTTTCACATTCTGAAAGAGGGATATTAGACGAACAAAATGCGCTAGGCTGTAACAAAATCTATGCAGTAGTTCCAGAGATATCTGCGTTGGTGTTAAAAAGTTATCAGGAAACTGATTTCTGTAAAAATGACATGAAAGTGGCATGCAAGTGGCATGAAAGTGGCTTTTATTTGAAAACTGTAATATATTTCTAAATTAAGCTTACACATTCTAAAAGTGGTTCCAGAGATACCTGCGTTGTTGTTGAAAAGTTATTAGGAAACTGATTTCTGTAAAAATTACATGAAAGTGGCTTTTACTTGAAAACTGTAATATATTTCTAAATTACGCTTACACGTTCTGAAAGAGGGATATCAGACGAACAAAATGCGCTAGCCTGTAAGAAAATCTATGCAGTGGTTCCCGAGATATCTGCGTTGGTGTCGAAAAGTTATCAGGAAACTGATTTCTGTAAAAATGACATGAAAGGGGCTTTTACGTGAAAACTGTAATATATTTCTAGATTAAGCTTACGCATTCTGAAAGAGGGATATTAGACGAACAAAATGAGCTAGGCAAGAAAATCTAAGCAGTGGTTCCAGAGATATCTGCGTTGGTGTTGAAAAGTTATCAGGAAACCGATTTCTGTAAAAATGACATGAAAGTGGCATGAAAGTGGCTTTTACTTTAAAACTGTAATATATTTCTAAATTAAGCTTACACATTCTGAAAGAGGGATATTAGACGAACAAAATGCGCTAGGCTGTAAGAAAATCTATGCAGTGGTTCCAGAGATATCTGCGTTGGTGTTGAAAAGTTATCAGGAAACTGATTTCTGTAAAAATGACATGAAAGTGGCTTTTACTTGAAAACTATGATATATTTCTAAATTAAGCTTACACATTCTGAAAAAGGGATATTTGAGTAACAAAATGCGCTAGGCTGTAAGAAAATCTACGCAGTGGTTCCAGAGATATCTGCGTTGGTGTTGAAAAGTTATCAGGAAACTGATTTCTGTAAAAATGACATGAAAGTGGCTTTTACTTGAAAACTGTAATATATTTCTAAATTAAACTTACACATTCTGAAAGAGGGATATCAGACGCACAAAATGCGCTAGGCTGTAAGAAAATCTATGCAGTGGTTCCAGAGACATCTGCGTTGGTGTTGAAAAGTTATCAGGAAACTGATTTCTGCAAAATGACATGAAAGTGGCATGAAAGTGGCTTTTACTTGAAAACTGTAATATATTTCTAAGTTAAACTTACACATTCTGAAAGAGGGATATCAGACGCACAAAATGCGCTAGGCTGTAAGAAAATCTATGCAGTGGTTCCAGAGATATCTGCGTTGGTGTTGAAAAGCTATCAGGAAACTGATTTCTGTAAAAATTACATGAAAGTGGCTTTTACTTGAAAACTGTAATATATTTCTAAATTAAAATTACACATTCTGAAAGAAGGATATCATACGAAGTAAAAATGACATGAAAGTAGTATGAAAGTGGCTTTTACTTGAAAACTGTAATATATTTATAAACTAAGCTTTCACATTCTGAAAGAGGGATATTAGACGAACAAAATGCGCTAGGCTGTAAGAAAATCTATGCAGTGGTTCCAGAGATATCTGCGTTGGTGTTGAAAAGTTATCAGGAAACTGATTTCTGTAAAAATGACATTAATGTGGCATGAAAGTGGCTTTTACTTGAAAACTGTAATATATTTCTACATTAAGCTTACGCATTCTGAAAGAGGGATATTAGACGAACAAAATGCGCTAGGCTGTAAGAAAATCTATGCAGTGGTTCCAGAGATATCTGCGTTGGTGTTGAAAAGTTATCAGGAAACTGATTTCTGCAAAATGACATGAAAGTGGCTTTTACTTGAAAACTGTAATATATTTCTTAAGCTTACACATTCTGAAAGACAGATATCAGAGGAACAGAATGCGCTAGGCTGTAGGAAAATCTATGCAGTGGTTCCAGAGATATCTGCAGGGTGTTGAAAGTGGCTTTTACTTGAAAACTGTAATATATTTCTTAATTAAGCTTACACATTCTGAAAGAAGGATATTAGACAAACAAAATACGCTAGGCTGTAAGAAAATCTACGCAGTGGTTCCAGAGATATCTGCGTTGGTGTTGAAAAGTTATCAGGAAACTGATTTCTGTAAAAATGACATGAAAGTGGCTTTTACTTGAAACCTGTAATATATTTCTAAGTTAAACTTACACATTCTGAAAGAGGGATATCAGACGCACAAAATGCGCTAGGCTGTAAGAAAATCTATGCAGTAGTTCCAGAGACATCTGCGTTGGGGTTGAAAAGTTATCAGGAAACTGATTTCTGTAAAAATGACATGAAAGTGGCATGAAAGTGGCTTTCACTTGAAAGCTGTAATATATTTCTAAATTAAGTTTACACATCCTGAAAGAGGGATATCAGGCGCACAAAATGCGCTAGGCTGTAAGAAATTCTATGCAGTGGTTCCAGAGATATCTGCAGGGTGTTGAAAGTGGCTTTTACTTGAAAACGGTAATATATTTCTAAATTAAGCTTACACATTCTGAAAGAGGGATATCAGACGCACAAAATGCGCTAGGCTGTAAGAAAATCTATGCAGTGGTTCCAGAGACATCTGCGTTGGTGTTGAAAAGTTATCAGGAAACTGATTTCTGCAAAATGACATGAAAGTGGCATGAAAGTGGCTTTTACTTGAAAACTGTAATATATCTCTAAATTAAGCTTACACATTCTGAAAGACAGATATCAGACGAACAGAATGCGCTAGCCTGTAAGAAAATCTATGCAGTGGTTCCAGAGATAACTGCAGTGTGTTGAAACTGGCTTTTACTTAAAAACTGTAATATATTTCTTAATTAAGCTTACACATTCTGAAAGAAGGATATTAGACAAACAAAATGCGCTAGGCTGTAAGAAAATCTATGCAGTGGTTCCAGAGATATCTGCGTTGGTGTTGAAAAGCTATCAGGAAACTGATTTCGGTAAAAATTACATGAAAGTGGCTTTTACTTGAAAACTGTAATATATTTCTAAATTAAAATTACACATTCTGAAAGAAGGATATCATACGAAGTAAAAATGACATGAAAGTAGTATGAAAGTGGCTTTTACTTGAAAACTGTAATATATTTATAAACTAAGCTTTCACATTCTGAAAGAGGGATATTAGACGAACAAAATGCGCTAGGCTGTAAGAAAATCTATGCAGTGGTTCCAGAGATATCTGCGTTGGTGTTGAAAAGTTATCAGGAAACTGATTTCTGTAAAAATGACATTAAAGTGGCATGAAAGTGACTTTTACTTGAAAACTGTAATATATTTCTACATTAAGCTTACGCATTCTGAAAGAGGGATATTAGACGAACAAAATGCGCTAGGCTGTAAGAAAATCTATGCAGTGGTTCCAGAGATATCTGCGTTGGCGTTGAAAAGTTATCAGGAAACTGATTTCTGCAAAATGACATGAAAGTGGCTTTTACTTGAAAACTGTAATATATTTCTTAAGCTTACACATTCTGAAAGACAGATATCAGAGGAACAGAATGCGCTAGGCTGTAGGAAAATCTATGCAGTGGTTCCAGAGATATCTGCAGGGTGTTGAAAGTGGCTTTTACTTGAAAACTGTAATATATTTCTTAATTAAGCTTACACATTCTGAAAGAAGGATATTAGACAAACAAAATACGCTAGGCTGTAAGAAAATCTACGCAGTGGTTCCAGAGATATCTGCGTTGGTGTTGAAAAGTTATCAGGAAACTGATTTCTGTAAAAATGACATGAAAGTGGCTTTTACTTGAAACCTGTAATATATTTCTAAGTTAAACTTACACATTCTGAAAGAGGGATATCATACGAAGTAAAAATGACATGAAAGTAGTATGAAAGTGGCTTTTACTTGAAAACTGTAATATATTTATAAACTAAGCTTTCACATTCTGAAAGAGGGATATTAGACGAACAAAATGCGCTAGGCTGTAAGAAAATCTATGCAGTGGTTCCAGAGATATCTGCGTTGGTGTTGAAAAGTTATCAGGAAACTGATTTCTCTAAAAATGACATGAAAGTGGCATGAAAGTGGCTTTTACTTGAAAACTGTAATATATTTCTACATTAAGCTTACGCATTCTGAAAGAGGGATATTAGACGAACAAAATGCGCTAGGCTGTAAGAAAATCTATGCAGTGGTTCCAGAGATATCTGCGTTGGTGTTGAAAAGTTATCAGGAAACTGATTTCTGCAAAATGACATGAAAGTGGCTTTTACTTGAAAACTGTAATATATTTCTTAAGCTTACACATTCTGAAAGACAGATATCAGAGGAACAGAATGCGCTAGGCTGTAGGAAAATCTATGCAGTGGTTCCAGAGATATCTGCAGGGTGTTGAAAGTGGCTTTTACTTGAAAACTGTAATATATTTCTTAATTAAGCTTACACATTCTGAAAGAAGGATATTAGACAAACAAAATACGCTAGGCTGTAAGAAAATCTACGCAGTGGTTCCAGAGATATCTGCGTTGGTGTTGAAAAGTTATCAGGAAACTGATTTCTGTAAAAATGACATGAAAGTGGCTTTTACTTGAAACCTGTAATATATTTCTAAGTTAAACTTACACATTCTGAAAGAGGGATATCAGACGCACAAAAATGCGCTAGGCTGTAAGAAAATCTATGCAGTAGTTCCAGAGACATCTGCGTTGGGGTTGAAAAGTTATCAGGAAACTGATTTCTGTAAAAATGACATGAAAGTGGCATGAAAGTGGCTTTCACTTGAAAACTGTAATATATTTCTAAATTAAGTTTACACATCCTGAAAGAGGGATATCAGGCGCACAAAATGCGCTAGGCTGTAAGAAATTCTATGCAGTGGTTCCAGAGATATCTGCAGGGTGTTGATAGTGGCTTTTACTTGAAAACGGTAATATATTTCTAAATTAAGCTTACACATTCTGAAAGAGGGATATCAGACGCACAAAATGCGCTAGGCTGTTAGAAAATCTATGCAGTGGTTCCAGAGATATCTGCGTTGGTGTTGAAAAGTTATCAGGAAACTGATTTCTGTAAAAATGACATGAAAGTGGCTTTTACTTGAAAACTGTAATATATTTCTAAATTAAGCTTACACATTCTGAAAGAGGGATATCATACGAAGTAAAAATGACATGAAAGTGGTATGAAAGTGGCTTTTACTTGAAAATTGTAATATATTTATAAACTAAGCTTTCACATTCTGAAAAAGGGATATTAGACGAACAAAACGCGCTAGGCTGTAAGAAAATCCATGCAGTGGTTCCAGAGATATCTGCATTGGTGTTGAAAAGTTATCAGGAAACTGATTTCTGTAAAAATGACATCAAAGTGGCATGAAAGTGGCTTTTACTTGAAAACTGTAATATATTTCTACATTAAGCTTACGCATTCTGAAAGAGGGATATTAGACGAACAAAATGCGCTAGGCTGTAAGAAAATCTATGCAGTGGTTTCAGAGATATCTGCGTTGGTGTTGAAAAGTTATCAGGAAACTGATTTCTGTAAAAATGACATGAAAGTTGCATGAAAGTGGCTTTTACTTGAAAACTGTAATATATTTCCAAATTAAACTGACACATTCTGAAATAGGGATATCAGACGAACAAAATGCGCTAGGCTGTAAGAAAATCTATGCAGTGGTTCCAGAGATATCTGCGTTGGTGTTGAAAAGTTATTAGGAAACTGATTTCTTTAAAAATGACATGAAAGTAGCTTTTGCTTGAAAAATGGAATATATTTCTAAATTAAGCTTACACATCCTGAAAGAAGGACATTAGACGAACAAAATTCTCTAGGCTGTAAGAAAATCTATGCAGTGGTTCCAGAGATATCTGCGTTGGTGTTGAAAAGTTATTAGGAAACTGATTTCTGTAAAAATGACATGTAAGTGTCTTTTACTTGAAAACTGTAATATATTTCTAAATTAAATTTACATAGGCAAACAAAATACGCTAGGCTGTAAGAAAATCTATGCAGTGGTTCCAGAGATATCTGCGTTAGTGTTGAAAAGTTATTAGGAAACTGATTTCTTTAAAAATGACATGAAAGTAGCTTTTACTTGAAAAATGGAATATATTTCTAAATTACGCTTACACATCCTGAAAGAGGGACATTAGACGAACAAAATTCGCTAGGCTGTAAGAAAATCTATGCAGTGGTTCCAGAGATATCTGCGTTGGTGTTGAAAAGTTATTAGTAAACTGATTTCTGTAAAAATGACATGTAAGTGTCTTTTACTTAAAAACTGTAATATATTTCTAAATTAAATTTACATAGGCAAACAAAATACGCTAGGCTGTAAGAAAATCTATGCAGTGGTTCCAGAGATATCTGCGTTAGTGTTGAAAAGTTATCAGGAAACTGATTTCTGTAAAAAATGACATGAAAGTGGCTTTTTACTTGAAAACTATAATATATTTCTATATTAAGCTTACACATTCTAAAAGAGGGATATTGGACGAACAAAATGCGCTAGGCTGTAAGAATACCTATGCAGTGGTTCCCGAGATATCTGCGTAGGTGTTGAAAAGTTATTAGGAAACTGATTTCTGTAAAAATGGCATGAAAGTGGCTTTTACTTGAAAACTGTAATATATTTCTAAACTAAGCTTACACATCCTGAAAGAGGGGCATTAGACAAACAAAATGCGCTAGGCTATAAGAAAATCTATGCAGTGGTTCCAGAGATATCTGCGTTGGTCTTGAAAAGTTATTAGGAAACTGATTTCTGTAAAAATGACATGAAAGTGGCATGAAAGTGGCTTTTACTTGAAAACTGTAATATATTTCTATATTAAGCTTACACATTCTAAAAGAGGGATATTGGACGAACAATATGCGCTAGGTTGTAAGAATACCTATGCAGTGGTTCCCGAGATATCTGCGTAGGTGTTGAAAAGTTATTAGGAAACTGATTTCTGTAAAAATGGCATGAAAGTGGCTTTTACTTGAAAACTGTAATATATTTCTAAATTAAGCTCACACATTCTGAAAGGGGGATATTAGACGAACAAAATGCGCTAGGCTGTAAGAAAAACTATGCTGTGGTTCCAGAGATATCTGCGTTGGTGTTGAAAAGTTATAGGGAAACTGATTTCTGTAAAAATGACATGAAAGTGGCTTTTAATTGAAAACTGTAAAATATTTCTAAATTAAGCTTACACATTCTGAAAGAGGGATATCATACGAAGTAAAAATGACAGTGGTTCCAGAGATATCTGCGTTGGTGTTGAAAAGTTATCAGGAAACTGATTTCTGTAAAAATGACATGAAAGTGGCTTTTACTTGAAAACTATAATATTTTTCTAAATTAAGCTTACACATTCTGAAAGAGGGATATTAGACGAACAAAATGCGCTAGGCTGTAAGAAAATCTATGCAGTGGTTCCAGAGATATCTGCGTTGGTGTTGAAAAGTTATCAGGAAACTGATTTCTGTAAAAATTATATGAAAGTGGCATGAAAGTGGCTTTTACTTGAAAACTGTGATATATTTCTAAATTAAGCTTACACATTCTAAAAGAGGGATATTGGACGAACAAAACGCGCTAGGCTGTAAGAAAATCTATGCAGTGGTTCCCGAGATATCTGCGTTGGTGTTGAAAAGTTATTAGGAAACTGATTTCTGTAAAAATGACATGAAAGTGGCTTTTACTTGAAAACTATAATATATTTCTAAATTAAGCTTACACATTCTGAAAGCGAGGTATCAGACGCACAAAATGCGCTAGGCTGTAAGAAAATCTATGCAGTGGTTCCAGAGATATCTGCGTTGGTTTGAAAAGTCATCAGGAAACTGATTTCTGTAAAAATGACATGAAAATGGCATGAAAGTGGCTTTTACTTGAAAAGTGTAATATATTTCTAAAAAAAGCTTACACATTCTAAAAGAGGGATATTAGACGAACAAAATGCGCTAGGCTGTAAGAAAATCTATGCAGTGGTTCCAGAGATATCTGCGTTGGTGTTGAAAAGTTATCAGGAAACTGATTTCTGTAAAAATTATATGAAAGTGGCATGAAAGTGGCTTTTACTTGAAAACTGTAATATATTTCTAAATTAAGCTTACACATTCTAAAAGAGGGATATTGGACGAACAAAACGCGCTAGGCTGTAAGAAAATCTATGCAGTGGTTCCCGAGATATCTGCGTTGGTGTTGAAAAGTTATCAGGAAACTGATTTCTGTAAAAATGACATGAAAGTGGCTTTTACTTGAAAACTGTAATATATTTCTATATTAAGCTTACACATTCTAAAAGAGGGATATTGGACGAACAAAATGCGCTAGGTTGTAAGAATACCTATGCAGTGGTTCCCGAGATATCTGCGTAGGTGTTGAAAAGTTATTAGGAAACTGATTTCTGTAAAAATGGCATGAAAGTGGCTTTTACTTGAAAACTGTAATATATTTCTAAACTAAGCTTACACATCCTGAAAGAGGGGCATTAGACGAACAAAATGCGCTAGGCTGTAAGAAAATCTATGCAGTGGTTCCAGAGATATCTGCGTTGGTTTGAAAAGTCATCAGGAAACTGATTTCTGTAAAAATGACATGAAAATGGCATGAAAGTGGCTTTTACTTGAAAAGTGTAATATATTTCTAAAAAAAGCTTACACATTCAGAAAGAGGGATATTAGGCGAACAAAATGCGCTAGGGTGTAAGAAAATTAATGCAGTGGTTCCAGAGATATCTGCGTTGGTGTTGAAAAGTTAACAGGAAACTGATTTCTGTAAAAATGACATGAAAGTGGCATGAAAGTGGTTTTAATTGAAAACTGTAAAATATTTCTAAATTAAGCTTACACATTCTGAAAGAGGGATATCATACGAAGTAAAAATGATAGTGCTTCCAGAGATATCTGCGTTGGTGTTGAAAAGTTATCAGAAAACTGATTTCTGTAAAGATGACATGAAAGTGGCTATTACTTGAAAACTGTAATATATTTCTAACTTAAGCCTACACATTCTAAAAGAGGGATATTGAAAAGTTATTAGGAAACTGATTTCTGTAAAAATGACATTAAAGTGGCTTTTACTTGAAAGCTGTAATATATTTCTAAATTAGGCTTACACATTCTGAAAGAGGGGTATCAGACGCACAAAATGCGCTAGGCCGTAAGAAACTCTATGCAGTGGTTCCAGAGATATCTGCGTTGGTGTTGAAAAGTTATCAGGAAACTAATTTCTGTAAAAATGACATATAAGTGGCTTTTACTTGAAAACTGTAATATATTTCTAAATTTTGCTTAAACATCCTGAAAGAGGGGCATTAGACGAACAAAATTCGCTAGGCTGTAAGAAAATCTATGCAGTGGTTCTGAAAGAGGGATATTAGACGAACAAAATCCGCTAGGCTGTAGAAAAATCTATGCAGTGGTTCCAGAGATATCTGCGTTGGTGTTGAAAAGTTAACAGGAAACTGATTTCTGTAAAAATGACATGAAAGTGGCATGAAAGTGGGTTTTACTTGAAAACTGTAACATATTTCTAAATTAAGCTTACACATTCTAAAAGAGAGATATCAAACGATCAAAATGCGCTAGGCTGTAAGAAAATATATGCAGTGGTCCAGAGATACCTGCGTTGGTGTTGAAAAGTTATCAGGAAACTGATTTCTGTAAAAATGACACGAAAGTGGCATGAAAGTGGCTTTTACTTGAAAACTGTAATATATTTCTAAATTAAGCTTACACATTCTGAAAGAGGGATATTGAAAAGTTATTAGGAAACTGATTTCTGTAAAAATGACATGAAAGTGGCTTTTACTTGAAAGCTGTAATATATTTCTAAATTAAGCTTACACATTCTGAAAGAGGGGTATCAGACGCACAAAATGCGCTAGGCTGTAAGAATACCTATGCAGTGGTTCCCGAGATATCTGCGTAGGTGTTGAAAAGTTATTAGGAAACTGATTTCTGTAAAAATGGCATGAAAGTGGCTTTTACTTGAAAACTGTAATATATTTCTAAATTAAGCTCACACATTCTGAAAGAGGGATATTAGACGAACAAAATGCGCTAGGCTGTAAGAAAATCTATGCAGTGGTTCCAGAGATATCTGCGTTGGTGTTGAAAAGTTAACAGGAAACTGATTTCTGTAAAAATGACATGAAAGTGGCATGAAAGTGGGTTTTACTTGAAAACTGTAACATATTTCTAAATTAAGCTTACACATTCTAAAAGAGAGATATCAAACGATCAAAATGCGCTAGGCTGTAAGAAAATATATGCAGTGGTTCAGAGATATCTGCGTTGGTGTTGAAAAGTTATCAGGAAACTGATTTCTGTAAAAATGACATGAAAGTGGCTTTTACTTGAAAAATGTAATATATTTCTAAATTAAGCTTACAAGTTAACACATTAAATATTTTCACATTAATTTCTGTAACACATAAAATATTTTCACATCAAATTCTGTTTTGCTGCATACGTCTAATATTTCAGCATCAACATTATGAACAATTCCGTCTTGTCCGTCTTGCTGACGTTGCACACGCGCCAACAAATAATTCTTCAACTCGTGGGAAAACGTTGAGACAACAATTTCAGTGCATAGAAAAATAAGTTACGTTTAAGAAAAACAATTTTGTAATTTTCAGTCTTAAGTTGATAATTAATAAATAAAGAAGCTTAAGCTCCCATAAAAAAATAAAAATAATTTTTTTTATAACAATTAATAAAATATAAAATTAACTGGCGCCCGAGCAGGGACCCAGTATCGGTGAAGTGAAAAGTGTTTAAATATAAAAAGTAAAGCTTAGTAAAGTCTAGAAAAAGTGCTAATTAATAAACTATCGAATATTAAAAAGTGAAATAATTCAGAAAACTAAAAAGTTTGGAAAATTGAACATTTAACTTTACGGACTCCAAAAATAAATAAAGGGGTTAGCAGTGTGACCGTTCCAGAGTACCAGGAGAGAAAAGGATACAACGATCCACCCACCCACCTACAAAATTAAGGGAGTTGGGTATTACTTTTAGTTTAATGTAAGTTATTATATAAGATAATTGAAAATAAAATAAATTAATTGAAAATAATATTGAGATACAAAAGTGAAAAATACGAAAGAAAATTTACAGTTTAAAATAAAAGAAAGTTAAAGAAAATTTACAGTTCAAAATAAAAGAAAGTTTAATGTAAGTTTTAAATAAAATAATTGAAATTAAAATCAAAATAAAATAATTGAAAGTAATATTGAGATACAATATTAAAAATTACGAAAAAAAAATTTTACAGTTTAAAATAAAAAGAGAAAATTTAATAGTAAAGAACAATTTAAAATTTTTCTTTTTAATAATAATTTTGCTAAAAATAACGTTTATAAAATAATATTGAGAATAAAATAGCTTAAGAAATAAATTTTCCACTGTAGTCATCACATTAATTTGCATAAGAGTTTTATTTTCTTTAGTATTGTGTGAACATCTAAACTATTAAAACAACTCATAGTTCAAGAAAAAATTTCTAAATTTATTAAAGTTAAAGTTACAAATTTATATAAATTCATTATTTGAGAAATTTCCGAAGAAATAACCTAATTTAAAAAAAAAAATTCAAAGAAAGAAATCCAAGTTAATCTCAAAATTTCTTTTCCTTCTTAAAAAAAAAAAAAAAAGTATAACAACACCTTTTTCCCAAATCATGACGGAAAATACCTTAAGTTCCATACAGGACACTCTCTCTACTCTCTCAATTACGACAAATAGTCCTAGTGTGTCTGGCGCAAGCACAAGCGCTGCAGCTGCTGCAGCAAGGAATCAGGACACAATTACTATAAATTGTGTTGATTTAGAAAAGATTATTTCGGCTAAGATTCAGGAAATTTTTAACCCTTTTAAAGAATTTGAGGCAGGAGATAACAATGATAATTTCCCATGGGGATTTATTCGTGATGTAGATAAGATTCCCGATATAGTTAATTCCCTTAAAGAATTTAATGGTAAAAGTGGCGACTTCAATTCATGGCGAAAGTCCGTGGATCGCATATTTGAAATATTTAAGTCCATAGAAGGTAGTTCAAAACACTATGCAATATTACATACAGTTAGACATAAGATTACCGGTAAAGCAGACACTGCTCTGGAGTCTTATAGAACCCCACTTAATTGGAATAAGATTAAAAAAGTGTTGATGATGCATTATGCAGACAAGAGGGATATTGGTACATTAGAATACCAGATGTCCACCCTGCTCCAAAAAAACATGGCAATAACAGAATTCTACAAAAAAGTCTATGAATACCTGTCATTGCTTCTGGACAAAGTATCGTGTTTGGATATTTCAGAGGAAGCAAAAGGTGCCATGATAAATTCCTATCGAGAAAAGGCTCTCGATACATTCGTAAGAGGCCTGAACGGCGACTTACCCAGACTTTTGAGCATAGGAGAACCAACTTCACTACCACAGGCACTCAATTTGTGTCAGAAACTGGACAATATGCATTTCAGAGCAAATTATGCTCATAATCATTCGCGTGGCAACATACATAAACCACCACCAGTAATGCAGCAGCCACATCATTTTTCAAGGCCAGTATTTTATCCAGAATTGGCTCACATGCCACCCCATTTTAAACAATATCCACCCAAGCCACACTTTCAAACTATACCACGACCATTTGCCCCACACCAGTTTAGCCAAGCAAATCAAAGACCAAATTTTACAGGGTTTAATAATAGGCAAAATTTTCCACCGAAACCCCCTCAACCTATGGAAGTCGATCAATCAATAAGATCAAAGAACGCAAATTATCAAAATTTCCAAAAAAAATTATCAATTTGCCCAGAAACGCCCACACGAAACCTCTGGTGGTATTCCTCCTAAGTTGCAACGAAATTATTTCACGAACACCAATAATGATGCGCAATATGATGGTCAATATTATGACCAATACGAAAATTATAATTCTTGTTATCCGCTTGATAACATAGAGCAGATACAACAAAACCATTTCATTAATTTTAATAAAGATAACCAAAATGATGCCCAGTACTATGATCGAGATAATTATTATGACCCCTGTTATCCACTTGATAACCCAGAAAAAATAGAGGATACGAATCCTGTCTCTAACGACGGAAATGAAATAGAAAGCGTTTATTTTTTAGACTAGTTCCGTCTTCACTCCCATACTTCGAACTTAAAAAGGATGAGGACACACCAGAATTTTTAATTGATACCGGATCAAATAAAAATTATATCCAATCCACTCGAATTCGTAATCCTATTTTAAATGATAAACCATTCCATATAAGTACAGTTGCCGGAACAATAGAAATAACACATCATGCATTCGTAAACATTTTCGGTCCAGATACACCAAAGCTAAAATTTTATATCCTTCCAACCTTGGAAACATTCCATGGAATAATTGGAAATGACACATTGAGAGATATCAAGGCGATTATTCATACTGATAAAAATTTTATGACTATAAACAACGCTATAAAAGTCCCATTGAAACAAAAAACATCTCAATCGGTCAACAATATTCAGTTGAGACTATCCCACCTTACAGAATTGCAAAAGAATAAACTTTATGAGATTGTTAAAGAATGTTCTAACGTGTTTACAGACCCAAATGAAAGGTTAACCTACACCACCAACATTAAAGGTGAAATACGCACAGTTACAGATAACCCAATTTATTCAAGGCCTTATCCATATCCTATGGCTCTGAAGTCAGAGGTCGAAAAACAGATTGAAGAATTGCTAGCCAATAATATAATCAGACCGTAAAAATCACCATACAATGCCCCAGTATGGATCGTAGAAAAAAAATTGGACGCCTCAGGTGAAAAGAAGTACAGAATGGTAATTGATTACAGGAAATTGAATTCTGTGACCATTCCTTTCAGATATCCTATACCTGAGATTAATGAGGTTCTTGCGAATCTTGGGAAAAATAGGTATTTTACTATCATTGACCTTAAAAGTGGTTTCCATCAGATACCATTAAAAGAGGAAGACGTTGAGAAAACTGCTTTCTCAATTAATAATGGCAAATATGAATTTTTGAGACTCCCTTTCGGACTCAAAAATGCACCTTCAATATTTCAGGCTGCACTCGACGACATTCTCCAACCACACATAGGGAAAAGATGATACGTCTACATAGACGACATTATTATATTTGGGAAAAATGAAGAAGAACATTTCCAAAATTTAAGAGCAATTCTAAAAACACTGTCAGAAGCAAATATGAAAGTACAACTCGACAAGTGTGAATTTATGAAAAGTGAGGTTGAGTTTCTAGGATTTATTATTAGTATAGAAGGAATCAAAACTAACCCAGACAAAGTAAAGGCTATAGCAAAAATATCAGTTCCAAAAAGTTTGAAAGAACTCCGCTCTTTTCTTGGTATGGCAGGCTATTATAGACGGTTCATAAGAGATTATGCGAAAATAGCAAAACCATTAACATCCATGCTCAGAGGAGATGCTGGCAATGTGGGTAAAAATGTATCGAAAAACAAGGCTATCTCACTTGATCAGGAGGCGATAGAATCATTTGAGAAAATAAAAAACATCCTGATCTCAGACGATGTGATACTTTCTCATCCGGATTTTGAGGTCGAATTCGAACTCCCTACGGATGCTTCAAACCATGCCATAGGTGCAGTCCTCTCCCAAAATAAAAAACCCATTACATTCATTTCAAGAACATTGTCACGAACAGAGGAAGCCTATACCACAAACGAAAAGGAAATGTTGGCAATAATCTGGGCGCTAACCTCCCTACGCAGTTATCTATATGGCTCGAAAAAGGTAAAAATAACCACAGACCACCAACCACTGACATTTGCATTAAGCCATAAGAACCACAATAACAAATTGAAAAGGTGGAAAGCCATACTTGAAGAATATAACTATGAATTAAATTATCAGCCAGGTAAACCAAATGTTGTAGCCGACGCTCTTTCAAGAATGACTACACAAATTAATAATTTAACAGGAACTGTCCATAGTGATGAAAGTTCCAGCGAGGATCTTGTGCCTTGCGTAGAAAGCCCAATCAATGTTTTCAAGAATCAAATATTTTTAAAGATTGGAGATATATCAAGTTATCAATTTCAAATTATTTTTCCTACAGTCCATCGTCATACCATTACCGAACCGGAATTCAATAGAGAAAATTTAATATATCATCTGAAAAGGAGACTAAATCCTTCTGTAATAAACGGAATTTGCACAGAAGAAAGAATCATGGGAATGATACAAAATTTATATCCAGAACATTTTCGTAATTATAAAACCAGGTACACACAAACAATTGTAGAGGACATAACTAATGAACAGCAACAGGAAGAAATTATATTAGAAGCTCACTGTAGGGCACATAGAAATGCAATCGAAAATAAAGCCCAAATACTCGCAAAGTATTACTTCCCCGGAATGATAAGTAAAATTAAACGAATAACTCAGAATTGCACAATATGTAAGGAAAATAAATACGAAAGACATCCGAACAAACCTAAACTCACCGAGACACCAATGCCAACACGCGCAGGAGAGATGTTTCACATTGACATTTATTTGACTGAAGGAAAAGCAGTAATGACAGCATTAGACAAATTTTCAAAATATGCACAGGCTAAAATACTTAAAAGCCGTTCTATTGAGGACATACGAATTCCAATGAGAGACATATTATTTTCTTTTGGAGTACCAACAAGGTTGGTAACAGATAATGAGCCATCACTGAATTCTCGTTCAATAAAATTCATGCTAGAAAACGAACTAAGTTTAGAAACCTACGTAACACCCCCATACACAAGCCGAGCCAATGGTTAAGTGGAAAAGTTTCACTCTACTCTGACTGAAATAATGAGGTGTCTAAAAAAAGGAAAGAGCTGTTGCTGAATATAACCACTCAATACACTCGGTGACAAAAAAGAAACCAGTTGACTTATTCTTCGGACGATCAGTCAACTTTTCACCAGAAGACATAGATCGAACTAGGCAAACTAATATAGAAAGACTTACAAAGAAACAAAAAACAGGACATGGAACATCATAATAGGGACAGAACTGACTTTAAATCATACTTAGCAGGGCAAGTTATATTTGTAAAAAGAAATAAACGACTAGGAACAAAACTTTCAAAGCCATATTCAAAAGAAATAGTAGCTAAAGATAGAAATAGTACAGTTTTGACAGAGAAAGGACAGATTATACACAAAAGTAGAATACGTAATTCAACATAATCAAAATTTATTTTTTTTACATAATTTACAGACTACTCATACCACTTAACTATGCGGACGTACAAATTCTGGATTATTCTAATTCTCAACTTATCACAGTAAAAAAATCCGTTGCAAGAATACAGACAGGAAATTTTAAAATTATTCACGAAGTGCACCTCGATAAATACAATGATATTACAAACAACATAGAACATTTGGCAAAATAATCCCCACTACCCCTTCATTTCCCTATTAATATCTCAGATCAAAACCCATTTAAGCAATTTGCAAATTCAAAAGAGGAAAAGATCTTTGGATTTTCTAGGAAGTGCATGGAAATGGTTAGCAGGTAGTCCTGATCACCATGACCACGAAATAGTTTTAAACAAATTGAATAATGTCTTGGAAAATAATAACAATCAACTTCTGATTAATAAACTAACAATAGAAAAAGTTAATGAAATAACGAATATAACCAATAAAATTTTAAAAGTAATGGAAAATGATGAACACACAAAGAATGACCTTATTTTAAAATTAAAGTTTAAGCTAGAAGTAATCAAGAAGAAGAAGAAGTTGTAAACATAGCTTACGCCATATATTGGGCAAAAGCTAATATAATAAATTCTTATATTTTATCTAATGAAGAAATTGGAATAGCCAAAAACATTGTAAACAGAGAAAATTACCCATTTATTGATTTAGATGAAGCTTTAGAATTTTCTGAAATAAAAATTGCTACTAACGGAAAATTAATTATTTATATTATAAGTTTACCAACTGCTAAGAATGATATTTGCAAAACAATCGAAATAAGAGCTGTCAAACACGAAAAGAGAATAAATAAAATAAACTTTAACGAAATATTGATTTGCGAAAAAGAAATATATGGAATTAAAAATAATTGCAAAAATTATAATAATTTAGAGATATGTTTAAGTAATCATATAATAGACTTAAGCACTGATACTTGCATTAACAATCTACTTAAAAGTCGTACACCAAACTGCACTGTGGTAAATAACCAACACATCCCAACAATAGAGGAAATTACACCCAGCATAATATTGCTGAATAGATTCAATGGAGATATTGCAATTGCGAATGAGACAACCCTACTAAATGGAACATTTTTGGTGCATTTCAGCAACATTACCATTGATATTCAAGGTACAACCTATCGCAATGAAGGAAAAATAACAAGCAAACCGTTACCGGCAATACTTCAGCCACTATCCAAAACAAATACCGTTGAAGAAATACTTTCCCTACAAATGCTATACCAATTAAACGCTAATAACACTAAATACATTAGTAGTTTGGAGAAGGAAGACAAAATAAAATACGGTATCAGCCTCTCAGTTACCATAATACTAATAATTGTTATAATAGCTATTGGAAAATTTATTTCCACTACATGGAATAAAAAATCAATTCAACTGACACCAGCAGCGATAAAAGGGTTAAACCAACTTTTTAACAAAACAAGTTCGTCAAACGAGAACGTTTGAAATCTACGAAGGGAGAAGTTAACACATTAAATATTTTCACATTAATTTCTGTAACACATAAAATATTTTCACATCAAATTCTGTTTTGCTGCATACGTCTAATATTTCAACATCAACATTATGAACAATTCCGTCTTCTCCGTCTTGCTGACGTTGCACACGCGCCAACAAATAATTCTTCAACTCGTGGGAAAACGTTGAGACAACAATTTCTGTGCATAGAAAAATAAGTTACGTTTAAGAAAAACAATTTTGTAATTTTCAGTCTTAAGTTGATAATTAATAAATAAA
The DNA here is from genome assembly GCA_916610165.2 of Gymnosoma rotundatum. Taxonomy (NCBI): domain Eukaryota; kingdom Metazoa; phylum Arthropoda; class Insecta; order Diptera; family Tachinidae; genus Gymnosoma; species Gymnosoma rotundatum. The sequence continues at coordinate 85,400,267 of OU744338.1, read as the reverse complement.
GAAGCTTAAGCTCCCATAAAAAAATAAAAACAATTTTTTTTTATAACAATTAAAAAAATATAAAATTAACTTACACATTCTGAAAGAGGTATATTAGACGAACAAAATGCGCTAGGCTGTAAGAAAGTCTATGTAGTGGTTCCAGAGATATCTGCGTTGGTGTTGAAAAATTATCAGGAAACTGATTTCTGTAAAAATGACATGAAAGTGTCTTTTACTTGAAAACTGTAATATATTTTTAAATTAAGCTTACACATTCTGAAAGAGGGATATTAGACGAACAAAATGCGCTAGGCTGTAAGAAAATCTATGCAGTGGTTCCAGAGATATCTGCGTTGGTGTTGAAAAGTTATAAGGAAACTGATTTCTGTAAAAATGACATAAAAGTGGCATGAAAGTGGTTTTAATTGAAACTGTAAAATATTTCTAAATTAAGCTTACTTATTCTGAAAGAGGGATATCTTACGAAGTAAAAATGACAGTGGTTCCAGAGATGTCTGCGTTGGTGTTGAAAAGTTATCAGGAAACTGATTTCTGTAAAAATGACATGAAAATGGCATGAAAGTGACTTTTACTTGAAAACTATAATATTATTCTAAATTAAGCTTACACATTCTGAAAGAGGTATATTGGACGAACAAAATGCGCTAGGCTGTAAGAAAATCTATGAAGTGGTTCCAGAGATATCTGCGTTGGTGTTGAAAACTTATAAGGAAACTGATTTCTGTAAAAATGACAGGAAAGTGGCTTTTAATTGAAAACTGTAAAATATTTCTATATTAAGCTTACACATTCTGAAAGAGGGATATCATACGAAGTAAAAATGACAGTGGTTCCAGAGATATCTGCGTTGGTGTTGAAAAGTTATCAGGAAAATGATTTCTGTAAAAATGACATGAAAATGGCATGAAAGTGACTTTTACTTGAAAACTATAATATTTTTCTAAATTAAGCTTACACATTCTGAAAGAGGAGTATTAGACGAACAAAATGTGCTAGGCTGTAAGAAAATCTATGCAGTGGTTCCAGAGATATCTGCGTTGGTGTTGAAAAGTTATAAGGAAACTGATTTCTGTAAAAATGACATGAAAGTGGCTTTTAATTGAAAACTGTAAAATATTTCTAAATTAAGCTTACACATTCTGAAAGAGGGATATCATACGAAGTAAAAATGACAGTGGTTCCAAAGATATCTGCGTTGGTGTTGAAAAGTTATCAGGAAACTGATTTCTGTAAAAATGACATGAAAGTGGCATGAAAGTGGCTTTTACTTGAAAACTATAATATTTTTCTAAATTAAGCTTACACATTCTGAAAGAGGGATATTAGACGAAGAAAATGCGATAGGCTGTAAGAAAATCTCTGCAGTGGTTCCAGAGATATCTGCGTTGGTGTTGAAAAGTTATCAGGAAACTGATTTCTGTAAAAATTACATGAAAGTGGCTTTTACTTGAAAACTGTAATATATTTCAAAATTAAGCTTACACAATCTGAAAGAGGGATATTAGACGAACAAAATGCGCTAGGCCGTAAGAAAATCTATGCAGTGGTTCCAGAGATATCTGCGTTGATGTTGAAAAATTATCAGGAAACTGATTTCCGTAAAAATGACATGAAAGTGGCTTTTACTTGAAAACTGTAATATATTTCTAAATTAAGCTTACACACTCTGAAAGAGGGATATTAGACGAACAAAATGCGCTAGGCTGTAAGAAAATCTATGCAGTGGTTCCAGAGATATCTGCGTTGGTGTTGAAAAGTTATAAGGAAACTGATTTCTGTAAAAATGACATGAAAGTGGCTTTTAATTGAAAACTGTAAAATATTTCTAAATTAAGCTTACACATTCTGAAAGAGGGATATCATACGAAGTAAAAATGACAGTGGTTCCAGAGATATCTGCGTTGGTGTTGAAAAGTTATCAGGAAACTGATTTCTGTAAAAATGACATGAAAGTGGCATGATAGTGGCTTTTACTTGAAAACTGTAATATATTTCTTAATTAAGCTTACACATTCTGAAAGAGGGATATCAGGCGAACAAAATGCGTTAGGCTGTAAGAAAATCTATGCAATGGTTCCAGATATATCTGCGTTGGTGTTGAAAAGTTATCGGGAAACTGATTTCTGTAAAAATTACATGAAAGTGGCTTTTACTTGAAAACTGTAATATGTTTCTAAATTAAGCTTACACATTCTGAAAGAAGGATATTAGACGAACAAAATACGCTAGGCTGTAAGAAAATCTATGCAGTGGTTCCCGAGATATTTGCGTTGGTGTTGAAAAGTTATTAGGAAACTGATTTCTGTAAAAATGACATGAAAGTTGCTTTTACTTGAAAACTGTAATATATTTCTAAATTAAGCTTACACATTCTAAAAAAGGGATATTGGACGAACAAAATACGCTAGGCTGTAAGAAAATCTATGCAGTGGTTCCAGAGATATCTGCGTTGGTGTTGAAAAGTTATCAGGAAACTGATTTCTGTAAAAATAACATGAAAGTTGCTTTTACTTGAAAACTGTAATATATTTCTAAATTAAGCTAACACATTCTGAAAAAGGGATATTAGACGAACAAAATGCGCTAGACTGTAAGAAAATCTATGCAGTGGTTCCAGAGATATCTGCGTTGGTGTTGAAAAGTTATAAGGAAACTGATTTCTGTAACAATGACATGAAAGTGGCATGAAAGTGGTTTTAATTGAAAACTGTAATATATTTCTAAATTAAGCTTACACATTCTGAAAGAAGGATATTAGACGAACAAAATGCGCTAGGCTGTAAGAAAATCTATGCAGTGGTTCCAGAGATATCTGCGTTGGTGTTGAAAAGTTATCAGGAAACTGATTTCTGTAAAAATAACATGAAAGTTGCTTTTACTTGAAAACTGTAATATATTTCTAAATTAAGCTTACACATTCTAAAAAAGGGATATTGGACGAACAAAATACGCTAGGCTGTAAGAAAATCTATGCAGTGGTTCCCGAGATATTTGCGTTGGTGTTGAAAAGTTATTAGGAAACTGATTTCTGTAAAAATGACATGAAAGTGGCTTTTTCTTGAAAACTGTAATATATTTCTAAATTAAGCTAACATATTCTGAAAAAGGGATATTAGACGAACAAAATGCGCTAGGCTGTAAGAAAATCTATGCAGTGATTCCAGAGATATCTGCGTTGGTGTTGAAAAGTTATAAGGAAACTGATTTCTGTAACAATGACATGAAAGTGGCATGAAAGTGGTTTTAATTGAAAACTGTAATATATTTCTAAATTAAGCTTACACATTCTGAAAGAAGGATATTAGACGAACAAAATGCGCTAGGCTGTAAGAAAATCTATGCAGTGGTTCCAGAGATATCTGCGTTGGTGTTGAAAAGTTATAAGGAAACTGATTTCTGTAAAAATGACATGAAAGTGGCTTTTAATTGAAAACTGTAAAATTTTTCTGAATAAACCTTACACATTCTGAAAGAGGGATATCATACGAAGTAAAAATGACAGTGGTTCCAGAGACATCTGCGTTGGTGTTGAAAAGTTAGCAGGAAACTGATTTCTGTAAAAATGACATGAAAGTTGCTTTTACTTGAAAACTGTAATATATTTCTAAATTAAGCTTACACATTCTAAAAGAGGGATATTGGACAAACAAAATGCGCTAGGCTGTAAGAAAATCTATGCAGTGGTTCCCGAGATATTTGCGTTGGTGTTGAAAAGTTATTAGGAAACTGATTTCTGTAAAAATGACATGAAAGTGGCTTTTACTTGAACACTGTAATATATTTCTAAATTAAGCTTACACATTCTGAAAAAGGGATATTAGACGAACAGAATGCGCTAGGCTGTAAGAAGATCTATGCAGTGTGTTGAAAAGTTATCAGGAAACTGATTTCTGTAAAAATAATATGAAAGTTGCTTTTACTTGAAAACTGTAATATATTTCTATAATAAGCTTACACATTCTGAAAGAGGGATATCAGACGAACAAAATGCATTAGGCTGTAAGCAAACCTATGCAGCGGTTCCAGAGATATCTGCGTTGGTGTTGAAAAGTTATCGGGAAACTGATTTCTGTAAAAATGACATGGAAGTGGCTTTTACTTGAAAACTGTAATATATTTCTAAATTAAGCTTACACATTCTGAAAGAAGGATATTAGACGAACAAAAAGCGCTAGGCTGTAAGAAAATCTATGCAGTGGTTCCAGAGATATCTGCGTTGGTGTTGAAAAGTTATCAGGAAACTGATTTCTGTACAAATGACATGAAATGGTTTTTACTTGAAAACTATGACATATTTCTAAATTAACCTTACACATTCTGAAAGAGGGATACTAGACGAACAAAATGTGCTAGGCTGTATGAAAATCTATGCAGTGGTTCCAGAGATATCTGCGTTGGTGTTGAAAAGTTATCAGGAAACTGATTTCTGTAAAAATAATATGAAAGTTGCTTTTACTTGAAAACTGTAATATATTTCTAAATTAAGCTTACACATTCTAAAAGAGGGATATTGGACGAACAAAATACGCTAGGCTGTAAGAAAATCTATGCAGTGGTTCCCGAGATATTTGCGTTGGTGTTGAAAAGTTATTAGGAAACTGATTTCTGTAAAAATGACATGAAAGTGGCTTTTACTTGAACACTGTAATATATTTCTAAATTAAGCTTACACATTCTGAAAAAGGGATATTAGACGAACAGAATGCGCTAGGCTGTAAGAAGATCTATGCAGTGTGTTGAAAAGTTATAAGGAAACTGATTTCTGTAAAAATGACATGAAAGTAGCATGAAAGTGGTTTTAATTGAAAACTGTAATATATTTCTAAATTAAGCTTACACATTCTGAAAGAAGGATATTAGACGAACAAAATGCGCTAGGCTGTAAGAAAATCTATGCAGTTGTTCCAGAGATATCTGCGTTGGTGTTGAAAAGTTATCAGGAAACTGATTTCTGTACAAATGACATGAAAGTGGCTTTTACTTGAAAACTATGACATATTTCTAAATTAACCTTACACATTCTGAAAGAGGGATATTAGACGAACAAAATGCGCTAGGCTGTATGAAAATCTATGCAGTGGTTCCAGAGATATCTGCGTTGGTGTTGAAAAGTTATCAGGAAACTGATTTCTGTAAAAATAATATAAAAGTTGCTTTTACTTGAAAACTGTAATATATTTCTAAATTAAGCTTACACATTCTAAAAGTAGGATATTGGACGAACCAAATGCGCTAGGCTGTAAGAAAATCTATACAGTGGTTCCCGAGATATTTGCGTTGGTGTTGAAAAGTTATTAGGAATCTGATTTCTGTAAAAATGCCAAGAAAGTGGCTTTTAGTTGAAAACTGTAATATATTTCTAAATTAAGCTTACACATTCTGAAAGAAGGATATTAGACGAACAAAATGCGCTAGGCTGTAAGAAAATCTATGTAGTGGTTCCAGAGATATCTGCGTTGGTGTTGAAAAGTTATAAGGAAACTGATTTCTGTAAAAATGACATGAAAGTTGCTTTTACTTGAAAACTGTAATATAATTCTAAATTAAGCTTACACATTCTGAAAGAGGTATATTAGACGAACAATATGCGGTAGGCTGTAAGAAAATCTATGCAGTGGTTCCAGAGATATCTGCGTTGGTGTTGAAAAGTTATTAGGAATCTGATTTCTGTAAAAATTACATGAAAGTGGCTTTTACTTGAAAACTGTAATATATTTCTAAATTAAGCTTACACATTCTGAAAGAGGTATATGAGACGAACAATATGCGTTAGGCTGTAAGAAAATCTATACAGTGGTTCCAGAGATATCTGCGTTGGTGTTGAAAAGTTATGAGGAAACTGATTTGTGTAAAAATGATATGAAAGTGGCTTTTACTTGAAAACTGTAATATATTTCTAAATTAAGCTTACACATTCTAAAAGAGGGATATTGGACAAACAAAATGCGCTAGGCTGTAAGAAAATCTATGCAGTGGTTCCCGAGATATCTGCGTTGGTGTTGAAAAGTTATCAGGAAACTGATTTCTGTAAAAATAATATGAAAGTTGCTTTTACTTGAAAACTGTAATATATTTCTAAATTAAGCTTACACATATTGAAAGAGGTATATTAGACGAACAAAATGCGCTAGGCTGTAAGAAAATCTATGCAATGGTTCCAGATATATCTGCGTTGGTGTTGAAAAGTTATCGGGAAACTGATTTCTGTAAAAATGACATGAAAGTGGCTTTTACTTGAAAACTGTAATATATTTCTAAATTAAGCTTACACATTCTGAAAGAGGTATATTAGACTAACAATATGCGGTAGGCTGTAAGAAAATATATGCAGTGGTTCCAGAGATATCTGCGTTGGTGTTGAAAAGTTATTAGGAATCTGATTTCTGTAAAAATGCCATGAAAGTGGCTTTTACTTGAAAACTGTAATATATTTCTAAATTAAGCTTACACATTCTGAAAGAGGTATATTAGACGAACAATATGCGTTAGGCTGTAAGAAAATCTATACAGTGGTTCCAGAGATATCTGCGTTGGTGTTGAAAAGTTATGAGGAAACTGATTTGTGTAAAAATGACATGAAAGTGGCTTTTACTTGAAAACTGTAATATATTTCTAAATTAAGCTTACACATTCTGAAAGAGGTATATTAGACTAACAATATGCGGTAGGCTGTAAGAAAATCTATGCAGTGGTTCCAGAGATATCTGAGTTGGTGTTGAAAAGTTATCAGGAAACTGATTTCTGTAAAAATGACATGAAAGTTGCTTTTACTTGAAAACTGTAATATATTTCTAAATTAAGCTTACACATTCTAAAAGAGGGATATTGGACAAACAAAATGCGCTAGGCTGTAAGAAAATCTATGCAGTGGTTCCCGAGATATTTGCGTTGGTGTTGAAAAGTTATTAGGAATCTGATTTCTGTAAAAATGCCATGAAAGTGGCTTTTACTTGAAAACTGTAATATATTTCTAAATTAGGCTTACACATTCTGTAAGAGGTATATTAGACGAACAAAATGCGTTAGGCTGTAAGAAAATCTATGCAATGGTTCCAGATATATCTGCGTTGGTGTTGAAAAGTTATCGGGAAACTGATTTCTGTAAAAATGACATGAAAGTGGCTTTTACTTGAAAACTGTAATATATTTCTAAATTAAGCTTACACATTCTGAAAGAAGGATATTAGACGAACAAAATGCGCTAGGCTGTAAGAAAATCTATGCAGTGGTTCCAGAGATATCTGCGTTGGTGTTGAAAAGTTATCAGGAAACTGATTTCTGTACAAATGACATGAAAGTGGCTTTTACTTGAAAACTATGACATATTTCTAAATTAACCTTACACATTCTGAAAGAGGGATATTAGACGAACAAAATGCGCTAGGCTGTATGAAAATCTATGCAGTGGTTCCAGAGATATCTGCGTTGGTGTTGAAAAGTTATCAGGAAACTGATTTCTGTAAAAATAATATGAAAGTTGCTTTTACTCGAAAACTGTAATATATTTCTAAATTAAGCTTACACATTCTGAAAGAAGGATATTAGACGAACAAAATGCGCTAGGCTGTAAGAAAATCTATGCCGTGGTTCCAAAAATATCTGCGTTGGTGTTGAAAAGTTATCAGGAAACTGATTTCTGTAAAAATGCTATGAAAGTGGCTTTTACTTGAAAACTGTAATATATTTCTAAATTAAGCTTACACATTCTGAAAGAGGGATATCAGACGAACAAAATGTGTTAGGCTGTAAGAAATCTATGCAATGGTTCCAGATATATCTGCGTTGGTGTTGAAAAGTTATCGGGAAACTGATTTCTGTAAAAATGACATGAAAGTGGCATGATAGTGGCTTTTACTTGAAAACTGAAATATTTTTCTAAATTAAGCTTACACATTCTGAAAGAAGGATATTAGACGAACAAAATGCGCTAGGCTGTAAGAAAATCCATGCAGTGGTT
>OU744338.1:82667507-82952507 GCA_916610165.2 Gymnosoma rotundatum | reverse complement strand
ATTCAACAATTGTACTATCAAGCTGGGTAACTTAACATTCACTAACAGATGGACGAAATACCAGCAGAGCTTAGCGTTGCCCCATAGGGAAACCAATTTTGACACAGAGATGCCACTAATGTTTGAGGATATAGCCCTCCACCAGGAAGAAAATATCAAAAAGATACATGAGCTACATATCCACAAAATAGTAACAACAACAATGGGCATAACAACCCTTACATTATTAGTAGGACTGACGGTTACAGTGATTGATGACGACTATACAATTTTTTTTTAATTTATGTTTATTTTTGAAAATTGCAGAATTAAACAAAAACTGACAAGACAGTTTATTACATTAGCTGTTAAATATTGAACGAAGCAAGGCGGTGCACAATATCAACCTTTAAAGATGAATCTAAACTTTTGCAAATACAGACACAACAACAGGGACTTAGAGCTGACTTGTTACGAATACAAGGTCCTAAAAACCAACGGCTGGTTGAGCGACCAACATCTTGATGTGTTTTTGAGGTGGGTGCTTGCCACGAATCTTGCGCCAGCAAGAGCTGAGAAGGTCCATGTTGGGAGAATCAGGAGGGCGGATCTACCAAACAAGGCGGTTGTGTTGATACCAGTGATGGAGCAAAACCATTGGACACTGGCGATGGCGGAGAAGGGAGAAATAACAATTTTCGACTTCCTTAAGCCGCATGATTTGGTAGTAACCGCAGGGGCTATAAGACGTCTGTATAGTTTCATAGAGAGCCCCTTGAAGCCCTCCCCTTTGATATACGCCAACTGCCCGCAGCAAAATAACACAATAGACTGGGTTTTTACACAATTAGACACGCAGAATATTGTTTGAGGCAGTTCGGCAAAGGGTTGGAAATCCAGAGATCACGGGGCTATAACGAGATGAAGGCCAGTCGAATCACACGGAGTTTTTTAATAAAGATAATGGAGCGTTGGTCAAGAAGAAACAACGCCCAGACCCCAACTGTACAGGATCAGGCTGTGGCTGAAAGGGAATTATCGAGTATGAGGACTGCGTGGAAGCGGGGTAAATATATGAGGAAGGACCGAATCAGCATCGGCACAACAGGAAAGGCAAACATACGACTGTTGTAAGAGTTTTGCATTAATTTTTTAATTTTCAAAAACACACTTGTTTTCAAAGAGTGAGTTTTGGAATGCAAATATTTTAAAGTACTTACTTCATGACAGCATCAAATTTTCTGAAAAAGTAGAGTAAAGTCTTTGCTATTTTCGGTCATTTTATTGAATTGTTAAGACAAAAAATATATTCCCAAAATTTTAATGCACCTGTATTTTCACATTCTTTTTTTGCAAATGTTTTGAATTAAATTTGAGTCTTCTTGAAAAATATGCCTTTAATTTTTGAAATTAAATGACATTTTTACAAAATCTCACTTTTAACGTTTAAGCACCACATTTTGTGCTTTACTTTTGATATTTCATTGCAAATGTTTTAAAGTACTTATTTTATAGCGTTAAGTTTGTTTTAAAGAAAAAAAAAATATTATTTGTTTAACATTTGTAAACACTGATTTATTTTAAGCAGCAAATGTTTTGTTAATTTGAAATTTAAGTAAAAATGTATTTTTTGTTTAAAATTTTTGTGTCTGATTTCTTGTGCATTTTTTTGTATTCTTGCTGTTGTTTTGCAAATTATTCACTGCATTTTTGCATACGTAACACTCTTTTTTGTGTCACTGGCCTGATGATAATAATTTTATGTAATAATTTAAATTCCATAAACAAAAAAAAAAAAGTTTAATGTTTTCAAAAGTGCTCCTCTCAGCATTAAACGTAAACATTATAGCATGTATATATATATATATATATATATATATATATGTATATACAATTATTAACATACTTTTGTGTTTGTTTTGGGTTTTTTGTGTTTCACCCAACAAACATTAAGTTAAAACTTTCTTAAAATAGATAATATTATAAATATATATAAAATATTATAAATATATATATATATATATATATATATATATATATATATATATATATATATATATATATATATATATATATATATATATATATATATATATATATATATATATATGTATACACATATGTATGTGTTGTATGTTTATATGTATGCACGTTTATTTGTGTTTATATGTATACACATATATAGGTGTATAAAGATATATATTGGAAAACGCCTGATTCAGAGGTTTGGATTATTGTTTTCAAAATTCAATATATATGAACAAGCTCAATAGGCATTAAAATGTTTGCTTGGTAACAAAAAAAAAAAATAAAATAAAAAAAATATATATAAAAAAAAAGATTCATAAATACTTACAACAACAACATACAAAATATTTATAAGTTTTTTATGTTGTTTTAGAAGTAGCAAAAAAAAAAAAAAGAAAAAAAAATTTTGTTTGTAAGAGTAGCAAACAAAGGAAGAATAATGTTTTTTATGTTTATATTATAGCATTAAAATACCAAAACCATTATATATTATTATAAATAATTTATTACCAATATAATTTTTTGTAAACAATTTTAAATTACGACTTTTTTTGTTTTTGTAACAATTTGAAAAAGATGTGTTTTAAGAATTTTAGTATTTTTTAGTTTTAAAATTTTAAAAATAAACTGGGATTAATAAGCGAAACCTTTACGTGTCAACTAACATCATGGACTCATCTTGTCCAGGCCCAACGGAGTAGCAACACAAATGAACAAAAAATACGGAAACATGGCACTAGAGGTGCAAGAAAATAAACAAAATTTTTTTCTTATTAGAGGGCTTTATTGTTTCTAAAGTGGATGAACAACTTTCAAAAATCTCAATAATGATTTTCCTCACTTTATTTAATTAAATTTATCATTAGCAGATGCTGAACCTTATCCATATGATCTAAAACGAAGTGTTTTTGTTGTGGTCACGATCTACGATTTTTTTCCTGAAGTGCGGTGAAAAAAGTGTGATTAAAGCTTCGTTTAACCATTGCAAAATGCAGTAGAGGCAACACAACCGCCATCTTTATGACAACACCTCCGAATACGCAGATGAAAGATGAATATGAAGCAAGTTCGTGCATAAGAAAGAAAGCAGCCGGTGGAAGAATTTCGTTTCGATACAAGTCCGATATGCATGGTACACATGGTTCTTTGAATGGCATTGACTATAAAAGAAATACTAAAACTTTTCCCGAAGTTGAATTGGTCTATTTCAGACCAACATTGATTTTCCTCGTTCGCATGAGTTGGTTGTACGAAAAGATGATCATGATATATGTGATCCACATAATTTGAAGGTGTCACAACATGTTGCCTATTTTGCAGAATTTAAAAACATGGGTATTACACATACGACGAAAAAGGAATTATTGAAAAAGAAGCGATAGGGTTTAGGACGTGACTTTTTAACAATTGAAGAAGATCAGAAGTTGATAAAACAAACAGAAAAAGAAGTTAAGAGATAAATTTAATTGTAGTACGGCTATGCTTTGAAGCTTTCCGAGTGGAGAAAAACAAATCATATACAACTAAAGCCCCACCAATTTATACAAATCCAATTAGTTTTCCGGAAAAAAGGTGACATAACTCAAAACAGCGCACCTAAAATAAGCAGAAAAAGACGCATCCTTCAAATACGAACGTTAGCTCCCCATCTCCATCTGCAGCAACATCAACACAACACGCAGGGACGCAGTTTCCGATAAGGGGGGAGGGATGTTGAGAGGCACCCTCGTATTTTTAAACTCTAGTTATAAGTTAATCAAAATTAATATATGTGTACTAATGTAATATAAATCTTTTTGGCAATCAGCACTTTATTTAGTTAAACTTTGTACATAAGTCAATTTAAAATTAATGTACTATTGAAATGTGACTCTTTAGCAAGTCAGCAATTTAATTATTTAAATTATTTATTTTTAACAAATGCTGTTTCTGTTTAATCAGCATTTTTAACGTTAAGAATTTAGTATCAATAGTGATGAATAATTATTAAAAGAGTGAGTTGTAAACTAGAAGTAAGAACAAACACTTATAACCTGAAATTCCTACGGGACCCTGCAGGTTATAAATAAATAAAATTAATATAGATAATAGCTTGGAATTCCTACGGGACCCTGGAGGTTATATATAAATAAATAAAATTATAAAATAAATTAATCAAAGTGTTTTTCTTGCTTACAAAACAACTCCAACAGGAAAAATTTGCAATTGGAACTACAAAATTAATTATACAATCGACTTAAAAGAATATGAACAGCCTGTTGCAGAAATCAAATCCACGATCCACTATAGAACATAAAATACGGGAACACTGAGCCTACAATAGATCAACTTGCCAAGATAGAAAAATTATTAGGTCAACTTCATATCACCAAAAGCAAGGGATTGGGTCCGCCTGGAAGTGGATAGCAGGTAACCCACATGCTAGTGATTCGGACAACATTATCAACCAAACGTATACTATTATAGATAACAACAATAAGCAATTCATCATCAACAAATATTTGATAAAAACAACCAATAATTTAGTAGATGACAATAGCAGAAGCGCACACAGACGACACAAACAGAAACTCTCAGATTCTCTTTAATAAACTAGGCCTAGTAAATTATGAAATATACCAAATTGTAATGGCTAGCTAGTTAGCGAGTAAAGATATAGTACATTCAGAAATAGTAAATAAGGGAGATATCGTAGATATACTCCCCCAAATCGATCCCTCCCATATAAAAATTAGTTACGAGCCCTTCAATTTGCTAAATCTTTAATGGTTATAAAAGATTCCCTTCTCTTACATATGCAACCTGCAAATACCAAATAACCAAATAGCCGATAGTTGAACCGGATGGTACAATATTTCTAACGAATTATATCGGAAAACTTTCGTGCGAATAACTCACAAATCAAAAATGGTACCTTTATCATCAACTTCTTTAATGAAACAATAACCCTTGACAATACGAAATGTCCAACTTCTCCTCATATCCTTCCACCCGTACTACAGGGCAACCTGACAGAAAAGGAAAACAAATTAGACTTACAATATCTCCAACATCAACATCTCGAAAATATTAAACATTAAATTTCTATTAGCTCTAACTTCTGCCTTCTTTTCATTGGTTTTTCAATAATAATTATCGTTCAATTATATTCTAAATGCAAAAGTCACCATGCAGTTATACAATTTCCAACTCCATCGCAGTTTCCTGAACTTGAACCTAATTATCCATAAAATTTTGTCACTGACACTTAAGAAGGGGGGAGTTAGCACATTCCGCGAATGCTACTAATGACACCAGAGTTTAACCTTCTAAAAAATATAATTATTAAGCAATAATTTTAATTATATTGAAATAAAACGTTAATTGCATTTATTAATGTGAATTATATTGAAGCAAATATTATTATCAATGTAGCCATTATTAAAATAAACTATAATAAACAAATATCAAAATAAGGTCAAAATGAATTATAAAAAAAGCAATGAAATAAAGATTAAATTATCATTATTAGAGCAGATCACGTCTTTCCTTATAACTTAAATGGGGTCTGGGAAGGCGATTGACGAAAAATATCAACTTTTGGGAAGATAATCTTTTATCTACAGTAAAAATAACATTTTATTTTTTGTTTACCAAATTTTAGTGCGATGAAAACCTGATTTAATATTTTTATATGTTCGCAGTTATTCAAGGTAAAATTTTCATTCGCAAAATTTCACTTTTGATCTTTTTTAGTTTTTAGCGGTATTTTTTACAGCTTTTATTTCGAAGTACCTATCCACTGATATACAATTTGTATTTAAATCTTCTCATTAAAACAGCTGTAAATGATTTACACAATTATATTGTGTTCTTCTAATAAGTGCTTCTCCTTTTTATTACTTTCTTCTCTGAAATCAAAGATTTTGTTTTACCCGATGATTATTTTATAATTCACCAAGTAAATATTTTTTTAAAGAATATGCAAATACTACTGCCTGGATGTTTTTTTTATTAATGATGCCCTACTTATCCAAAATTTTACTTAAAAGTTTATTAAATTTATTATTATTATTAATGTTATTTTTATAAAACCAATTATAATTTCCGGATAGCCAAATAAAAGATTCCCTTAAACTGGTTAGCGAAATTTTAACTAAAGGAAGCGTTGAAGATTGCAGATGTACTAGCAAGTGCTTCACCGAAAAGACTAAAACGAATAGTTGAAAACTTACTAACACCTAAACCGGATACACATTTCACGAAGGAAGATTAGTTAGCACTCGTTCTGAATTTCAGTTTGTCAAGAAATAAATATGATGTACTGAGAAAGGCGCTTAAAAAAGGTGGGAACCTTACCATCTAGTACGCAATTAATTAAAAAAAAATTGGAAACTATCCCTTCTCCCGTTTCAGCGGATAATAAAAGTGCAATTGTTGGTTTGACGGGCCTTCTTCAAAATACAGCATTAAGAATTATTGCAAATTTTAAAAACGAAGATTAGAATATATGCAATAATTGATAGATAACATTGATATACAAGTGGGGATGTGATGGATCATTCGGGTTTTCAAAATATAAGCATGTTTCTGAAAACGAGACTGATTTCTCTACAGTCCTTATACCATCGTTAGTGCCATTAAGATTGCGACTATACAATAAAATGTCATCAACAAGTCAAAATCCAGTTAAGGATAACTAAAAATCTTGTTGTATACTATCAAACGAGAAATTTGCAATATAGAGCTCAACGATATCTGTCACAGAACTACTAGTAATAAAGGTGCACTTGATCTTGGCATATCACCGAATAAGATAAATGGAATATGTCGCATCTGTTCAACTAAAGGGCGTCAACTCAAAATTTTCAGTTTTTCACTTTTTGTTAAAAAACGATATATATTGATCAACTCTAACCACTGTAAATTTTTCCCATTCTTTTGACTACTCTTTTCTTTACAAAAAACCGTTATATCGCTCACCATGTTTTCCGAGTACTTACTTCTGTATCAACAAAACAGATATATTTTTAGTTGTACTTACATGTTTTAACAAAACAATAAGAAATCGAGTTTTATATTATAGTTAACAAACTATTTTTACGAGGCCATAATTTTTTTTATTATATTCCTTTAATATCATCATAAACAGTTTTTTGTCTCTACTGAAAAATTGAAAATTTTGAGTTGAAGCGCTTTAGTTGCGACATCAGAATATGTCTTTTAGAAATAATACTGTTTTTAAAAACATGAGTTTGGACGAAAAAAAAGAGAATACAAGACAAGTTAAAAAAGCATGGATCGCACATCGACAAACCCCTACATGGTTACGGAAACTCTAATGAGAAGCAATACTGTTGAACGCTTTTTTGAAGATCCAGAAACTACTTCTGTAATAACTTGTATTGAGAAGAACTCAGTATGGTGTTAACAGCAATAATAAACAGCAAAACAGCAATAAATAACGAGAAATTCGAAAAACATAAACAAACAAGAAACAAAACTTAAATAGGCCAAACAAAACTTGGAGACTCGCCCTCCACCCAATTTGGCATCCCAGAAACGACAAAAGTCGGCTGAGGAAACCGCAACGACAGTCCCTCAGTTGCCAAGCTGCCCAAAACTTCTACTTTAAGGCCGATGTCCTCACGTCCCCTTAGCGATATAGTTAAGGATAGCCTCGTATTGGCTATCATAGATACTGGTAAAAGTGACGGGACTATATCTCCAAATAACTGGTGGTAAGTCCAAGCGGCTGTATGTAGTGTCTATAAGGACATAATTTCAGCCAATCCTGGCCCCTCTCCCTCATGCCGTGATGTGATACAATACGAAAACAAACGTTGTTTTTATTACACCATTAAATGGTGTTTTTCTTAAAAAGCAACAGCAAAAGAAGAAACAAACATCAACATATTGCTTAAGCAACAGCAAACGTTTTTAAAATAAATGCTTTGCTGCAGAAGCAATACTTTCCTTTCTCTATTTTTGCATTTTCTGCGTTTATAATAAAATGTTTTGTAAATGCTGAGACATTTAGTTTTTTTATTTGCTGAAAACACATAAGCAAAGCAAATATTTTAGTGCTGTTGCTATTTTTAAGCAAGCAATTTAAACACTTACTTATTAAAATTTCCAAAACCAAATGAAAAATTATTATTGGTTAAAGTTGGCAGATATTCCAACACAAAACGATTCCAAAATCTATTCCTTAAAGCATTCACTACGCGCCATTGCTTTTTTTATCACAAATGTATTGCTGTCACGAACGCTCACCACCGGTGTCAGGCTAACATTTAACATTCCCAATAAAAAATGATTGGTAAGAAATTGAAATTGGTAGATGGGTCAAAGGCCGCGAATTTACTATATTTTCAGCTTCAATGAGAAGTGACTACCATACATGTTCTTTTGGGGATATATCTTTCAGTGTTTGGCACAGGACTCGTTTTGCGCACAGAACCATCCTTTTCCATACTCCGCCCACGGATGGATTTGTGGGGCGGTTAAATATCCACTCAATGACCTTGGAAGATAGGACATGCTGAATTCGATCAGCCTTAAAAACTTCTTCAAATCTCTTGGCTTCTTCATTTGCACCAATACAGTTTTTTCCATTGTCGGATCGAATCCTTATTCGAACGTCTGGGCGGTCATAAAATTTTTTAAAGCGATCATGCATGAATCCGTTAATTAATCATGGGCCAATTCCAGGTGAATCGCACGAGTAGTCAGACATGTGAACAATGCTACCCAGCTTTTTTCAGTTCTGCGACTAATACAAACGTTTAACGGCCCAAAATAGTCAAGTCCGGTATATTTAAAAGGATAGTTATAGGGTTCAAGACGACATACATGCAGTGGGCCCATTACAGGTATTAGAGGTTTGGCGTTATTTTTTCTGCATAAAAATACTTCGATACAATATCTTTAAGGACACTTCCTTAGTTGAGGAATTTAGAACCTTTTTCTAATTTCGCAGATCGTTGCTTCATGAATTTGGTGCTTCATTTGGCAATGAAAATGCATTACGAGAAGGCTGGTGGGGATGATATACGGTAAACTGCTGGCTGCATCAATCTTCCATTAACTTTTTGTAGCCGATCTTTGTCGATGAATGGCATTAATTTGTGTAAATTATTCGCTTATAAGACTGACTGTCTATTTTCTATGCAGTTTATATCTTCGGTAATTGATTCTCTTTCAATATTTTGACACAAAATTTTTCCCCTTTCTCTAAGTCTTAGGCTGTTATTCCATAACGATCAAAACAGAGACATTGCTTTCGACATAACTTTCAAAATCAGAGCATTTGGCAACCGTTCGATTTAGTCGGCCATAAGATGAAAAACTTTCGAAATTTATATATTTCTTTATTAAAAGTGGTATTTTCATTTAACCATCTACATGACATGGAAAGGTCAATATAATTATAGAATCGAGTAGCATCATCGGCTACATTATCTCTTGTAGAGATCCGTTTCCAGCTGTCAATAGTAGTTGAGGCCAGTATTTCGGCTTTTCTATGTGCAACATATGGCTTATAATTTCTATGGCTGCTTGCGATCTATTTCAAAACTGTTTTGAATTCGCTCCATATAACTGTCAAATATAGCGCCATTTTATGCTCACTTATAACGTTTTGCTTCATTATAGTTCCGAGTACTGCTGCCTGTAATTCTAAGCGGGGAATTGAAATTTTCTTAAGAGGCGCAAATTTAGTTTTTTAACATATAAAACTGACGCTAATTCTCCTTTTTATAGAAACAAATCACCAGTAGACGGCTGCAAAGGCTTTTTCACTAGCGTCAACAAACACATGTAGTTGAATTTGTTTAAGTTTATCATTTGTAAAATAAAACCGAGGAATACGGAAACTAGAAACATTGGTTAATTGTTTGCGTTATTTTTCCCACAACGCATTGATATCATCTGGCATTGTGTTATTCCGCCGAAATGTGCGCTTTCATATATTTTGTAAAATTATTTTGCCTTCTACAATGAGATTACTCAAAAATCCTAAGAAATCAAGGGTTGACATGATAATGCTTAGTACTTGCCTTTTTGTGGCCAGATATTACGTCTTGATCAATCGTTTTAAATTTTAGGTTAAGCATATATGTGTCTGAGATTGAATCCCAAAATAGCCTAGTACCTTTTCGATACTAACATGTGCTGAGATCACCTTTGAAACTGACGATCCTTCTAGACCCGATATAACATCTCTTGAGTTTAAAGTGAATCATTTTAAACTACAATTACAATTTCTCCATAAGAAACGTTGAGATATTCTATCACTCGGCTGTATCATAATTTGATGAAACATTTCACAAATATCTGCAGTGACGCCAATTTTTCTACTCCGAAAAATGTAAAGCATGGTTGGCAGCGAAAAAAATGAATTAGGCCCTCTCAGCAAACTATCGTTTAATGAAATTCCTTGAACTTTAGCAGCTGCATCAAAACCAATCTCAGTTTTGCCTTTTCTTTATTTTTGATTTATAACCCCAACGTCGGCCAAATACCACTTTTTATTTGAAACTAACTATCTGCTTCCTGTACTTTGCGTGCATAATCTTTTTGAAAGTAGTTGTGTATTACGTTACTATAGACAACAAACAAATTTTTATCCAGTCGTAACTTTCTTTTTCTTCCCCCAAGGCGGTTCAGAGCCATCGTGTAGCTATCCGCTAACTGTACTTTATCGCTTTTCCATAAGTTTTCTCCTACGCGTTTTGTAGACTTAAGTAGAATTTTTTTGCTCTGGAGTCGTTTTCGCTTTCTACTGGAGGAACTGCTTTCAATATTAAAAAAGTTTTCAACCATTTTATGAACTTCTTGTTCTTCCCCATCGTTTACAAGAAGACATGAATGAGGCCTAAATGGCAGTTACGAACATGGGCCAAATACGACCCATCCCAACTCTGTATAACACGCTAATCGAGTTTTTAGTTTTTATGTTGAATGGCAACCCTAAACCGCCATGATCTTAACCAATTAATACTTTTGGCCACTTACCTTTAAGGTCATTGCATTTTCTTTCGCTGAGCGATCAACAAACCATTAGGTGTTTAAATTACCACTTTTTTCATGTACGCCAATACAATAAGCAAATTCTTTATCTAACATGGTTGTGGACGAACCTTCATCAAACAATGCATGTACATTCATTCTGCGTTTTTCCAGATAAAGCGTAACAGGAAATACACGAAACAGTACCTTCTTACAGCTTAAAATATTTTGACTAACTTCATTTGCCCCATTGGAATCTAACTCCAAAGAATTATTAGCTTATGGCTGTCATCGTGTAATAATTTATTATGCCTACGTTGCCCTTTTATTGGGCACATTTTCTTTTTACGGCAGACACTTGTTGAATATCCAATATTTAGACACGAAAAGCAAACAAGGATCTTCTTCACCATGGCCCAACGTTCGTCTACTGTTGGTTTTAAAAATTTGCGTCAATCATAAATTTTATGACTTTCTTTACAGACAGGGCACTGTTGATATTTTTCATTTGCATGTAACACTCGGCGCTTTGGATCATAATTAACATTTTGAACTATGCATATAAAATTTGTCTTTTCAATATACCACTCACAAAAATGTTCTATTGGGTGGTACGAATTTATACGGGGGCTGCTATATATATTTCTGGCCTGGCAACACTGAGTGCTGCCAAGTGCAATCTGACATTTCCATTGGAAAGTTTGTCATTTTTAAGCATAATCGTACTCAAAACGTTTTGACGTACGATCATTATTTGTGTTGTTAACAGTAACTTGAAAAAAATTAATATAGAAAAAAATGGAATTAACTCGTGAACATTTTCGTGCCATAATTTTTCACAACTTTCGACGTGGATTATCACGACAAGAGTGCATTGATGAACTTAAATGTTTGTATGGCGATGAAGCACCATCCTATAGCACTGTGAAAAATTGGTATAATGAATTTTATCTTGGCCGAAGCTCGCTCAAAGACGAATTCCGTGAAGGTCGTCCAAAAACGACTGTTGTGATAGAGAACATTGATGCCGCGCGTGAACTCATAATGCAAGATCGACATGCGACATACCGAGAGATAGAGACATCCTTGAACATTTCTTCCACCAGCATACATTCGATACTGCATGAAAACCTGGCCGTAAAAAAGGTTTGTTCTCGTTGGATCCCGCACAATTTGAAAGTCGCTCAAAAAAAAGGCTTGTGTCGATTAATGCAAAGAAATGTTGTAAAAATACGATTGCGGTGCTTCAAAAGACGTTTATAAGATCGTCACAGGTGGCGAATCATGGATCTATGCGTATGAGCCCTAAACGAGACAACAATCGACCGTGTGGGTCTTCAAAGACGAGAAAAATCCAACGAAAGTTGTTCGTGGAAGAAGCACTTCGAAGCAAATGGTTGCCTG
Source organism: Gymnosoma rotundatum (assembly GCA_916610165.2). NCBI lineage: Eukaryota > Metazoa > Arthropoda > Insecta > Diptera > Tachinidae > Gymnosoma > Gymnosoma rotundatum. Next base: position 82,940,105 of record OU744338.1, on the reverse strand, counting down.
TTTCTTCGGCAAAACTGGTCATGTGGCGACTGTTCCGCTTGAGCAACGTAGGACGGTCACTTTTGAGTGGTACACTACAATTTGTTTGCCTGAAGTCATCGGAGAAATTTGAAAAACCAACAAGAGAAGACGAATCATTGTTCACCATGACAATGCGAGCTCTCACACATCGGCTCAAACCAGAGCGTTTTTGACCGGCCAAAACGTCGAATTAATGGGTCATCCGCCGTACAGCCCTGACTTGGCACCTAATAACTTCTTCTTGTTTCCGCACATCACGAAAAAAATTCGTGGTTAACGATTTTCGTTGCCAGAAGAAGCTGTTGGAGTGTTCAAAAACCATGTTTTAGAGGTGTCTCAATCGGAGTGGAAAAAGTACTTCGACAACTGGTTTGAGCGCATGCAAAAATGTATAAATCATGCTGGAGAATACTTTGAAAAACAATAAAACTATTTTTGATTATAAATATTCGCATTTTCACTATTAGGCCAGAAATATATAGAGCAGCCCTCGTATTTATTGCTATACTTCTAAAAGTGTAGAATTAGACATGTGTTTTTGGCCATTCACTGACTTCAGAAACACTAACAAGTTTTTTACTTGTGTTGAAAAAGGTACTAATTTTCCCGGTTGTTTTCGTTTATATATGGCAATTCTTTTACTTTTCTCAGTTGGCTGTAAATGAGTTTTTCTGGCCTTTCAAAACGAAACCTTAATTGTTCAACAGCATCATACACATTATTAGGGTGAATGATTAAATATTTTACCACTTATTTGACTTCACCATTCATACACTTGTGGGTTCTTTGATTGTTGTCGAAATTACTATATCCGTATGTAGTGGTTGACTGGCTGTAGGAAGTAACAAATAGTGGCCAGTCTTCTGGGTCACCACCGAACTCTGGCAAATCTTGAATTTTTCTTGGTAATGTGAATTTGTTTGGTGTATTTTGCATAACATTTACGTTGCTAGTTAAAGGTTGACAAGAATATTTGATGAAAATGGCAGCGTATAGTTATTTGTTGTAAATGGCTCGAACGAATTAAACGAATTTCGCAGAGATTACGGTGACAGCGGCGGCTGTGCGGCGCTGGACACTGTTACAGGCTGCTGTTAATTTGGCGTTGAATATGTCGATGTATGTGGAGCTTTTAAATTACGGTACCCCGTTGTTGTTGTATTTGTTATATCTATGGCGGAAATATTGATCATGTTTATAATACTGAGGTTATGGTCACTTACCGTTTGTGTTACCTCTTGTGAACAAGACTCCACCTGTTAGCACTTACGTCTACTTTCTGTTAGCTGTGTTAGCTAATATGTAGCATCACCTAAGACAATATCCTTTAAAATAAAGAAAAGAATAAAACAAAACATAAAGTTTCTATTAAAAAAATACAATTAAAAATTGAGACTCTACAATGGCTGAATGCCACAAATGTAGAAGAATAATTCGTGGCGAAACAGGCATATTATGTGCAGGAGTATGTGGCAAGCTTTTTCACTGTGCTGATAAATGTTCTGGCCTAGACCAATATTCCTTAAAAATTTTAGAAACTAAATCATTTATAAGATATATGTGTGATGATTGCGTCCAATATATTCAAAATGTAGATTTGGTTTTAAAGGAAATCCAAGATGGTGTAAACAAAAACAAAACAAACTTGGCAGAATATAAAAGTGAATTTCAAGTGTTACTTAGGCTAAATCAAAATGAAATTAAACAACTATTGGAGGCAATTGAAAAAAGATACGAAGAGCGACTTAAGAAAATAGATATTGCACAAAAAATATGTGAAAAAAATGTTAACGAGGTTAAAAACTTTACGGCATCGTTAATAATTTTGAAGCAAAAAATAATGATATATATAACACAATAGAAATAAACAATGTAAAGATGTGTGATGAAATTAAAAAAGTAATAAAAGAAGCAAATAATTAACAAAAAATGTCATTCGCTGAAACAGTAAAAAAAACACGGTATTGCCAGACATTAAGAAACAAGTTCCTCTAATAATAAAACCCAAAGAAAAACAAAACGTAAATAAAACAAAAGAAGACTTAAACAATAAAGTAGATCCAATTGATCTTAAAATAACTAATGTGGAAAACAGAAGAAATGGAGCAATTGTGATTCAAAGTGAGAATGATAATAAGAGAGAAAAAATTAAGAATGCAATAGAAAATAAAATGAGTGAAAAGTATGATATAAGGGCTCCAGCAGAAAATGATATGTCAATAATAATAACTGATATGTCATTTAAATACACAAATGCAGAACTAATAAAAAAATAAATGCACAAAATCAACAATTAAAAAACAATGATTTAAAAATTGTAAAATCTTACGAGTTTAAGCGTTTTAATAGAACAATTTACAACAAGAAAATACAAGTAGACAAAGAAACGTACTCAAAAATAAAGGCAGGACAAAAATTAAATATTGGGTGGGAAAAATGTCGAATATTTGATGGAACAGAAATATTACAATGCTTTAAATGTCAAGGATATAACCACAAGGCAGTTGATTGTAAAAATGAGGAAACTTGTTATAAATGCCATGGAAACCACGAGTCTAAAAATTGCCAAAAAGATATTATTAATAAATGTGTTAACTGCGTTAGAGCAAATAAAAAGCTAAATTTGGGTCTTGATGAAAATCATGTCTCATCAAACAAAGAATGTCCTGTTTATCAACATAAACTTAATATAAAAAAGAAAAGACTAGGTTTAATTGTTTAACAATCACAAAAAATTAAAGGTATCTACACAAATTAACAACTACAATCAAATAGAAATAGTTGTAACTGAACAAAACCCAGAATTTATAATATTAACTGAAACACATTTCACGAAAGACATAGTGGAAGGAGAAATACAGATTAAAGAATATGATCACTATATCACATACTTAAATTCCAGTAGAACAGGAGGAGTTGTTATATATTTTAAGAAACAGTGGGACGTGAAAAAAATTTACGAGAATACAGTGGACTCTAATTTTTGGATAAGTGCGTATATGACAAAAATTAAGAATAAACAATTTATTATAATGGCTGTATATAGATCACCAAGTAGTAGTGAAGCAGAATTTTGTGAGGTATTCGAACAAGTAATGGAGGATATAAGTGAAGCAGATTGTGACATAATAATAGCAGGTGATTTTAACATAGACTGGAGCATAGATGAGACATATAAAACCAGATTGGAAAGTATTTAAAATGATAACGGAATGAAACAAACAGTAAAAGATTATACCAGAATCACGCAAAATTCAAAGACTATAATAGACTACGTAATAACAAATAACGCCAACGTAACAGCAAACGTAAACAATGAAAATAAAATAACAGACCATGAAGCAATAGACATAGAAATTAAATGCATAAATGAAAATCAAAAGAGTGTTACAAAAAAAACAGTTGATATTTTTAAATACAACAAAAATATATTCAATAGAGAACTTAATATAATAGCAGAGTGTAATGACAGCGATAATGTGAATGAAATCGTAAATATAATTGATACATGTCTTGAGAACACAATTAAAAAGTTCACAAACAAGAAAATTATTGATATCAAGAATGATATTAACAATTGGTTTAGTGGTGAAATTAGAATACTCAAGAGAGAAAAAATTACAAAATACCTAATTGCAAAATCTGAAAAAAAACGGAATGTGCATGGAATAACTATAAGATAATACGGAATAAGTACCAAAAAAAGATTGAAAATGGGAAAAATAAATATGTTAATGAAAAAATAAATAATGCTAAAGACCAGAAACAAATGTGGAAAGAAATAAAAGACTTAGTCCTTAGGAAAAAATCTAATGTGATAAAAAATGTGATATTTAATGATATAGAGTATAAAGATAATTATGAAATCGCTAACCAATTTAATAATTATTTTGTTAAGAGTATTAAATCAATAAGAGATACAATTGAAAAAGTGCAATATACAATTAAAATGCCTGTGATATATTCTAGATTTAAATTTCAAACTATAACTATGATGAAACTTAAAAGCATTTGTAAATGTTTAAAGGACAAGCCAGACTTTAATAAAGTATCAGTTAAAATAATCTTGGACAACTGGAACATTATTGGTAAAAAGATACTACAAGCTATAAATAAATCTCTCCAAACTGGCATATTTCCTGAAAGTTGGAAATATTCAATGGTAACAATAATAGAAAAAGTGTCAAAAACAATCAAATGTGAAGAATTCAGGCCAGTAAATACCTTGAAAACTTGTGAAAAAATTATGGAGAAAATTGTCAAAGAACAATTAGAAAAATATATGGAACAACATAACTTGATATATAAATACCAATCTGGTTTTTTGCAAAAAATACTCATGCGAAACAGCAGTTAACTATGTTATTAATAAATGGAAGTATAGAGATGCTAATAAGAAAATAATGGCAGTTTTTTTTTTTACCTTAAAAGAGCATTTGAGACTATCGATAGAGATTTATTGATTAATAAACCTTATATGTATGGCATCAGAGAAAAAGAATTAGAGTGGTTCAAATCTTATTTAAAAAATCGGAAGCAAATAACAAAAGTAAACAGTGTTAAATCCGAAGAAATTGAAAACGAATTTGGTATTCCGCAGGGTTCAATTTTAGGAGCATTACCTTTCATAATATATATTAATGATATGCCGAATATTATAGATAAATGCGAGGTAGTTTTTTATGCTGATGACACTTAATATATACTGAAGGAGATACCGAAATACAATGTATGGATAATATTATGCATGATATTAACAGCATAAACAAATGGTTGAAAGAAAATAAACTAAAGTTAAATGAAAGTAAAACTAAATTGATGGAAATAAACATGAACAGTAACAAAAATAAATAATGAAATAATTGAAAAAATTAGGCAAATGAAATATCTCGGGTTTATAATCGACAAAGACTTAAGATTTAAGCAACACGTGGAATATATATGGAAAAAAAATTGGCAAAAAAATTGGATTTTTTAAAAGAATGCGGAACAAAGAATCGATAATTACAGCAGTAAATATTTAAAATACTATGATCAAACCACACTTCGAATTTGGATCGACAATTTTATACTCTTGCTGCACAAAAACACAGTTGGATAGACTACAGAAACTTCAAAACAAAGCTATGCGTTCCATATTAAAATGCAACAGGTATACGCCTACAAGACTGATGCTTGACACACTTCAATGGTTGAACATACAACAAAGACTAGAGTTTAATACACTTAATTTCGTTAATAAAATGAAGATGGGAAATGCTCCAGACTATTTAGTTGATCAATTGATGTACGTTCGAGAAGTTCAGCCATATTGTTTGAGAAACGCCGAAAATTGTAGACTACAAAAGGTGACATCAACAGCAATGCAGAGATCGCTTTTCTTCAAGGCCTTAAAATTATACAATTTGCTCCCAAATTATGTTAAAATAGAAAGAAATACTAATGTTTTTAAAAGAAATATTGCAATATTTGTTAGAACTAATACATAAACATAACATAATTCAGTAGAATATCTAAGAAAAAAAAATTTGTAAAACAATCATTATATGGAAATTGAAAGTTTTTTTTAAATAAAACTACTATTTATTACTAAAAAAAAAAATTTTAAAACCAACAGTGGACGAACGTTGGGCCATGGTGAAGAAGATCCTTGCTTGCTTTTCGTGTCTAAGTATTGGATATTCAACAAGTATCTGCCGTAAAAAGAAAATGTGCCCAATAAAAGGGCAACGTAGGCATAATAAATTATTACACGATGACAGCCATAATGCTAATAATTCTTCGGAGTTAGATTCCAATGGGGCAAATGAAGTTAATTAAAATATTTTAAGCTGTAAGAAGGTACTATTTCGTCTACTTACTGTTACGCTTTATCTGGAAAAACGCAGAATGGATGTACATGCGTTGTTTGATGAAGGTTCTTCCATAACCATGTTAGATAAAGAATTTGCTTATTGTATGGGCGTACATGGAAAAAGTGCTAATTTAAACACCTAATGGTTTGTTGATCGCTCAGCGAAAGAAAATGCAATGACCTTCAACTTGAAGGTAAGTGGCCAAAAGTATTAATTGGTTAACATCATGGCGGTTTAGGGTTGCCATTCAACATAAAAACTAAAAACTGGATTAGCGTGTAATACAGAGTTGGGATGGGTCGTACTTGGCCCATGTACGTAACTGCCATATAGGCCTCATTCATGTCTTCTCGTAAACGATGGGGAAGAACAAGAAGTTCATAAAATGGTTGAAAACTTTTTTAATATTGAAAGCAGTTCCTCCAGTAGAAAGCGAAAACGACTCCAGAGCAAAAAAAAATCTACTTGAGTCTACAAAACGCGTAGGAGAAAAATTATGGAAAAGCGATAAAGTACAGTTAGCGGATAGCTACACGATGGCTCTGAACCGCCTTGGGGGAAGAAAAAGAAAGTTACGACTTGATAAAAATTTGTTTGTTGCCTATAGTAACGTAATACACAACTACTTTCAAAAAGGTTGTGCACGCAAAGTACAGGAAGCAGATAGTTTCAAATAAAAAGTGGTATTTGGCCGACGTTAGGGTTATAAATCAAAACAAAGAAAAGGCAAAACTGAGATTGGTTTTGATGCCGCTGCTAAAGTTCAAGGAATTTCATTAAACGATAGTTTGCTGAGAGGGCCTAATTCAATTTTTTCGCTGCCAACCAATCTTTACATTTTTCGGAGTAGAAAAATTGGCGTCACTGCAGATATTTGTGAAATGTTTCATCAAATTATGATACAGCCGTGATAGAATATCTCAACGTTTTTTATGGAGAAATTGTAATTGTAATTTAAAATGATTCACTTTAAACTCAAGAGATGTCATATCGGCTCTAAATGGATCGTCAGTTTCAAAGGTGATTTCAGCACATGTTAGTATCGAAAAGGTACTAGGGCTATTTTGGGATTTAATCTCAGACACATATATGTTTAACCTAAAATTTAAAAAGATTGATCAAGACGTAATATCTGGCCACAAAAACATACAAAAAGGCAAGTACTTAGCATTATCATGTCAACCCTTGATTCCTTAGGATTTTTGAGTAATCTCATTGTAGAAGGCAAAATAATTTTACAAAATATATGGAAGCGCGCATTTCGGCGAAATGACTCAATGCCAGATGATATCAAATAACGCAAACAATTAACCAATGTTTCTAGTTTCCGTATTCCTTGGTTTTATTTTACAAATGATAAACTTAAACAAATTCAACTACACACAGAAAACAGATTAGTAAAATTTCGTTGGAGATTATTAAAATTCAACCACTAATATCATTAATTAATTTTTATTCTTAATAAAGTATAATCCTGACAATTTTTCTATATGTAGAACAAAAAAATTATAATTGTAAATAATTGTCGGTCGCAACAACCGTTAAGAAAATTAACTAGAACAATTTCTGTAGCTGCTGTAATCTTTTCTATTAATTGGGAGATGCAACTAAATTAATTCAGCACATTAATACGGATACTCAAAAGTTGGTAGTTATAATTGAAAAATCGATATTAATTTTGAAAACAAAATCGTTTTTGACATTATAAAAAAGAAAAAGAAATTAACATACAAAATAAAAACATTTATTTATTTAGTTTACATAACAAAAGAAAAAACAAGTAGCTGTGAAATTGGCAAACAATTAACCAATTTTGTACAAAGGTAAGTTCAACTTGATTAAAAAAAGAGGAATTTGTAAATGTAAATAATTTTGAAACATTTTGTTTAGCACTTTGGCAAAATGTACAATATTTTTGGATGGTACGGCAAATGAAAAATATTTGGAAATAGCAAGAAATCAGGAAGAAAAGGAAGATGTATTGCTGAGGTATTCACCATTTATTATGTTCTCATCTGTTAAATTACTTTTTAAATAAAGTTTTGTAAAAAAATATGATGTTGTTTTATTTCATTCACAATAATATTTTCTATTGATTGTCCTCTTTCTCGAATCATTTTATAAAATAGTTACGAGCACCATATTCATTCAGTCATTTCAACCGAATTTCAAATAATACTCACAAGCGACAAAATTCGATTGGAAACAAATTCGGTTGTCATAACGAATCTCTTTTCTCTGTGTACATGTGTTTGTTGACGCTAGTGAAGAAGCTTTGCAGCCGTCGTTTTTTGGCGATTTGTTTCTATAAAAAGGAGCATTAGCGTCAGTTTTATATGTTCAAAAACAAAATTTGCGCCTCTTAAGAAAATTTAAATTCCCCGCTTAGAATTGCAGGCAGCAGTACTTGGAACTATAATAAAGCAAAACGTTATAAGTGAGCATAAAATGGCGCTATATTTGACAGTTATGTTAGTTATAATGTTATTATTATATATTGTAACTAATTATACTTGTTATGAGAAATTTTGTAGTTAACATTATAAACATTGAGTTTTATGAATTCTATGTTTTCAAACAATTTTTTCATTCAATAAAAAACCTTTGTACAACAAACATCAAAATTCAACTGGTTATGGGCCCAGAACACATCTACTAAGGATATTTAATTAAATCAAGACGCCTAGAAGGATTATTTTGAGAAAGATTGCGACTATAGGGATTTTTTAAATTGTGTTCAATTTTCAAGACGTCTAGAAGGATTATTTCGAGAAAGATTGTTTTCGCTTAGAATTTTTGATTTTCAAGACGCCAAGAGGGATTTTAAAATTTGTGTTTAATTTTCAAGACGCCTAAAAGGTTTTGAATACTTTCAAGAGCCTAATTACGTGTTTAGAAGGGTTTTTAAATAATTACTCAAGACGCTCAGAAGGATATTCAGAAGACACGTTTGACAGACATCGAAGTCATATCATAAGATGTTTTAAAGGTTTGTTAAGTTTTTCTTGAATTGTTGTGGAAAAAGAAAATTGTATTTATTGAAGGAATAGATTAAGTTTGTTGTGATAAAAAATTTGTAACTATTTCTATTGAGTTTGTTGTGAGAAGAAGTTTGTAGCTATTTGTAGCGGTTTGGTTAAATATGGAGGATTTTAAAATTGAAAAACTACACGGAGCTGTGAATTGGAGTTCATGGAAGTTCCAGATATGTATAATTTTAAAATCTATGGACCTTTACAAAATTGTTGATGGATCCTATCGTAGACCTGTTAATGTAGATGGAAATAGTGATGCAGACAATAATTTATTTATTCAAAATTTACATAAGTGGGAAAAAGAAGACATTAAGGCACAAAGAATTATTATTACATCTCTTGATAATGTAATTTGAAATATTTGATGTGCTGCAAAGAGGCTTATGATATGTGGCAGAAATTAAATTCTATACATGAAATGAAATCAGAAGTTAGCATTCATTTATTGCAACAGCAATTTTACGAATTTAAAAAGATTTCGGGTGATTCTATTGAAATGCATATTGCCAAAATTGAAGAACTTGCAGAAAAATTAAAAAATTTAGGTGAACCATTTACTGATAATATGATTATTACAAAGATACTAATGACTTTGCCGCCATCATACAATCATTTTGTTACTGCATGGGAATCAACTGAACAAAACAAAAGAAGCATGTTAAACTTAACTAATCGCCTTATTTTAGAGCAATCACGGAGCATATCCCGACATGGAAGCAGTTGAAGCATTTAACACAAAAAGACAAATTTTAAACGAAGAAAAGAAAAAGCCAGGTAAATGTTTTAAATGCAACAAAGAAGGACATTGGAAGAAAGATTGTCCGTTATGGAAGAAAAAGAAAAGCTTTAAATCGTATATCTCAAAATCCAATGCCTTTATTAGTGGAAGATCAAATGATTCCGGAGCAGATGAAATCTGGGTAGTAGATTCAGGAGCTTCTGAACATACGACTTCACATAGAGAGTGGTTTTCAAGCTATCATCAGTTTGAAAAGCCTTCTAAAATTAAGATTGGAGACGGAACTATTTTGAATGCAATTGGTGAGGGAAATATTGACGTTTTAGTTAATAGTAGTAACGGATGGAGGAAAAAATTTTTTGAAAACGTAATTTATGTACCAGATTTGAAAGTTAATTTGTTTTCTACAACAGCAGCTACGGATAAAGGCTATATTATGAAATTAAATAAAAATCAGTGTATTTTTCTTAGAAATAACAAGATTGAAGCTATTGGTAATCGCAAAGGCAACTTATTTGAATTAGAAATAAAGGTTCTGATAAGAGATAAAAACAATTATTTTACAAGCAATAGTTCTAATACAATTAACATATGGCATCAAAGGTTTGTTCATCAAAATATGAAACATGTAAAAGAAATTTTAAAAACAAGGCAAATAAAATATGAAAATGATGACAATAAGATATGTGAAGGGTGTTGCTTAGGTAAGCTACACAGATTTCCCTATATTCTTAGTAATAACAGGTCAAAAGCCCCTGGAGAAATAATTCATGCTGACGTCTGTGGTCCGATGGAAGAAATGTCAGTTGGAAAATCGAGGTATTTTTTGATGCTCAAAGATGATTATTCTAGATTTAAATGGGTTTATTTTTTGCGTCATAAAAGTGAAGTTTTTGAAAACGTGAAAAATTTTCTTAATATAATGAAAAATCAGAATGTAAAAGTAAATATCTTTAGATCAGATAATGGCAAAGAATTCAATAATAAATATATAAATGAATTGCTGAAAAATTAACATCAAAGATCCGTGTGCTATACACCAGAACAAAATGGGTCAGCAGAGAGAGAAATGCGAACTATTGTTGAACTAGCAAGGTGTATTTTACAAACTAAACGTTTAAGTAAGTTTTTATGGGCTGAAGCCATACATCATGTTGTCTATGTATTAAAAAGAACTGGTCCAAGTTCAATTAAAGAAAAATCTCCGTTTGAAATATGGTTTAACAAAGTATCTAAAGTTCAACACTTAAAGGTTTTTGGAACTCAAGTTTTTGCTCATATTCCGAAATAGACAAGGAAAAATTGGGATGCAAAAAGCAGGAAAGGTATATTTGTTGGTTTTGATTTGAATGTTAAAGGATACCGTATCTTTTTTGAAAATAATAACAACATTGAAGTACACAGAGATGTGATTTTTGGAGATGAACTTGAAATAATTTCAAATAAAAAAGATAATCCCAATAATTACAGTATATTTCATTTAAACTCTTTTAATAAAGATATAGACAATCAGGAAGAAACTCCAATCTTAGAATCAAGAAATAATATGGGACAAACGGAAGAAATTAATTTAATTGATGATGAAAGCACTCCTGAAGAAAGTGCTCAAGTTTTAAATACAATAATTTCTCGAAAATCAACTTGCAGTAACTTCAAAAGAACACAGCAAAGCAAATATAATTTAAGACCTAATCTTAAAAGAAAGGTTAATATCGACGAACTGTTTCTTTCTATGGTGGAACAAGACTTAGAAGAGCCAACTACGTATGAAGATGCCAATAAATCTAAAAGCTGTAATGAATGGAAAAGAGCAATGGATGAATTTGACTGAAGGAAGAAAATTAATAGATTGTCGCTGGGTTTATAAAATAAAATACAAATCTGATTTTACAATTGAACGATATAAGGCGCGCTTAGTTGCTAGAAGTTTTACTCAAGAGTATGGCCTAGACTATGGAGAAACTTTTAGTCCAGTTGTAAAGTATGACTCGATCCGTCTTTTACTAGCTGTTGCAGTGTCTGAAAAAATGTCTATAAAACAATTTGATATAAAAACAGCTTTTTTGTATGGTGATTTGAATGAAGAAATTTACATGCGTCAACCACCTGGATATGTAAAAGAATTCCAAAAGGTATGCTTATTAAAAAAAAGTATTTATGGATTAAAGCATGCTCCTAGATGTTTTAATAAAAAGTTTTGTGAAGTTCTCGACAAATTTAGTATGAAAATTAGTAACTCTGATACATGTGTGTTTATTAAAAATTATAAAGAATCGAAAGTTATACTGGAAGTATACGTCGATGATGGGTTAATAATATACAATGATGAAAAGCTTGCAAGTGATCTATTAAGTCATCTTAGTGAGAATTTCGAATTGAAAGAATGTCAATTAAATAAATTTCTTGGTTTTCAAATTAAGGTTTTAAACTCTGAATCTATATTTTTGCATCAAAAGCAATATGCGGAAAAAGTCATCAAAAAGTTTTCTATGAATAATTGTAATCCAGTGTCTACTCCTTTAGAACCGGGCTGGATTAATAATCATATCAATGATTCAGAAATAAATATGAAATTTCCTTATAGAGAATTAGTTGGTTCATTAATACATTTATCAATTATAAGTAGACCAGATATTTCTTATGCAGTTTGTGTATTAAGTAGATATATGGAGAAACCATGTCAATTACATATAAATGCAGCAAAAAGAGTTTTAAGATATATAAAAGGCACACTAAATCATGGTTTGCTTTATACAAAACAAAAGGATTATATATTAAAAACTTTTTCTGATTCTGATTACGCAGGAGATATTGAGAACCGCAGGTCAACATCTGGAATTGTTACTCAGTTAGGCAATTGCACAGTCTAATGGAAGTCTCAGCAACAGCGCACAGTTGCACTGTCTACTACAGAGGCAGAGTATATTGCTGGATGTGAAGCTGTCAAAGATATTGTTTGGATAAAACGTTTATTGAAAGAAATTACATACAATGTTAAAGAAAATTGTTTATTTATGGATAATCAAAGTGCGATTAAACTTATTAAGAACCCTGAATATCACAAGCGTACTAAACACATCGAAATAAGATGTCATTTCATACGTGAAAAATTCCATGAACATGCATTTGAGTTAAATTTTGTAAATTCGAAGGAACAATTAGCAGATATTTTTACCAAGCCTCTTTCAAAACCCGTTTTTGAGAATTTTAAAAAATGTTTAAATATTGTTCCTTATTTTATTAATAATTAACTTATTTGATTGTTTAACTGCTTTTAATGTTTATTGATACAATTATAACATTAAGGGAGGGTGTTAGTTATAATGTTATTATTATATATTGTAACTAATTATACTTGTTATGAGAAATTTTGTAGTTAACATTATAAACATTGAGTTTTATGAATTCTATGTTTTCAAACAATTTTTTCATTCGATAAAAAACCTTTGTACAACAAACATCAAAATTCAACTAGTTATATGAAGCGATTCTAAAACAGCTTTGAAGTGGATCTCCAGCAGCCATAGAAATTATAAGCCATACGTTGCACATAGAATAGCCGAAATACTTGCCTCAACTACTATTGACAGCTGGAAACGGATCTCTACAAGAGATAATGTAGCCGATGATGCTACTCGATTCTATAATTATATTGACCTTTCCATGTCATGTAGATGGTTAAATGGACTCACCTTTCTGAAACAGCATGAGGATGATTGGCCGATCAGTGACAACAAAAACCTTTATCATGAAGAACGGGATGTAGAGGAGATACAACCTAAAATAACACTTTTAATCCAGGAATATATAAATTTCAAAAGTTTTTCATCTTATGGCCGACTAAAACGAACGGTTGCCAAATGCTCCGATTTTTAAAGTTATGTCGTAAGCAATGTGTCAGTTTAGATCTTTATGAAATAATAGGTTATGACTTAGAGAAAGGGAAAAAATTTTGTGTCAAAATATTCAAAGAGAATCATTTGCCGAAGATATAAAGTGCGTAGAAAATGGCCAGTCAGTCTCAAAAGCGAATAATTTACACAAACTAATGCCATTCATCGACAAAGATTGGCTACAAAAAGTTAATGGAAGATCGATGCAGCCAGCACTTTACCATATATCATCCCCACCAGCCTTCTCGTAATGCATTTTTATTGCCAAATAAAGCACCAAATTCATGAAGCAACGATCTGCGAAATTAGAAAAAGGTTCTGAATTCCTCAACTAAGGAAGTGTCCTGAAAGGTGTTGTATCGAAGTGTTTTCATGCAGAAAAAAAAACGCCAAACCTGTAATACCTGTAATGGGCCCACTGCCTGTATGTCGTCTTGAACCCTATAACTATCCTTTTAAATATACCGGACTTGACTATTTTGGGCCGTTAAACGTTTGTATTAGTCGCAGAACTGAAAAAAGATGGGTAGCATTGTTCACATGTCTGACTACTCGTGCGATTCACCTGGAATTGGCCCATGATTAATCAACGGATTCATGCATCATCGCTTTAAAAAATTTTATGACCGCCCAGACGTTCGAATAAGGATTCGATCCGACAATGGAAAAAACTTTATTGATGCAAATGAAGAAGCCAAGAGATTTGAATAAGTTTTTAAGGCTGATCGAATTTAGCATGTCCTATCTTCCAAGGTCATTGAGTGGATATTTAACTGCCCTACAAATCTGTTTGAGGGCGGAGTATGGGAGAGGATGGTTCAGTGCGTAAAACGAGTCCTGCGCCAAACATCGAAAGATATCTCCCCAAAAGAACGTGTATGGCAGTCACGTCTCATTGAAGCTGAAAATATAGTAAATTCACAGACTTTGACCCATCTACCAATTTCTCCCCAAGAAGAAGAGCCACTCTCACCAAATCATTTATTATTCGAAATGTCAAATTAGCCAGCGTAGTGAATGCTTTAAGGGATAAATTTTGGAATCGTTGGGTGTTGGAATATTTGCCAACTTTAACCAATAATGATTTTCCATTTGGTTTAATAAGGGTGGATTACATAGCTATGGTTTTCTACATACTACTTGGACATACAAAAACCTGAATAAAACTTAATAATTTCAATAAAAATTATTATTTGGAAATTTTAGGTAAGTTGTAAACAATTCAACCAGTGTTTAAATTGCAACAGGACTAAAATTTTTGCTTTGCTTACGTGTTTTAAATAATATAAAAAAACTAACTGCCATTCTTAAATTAGCGCGTAAGACGAAAAGCAATGTAATTTATAGCTTCTGCGCTGGAATGTCATCCCTAAATAACAACGTCAACTTTGTGTCTTTAACAGTAATGTTAACACATTTTATTTTATAAAACCCTCTGTATAAAAATAAAAAAAGAGATAAAACCGCTAGATTGCCTTAAAAGTAACTAAAGCAAAAATAAAAATAAAGAAAAACTGTTTGCTCAAACAACAGCAAACGTTTTCAAGTTAATTGCTTTGCTGCAGAAAGAAACAGTATTAGCTTTTTGCTTTTGCTGCACATTTTCCACAGCAACAGTTAAGCAACTACATATGCATTGAAAATAGTCAAGCACTCAATACAATTATCCGGGTTGTATATGTATGTGTGGGTGTGTAATTTTTACTTGTTGATTCCTCCCATACTGTATTCCCGCTTTGAGTTGATCAACAAAATTTTCTGTGTTTAATGTTGTAAGCTAGTTTTTTTGTGTGTTTTATATGTAAGTAATATTTTGTTTATTTTAATTTCGGATATTTTATTAAACACAGTGTGGGTTAATTTAATGTTTAAAGTAGTTAATTTTTATATGTATGTGTTTTATATGTTTGCTATTATTTAAACAAATTTATACGTTGTTTTTCTTTAGACAACTGTTATCAATAAAATTAAAATTACTGCTTAATAGTTATATTTTTTAGAAGGTTAAACTCTAATATGTTATTGTTGTTTTTATTGTAGTTGGTTGAACATTAGTGAGCGGAAATATCAAGTTCTGTGTAAGCAGTTTTTTAGTAATTGTGTTTTGTTGTTGTAGTGTTTTTGGTGTCATTAGTAGTATACGCGGAATGTGCTAACTCCCCCCTTCTTAAGTGTCAGTGACAAAATTTTATGGATAATTAGTTCAAGTTCAGGAAACTGCGATGGAGTTGGAAATTGTAAAACTTCGTGGTGTCTTTTGCATTTGGAATATAATTGAACAATAATTATTATTAAAAAACCAATGAAAAGTTGGCAGAAGCTAGAGCTAATAGAAATTTAATGTTTAATATTTTCGAAATGTAGATGGTGGAGATATTGTAAGTCTAATTTGTTTTCCTTTTCTGTCAGGTTGCCCTGTAGTACTGGTGGAAGGATATGAGATGAAGTTGTTTGCTAATTTGGACATTTCATATTGTCAAGGGTTATTGTTTCATTAAATAAGTTGATGATACAGGTACCATTTTTGATTTGTGAGTTATTTCGTACGAAAGGTTTCCGATATAATTCGTTAGAAATATTGTACCATCTGTATAAGTTCAACTATCGGCTATTTGGTATTCGCGGGTTGCATTTCACTATTAAGTTTACTTGCAACACAATGATTCGAATCTAAAATTTCTACCTGGTCCTTCTTACATATAGTTGCTCCTTCGATCATAGCGCAGTCACCTTCAATTCCGTATTTTTCCGTGTGCGACACGAGTAGGTTGGTGAAACTGAGATATATTCTTTTGTCATTCTATATTGAACAAAGAATTATTTTATTAAGCAGGATATCTTCCGTTTGTGGTAAGTAAATGATATATAAGAGAAGGGATTCTTTTATAACCATTGAAGGTTCAGCAAATTGAAGGGCTTGTAACTGATTTTATATGGGAGCGATCGATTTGGGAGAGTATGTCTACGATATCTCCCTTATTTACTATTTCTGAATGTACTATATCTTTACTCGCTAACTAGCTAGCCATTACAATTTGATATATTTCATCATTTATTAGGCCTAGTTTATAAAAGAGAATAAGAGAGTTCCTGTTTGTGTCGTCTGTGTGCGCTTCTGCTATTGTCATCTACTAAATTATTGTTTGTTTTTATCAATATACGTTTGGTTGATAATGTTGTCCGAATCAGTAGCATGTGGGTTACCTGCTATCCACTTCCAGGGGTTCCCAACCCAGTTTATTGATCACTTGCTTTTGGTGATATGAAGTTGACCTAATAAACTTTCTATTTTGGCAAGTTTGTCTATTTGATCTATTGTAGGCTCAGTGTTCCCAGTGTTCCATTGCAAATTTTTCCGACACCTTGCTTTATCGTAACTAGTGGATTTGTGTACTCATAGACGTGTATTGCTGCCGTTGTATAATGTGTTGCGAGTCTGAAAATGGATTTTAGTTCTTCAGATGAGACTTATGAATTCTTGTTATCAGTGGTTGTAATTGTAACAACATTATCTTCTTTAACGGTTTGTAATTCCGGGTTCGGAGGATGTCTACCATACTTATTTTTGTTGCATATTTTGCAAGCTGTTGTAAAAGTCTTTAGTTATTTTGACATTTTCGGAAAAAAATACTTTTCAAAATTTTATTTTTATTTTCTTCTGGGTTCCTATGGGCTCTTTTTTGATCATATCGAATTATCAGAAATTGTTGCTCCTCATTTGAAATATCTTCTAGTAACTTGTGTGTAATCCTTACCCGAAATTTAGAAAAACTAGTCTTAAAAACGTCCTGTAGTAACGCGAGGTATTTTTCGGGAATTGTGATCCCATTCAACTCTGTACTTTGTATTGTCTTTCCCCATTATGTTTGGGTTTCTTTTCGACCACCCATAATAAAAAATTTATAGTCTTTTGATCGTCTTATTATGCCATCTTCCAACATTTGATTGACTTGTTTCTCTATCTCACCTCTAAGGTGATTTGGGTAAGAGTATTGCTTCGTGTAAATTGTCTCGTCTGTAGACGTTCTTATTTCTGCTCAAACTGAAGTTTCAATTAAACCGATTCCTGAGATTGGACCAAAGAGTGTAGTGTATTCGTTCAACAGATCTTGAAAACCGTTACCATATTATTTACATATTTAGATATTCCATTTCTAAGACGAGTTTTAGCTCCGTTTTTCAGTTGTAATGTGTTATCTTTCCGATTAATTATGGCTTCGAGTTCTTATAGGGTGTCATGCCTATAATACCATCAAATGAGCGGAGTCCAGGGAGGACAAAGAAAACAAGGTAATTATCTACGTTCAGACTTTAGAAAAACTTGCCGCAAACTTTACGTGAAATAGGTATATCGCCGGCAGCTGAATGCATTTTAAATGGTGAATTTACAGTTTTGGAATTAAATGATATTTTTCCGAAATAAAATTTTTGTTAGCACCGGTATCTACAAGGAATTTTAAGATTTTACAATTTTTAGGCGCATCTCTATGTATAGTATGCTAGAGAGGCCTCCGTCATAAAATTTAATTCTTCGTGTTTTTATTCTAGGTTCCTTTCATCATAACCTTCTTCATTCTCTTGGTAACTTTGCAGTGATTCTTGTTCGTCATCTTCAATAGTCTATGTGTTAAAAAGACGTTGTTGTTATAGAGCAATATTGGAAGAATTTTTACATGAGTTTGGCAAGGCGGATTTCTGTGGTCGGTTTATATAATAAATATAACGTGTTCTTACAGAAGGATCGACTTCCATTAGTACGGAAGGCTTTGATTGAGTGGGTCTGGGAGGTGCACGATTCTAATTGTATTGTTGATCCTGTTTCATCGGAATAGTTGCATTATAAATACGAACATGTTCAGCTGTTCAACATTCTCGATATATCACCGTTTACCCCCAGACAAATACTTCTAAAGCTCTGCTCCTGTGACTTGAGATTAAAGCTTCCACTGTTTCTGTTTCCAATTATAATTGGTATAACTATAGAGAAAATTATAATGAAAGCATGAGCTGTTACAATTACATTATATATTATATCACCAATTAATGAGCCAGGATGACATAATTCAGCTCGAATTAAAATACTTAATGAAGTATAAAGTTCCAACATCTTTGTGATTTATTCATGAGATATTCTCTTTAATCAAAAAGTTTGAGAGTCATTAGACTCCAGAAATAATTGTCCGACTTGATTTGATTTAAGATAAGTGATAATTAGTGAATAATTTTCGCATAGAATTCATCAACTGACACTTAGTTCGTACTCTAGAGTTCTCACCAGAGAACTGCAAGAGTGTCTATTTTTAATGCTTTATGTATACTCATCTTAAATGCGGTTGCGGTGTGATCGCCACCGCATTTCTTTTGAGCGAGTATTTACTATACCCATTCCATTTGAGTATTTCAGAGTTTAAGTGTCTAGCATACTCAAGTAAAATGTTTGCGATGCTGGCTTTACTTTATTCATACTCACAGCAAACACCAAGAGAGAGATTTTAACATGTGTATGAGGAAAACAGAGTTGTCAGATCAGAATTATTAAATCAAACACAATATCAAAAGTCACCAATGTCTAAATTAGCTAACATAAATACTGTCCAAGCTAAATTGGACATAAACTTTTTATGAATAAATTGCGTTATTAAATATTATTATTGAATAAGATAAAGAATTGTTAGGTAGTTGAATTATAACCTAATTGAAAATGATACTTACCATTGTTTATACTTATTAATATTTTATACTTACCATTGTTTATATTTATTTATCTTAATACTTACCTATATTATACTTACTAACGTTGAATACTTACCCTAATTATACTTACCGATAATTTGATTATGTAATTTATATTTACCCTTTGAATACTTACCTGAATTTACCTAATGTTAATAATAAGAGAAAAAAAAAACCCTGTAAGGTTGCCCACACTTTCGAAAATTATATAAAAAAGAAATAAAACGAAAAATTAGAAATTTTGTTTAAACGTTATAAAACTTATTCTTTTAGCTTTATTTAAAGATAAAATTTAATGGGGGTTGATCTGTACAAACGTACCTGAACGGAGTATACAAAACGTATAAAATGTAGCTTAACAAAAGAAAATCTCTAAAGCGATGAGAAGTAGCCAAAGAGAATTTCGTTAAGCTTACAATAGGTGAGTTCTTTACTTTGCACGTAAACATCCTGCCCCCTTTGCACGGCTGCAACAAGAGGGTCTAAGGAAAAAACGCACACGCAATTATTATAAATATAAAATTTCAAAAATTTATTTTACAAATTCATTGTTCTTAAAACTAATTAACAATTTTCAAATATTCGAAATATAATTGCAAGAGAAAAAAAATATATATATATAAAGTTTATACAATTTGCCCTGAATGGACATTAATAACAATTGTAGCTGGTTGGTTGCTACGATACTGCGGTTGGTAGGTTTGATTTTCCTGATATTGTGGATGGCGTTGCTGTTGTCTAATGCACTGGCGCTGTTGGGGCTTTTTCGAACTGCCTGTTCGTCCATTTTTTGGTGGCCTTTTTTTGCTTCGTCGTTGGCCTTGCCTACTCTACAGTTAGCATCTTCCTGTCGTCGGAATCTATGAAGCGTTGTGTGATGCTCTTCGAGGCATTCGGTACACCGGTCCCGACTATCGCAGTTCCGCAAAATGTGAGTTGTCGCGAAACAGTTGTAACAATATTTGAGCCTCCTCACTGTCTTGATGCGCTCATCGATCTTCATACCTTTGAAACGGTAGCATTTCCGAAGCGGGTGATCTTTTTTGCACAACCTACATGCCGGTTCGTGCAACTTACCAGTCCTGGGAACGTCGACTTCCAATGGGTGATGTACCTTAAGGCGACGAGATTCGGCTACTTTTCTATTAAACGAAAAAGAGAAGAAAATGGAAGAAAAGAAAAACGGGTTAAAACTATTCTGATACGGGTAACAAAACAAGCTTGACAATAGGACGAGTTAAAATACCTGAAGCTGTTCTTAAATTACAAACACGAGGTTTAGAATCAGTACCTTAGTAAACTTTCTCTACATGTCCCAACTTTCATTCATTCGGTGGTAAGTTGTCTTGACGGATAACGACAACATCTCCTATTTGAAACTCCCTTTTGGGATACTTCCACTTCACACGTCTGTGAAGCTCTTTCAAGTACTCTTCCTTCCACCGAATCGCAAATTCGTGGTGAAGTACCTTTAATTTTTGCCATCTGTTAGCGTGACTTAAAGATAGATCGAACATGTCAGGCTCAGGAGGAGTAAGTAAGGGAGCACCAATAAGAAAATGACCTGGTGTTAACGGAGTGATATCATAGGGGCTCTCATTCATAGGGCAAAGAGGCCTTGAGTTCAAACATGCTTCTATTCGAGTAAGCATGGTCGTAAATTTTTCATATGTAAACCTTTGAGCATTTGAAATTTTCTTCAAATTTGTCTTAAAACTTTTGACACCAGCCTCCCAAAGACCACCCATGTGTGCTGCACCTGGAGGTATGAAATGCCATTCAATCGCACTTAAGCTGTGTAGGGCATGAACCTTTTCTCGCAAGGCAGAGAGAAATGTTTTTCTATCAGCTTCAAGTAAATTTAAAGCACCCACAAACGCATTGCCATAATCGGAATATAAAAGGGATGGGCAACCGCGAGAAAAATCTACTAAATGCGGCTAAGAACGTTTCAGACAACAGATCGTTAGTCGCCTCAAGATGTATTGCTTTTGTCGCGAAACATACAAAAACAACCACATAACCTTTCGTTATTTTGCAACCCCTTCCAACGTAAGATTTAATTTCAAACGGCCCGGCAAAATCGAAACCCGTATGGGTAAAATGCCTGGAAAGGATTGTTCTTTCGGGGGTAACGAAGCCATTAATTGCTGGCTCGTTTCTTTTCTAAAAAGAATACATCTTTTACAATTACGAAACATACCACGAATAAGATTCTTTAAATTCGGCAGATCCAAAATTCCATTCGAATAAGACGCATCATCAAAGCCTGTCCACCATGAATCGTGCATTTATGGACATGTCGCACAAATAACTTTGTAAAAGTTGCCTCATATATAAGTTTGGTGCTTGTACAAGACGCCCGTTCATTCTAATAAGACCATTTGAGTCTATAAAGGGGTTTAAGGAAAGCAAACGACTTTTTGAGGGTAGTGGTATATCTTTTGACAAGTACTTATATTCTTCAAAATAAGTCTGCTGACACATAGGAATTAGTCGATTTCGTACAAATCTCACTTCAGCTTGCGATATTTCTAAAGTTGGATACAAACTGCTGCGCAAACGGAGAAAGCGCAGCAACCGAAACCAATACGCAATAACCCTGATTGCACGGGGTAGCTCTGAAAATCTTTTCAGTATATCAATTGGTTTTTGTATTTCTGTACCCAATTTAACACATTCCAGGTGCGCATGAATGCTAACTAATTTTCGAGGCCATTCATTTACCGGTTTTGACAACCAAGTGCCACCATAAGGAATTGTTTATTAAATTAAGCGCCAAAGATCCACGACAGGCTACATCAGCGGGATTATTTTTAGAATCGATGTGGGACCAACACTTGGTTCCTATAGATTTAGTAATTAGTGCAACTCTATTCTCAACAAAAGTTGGCAAATCACATGACTCTTTATTTAGCCATGCCAAAACTATAGTAGAGTCCATCCATAGAAAAATCTTATCTTCGGGGAATTTTAGCTGACATTTTAACGAATCTACCATTTTTTACCAATAATACTGCTCCACAGAGTTCTAATCGGGGTAAAGACTCAAATTTTACTGGAGCTACTTTTGTTTTAGACGCAAGTAAATTCGTTTTAGTCTCAAACGGGGAAGAGACAGCGCAAACATAGATACTTGCAGCATATGCCTTTTCAGAAGCATCGCAAAATCCGTGGATCTCAATCTCATTATTTGAGTGAAAATTTACCCATCTAGGAATAAAAATTTTCTCGACATTCGGGTAATCATCGAGAAAAGAGTGCCATTGAACCAACGTAGAAGAGTTCAAACACTCATCCCAACCTGTCTTGTCCTTCCAGATTTGTTGCATAATCATTTTTGCAACAACATTTTTCGGAGAAAGCCAACCGGCGGGATCAAACAATTTAGAAATTTCAGACAAGACAGCACGTTTTGTACCCACAATTCTATTAGGCTGCGTTACGAGTTTAAAATAAAACAATCATTTTGAGCATTCCAACGCAAGCCTAAAGTTTTTGTTGTGCTCCCATCTGAAAACTTTAAAAAATCTGCATCAAGCAAATTTTCATTCGGAATATTCTCTAAAAGACGTATATTATTAGCGGTCCATTTACGGAGAATGAACCCAGCTGAAAGAGGAACTCCAATGAGTTCATTGCGTCTTTTTAAACCATCTTCTAGCTCATAATCAGCCAATAAGTCATCGACGTACATATTATCTGTTAATATTTCAGACGCAGCTGGACTGCGAACTTTGCAATCATTCGCCAATTGCAGTAAAGTTTTTATAGCCAAATAAGGCGCACAATTGACTCCAAAAGTCACTGTTTTAAGCTCGTAGTCCTTAATTTCATCATCAGGATTACATCGGAAAGGAATCCTTTGAAACATGGAATGATTGGGATGTATAAGAATTTGCCTGTACATTTTCTCTTTGTCGGCATTAAACACATAACGATAAAATCTCCAACGGAGAATTAAAATGGTGAGATCTGCTTGTACTGTCGGACCTGGGTATAAAATACTATTTAGACTCAAGCCACTCGTTGATGGACTAGACGCGTTAAAAACTACTCAAAGCTTCATAGTTACACTGTCTGGCTTAATTACTGCATGGGGAGGCATATAATAGCAAGTAGCCGCAGAGTCTGGTGGACTTGTTTCACGCATATGTCCTAGTTCGATATACTCTTTAATAACGTTATCATACTGGGATTTTAAAACGGGATTTTTCAATAATCGCATCTCATTTCTTCTATATTGCGAGAGAGCAATATTTCGGGAATCGCCTAGAGACAAATGTTTTGGAAATTCTGGCCTAAAAGGTAAAGAAACGACATAACGGCCGTCAGAAATTCTATAAGTAGTGTTTCTATAAAGCTTCTCACAGAAATCTTCTATTTGGGTTGTTCGGGGTACGGGGGGAACTTCCTCAACTTCCCAAAAACGGGTTTGTTGAGTATTTAGCTCGATCCGGTTAAAATACGTTAAGATGGGAACAGATGGACCCCATCGATCGATTTTACCAGTAACGATCCAACCAAATACTGTATTTTGCGCTACGAGATTGGCATTAGGATGTTTTCTGACTTCAGGAAGTAAAATTTGCGAATAAACATCACCGCTTAGAAGTATATCTACTTTAACAGATCTAACGTCCGCAGTTGATATTTCGGGGAAAAAGCTAAAATCTGTAGTCGGAATATAAGAAGGCAAACACCCTGTAAGTTCTGCAACTACATAAGCCTCAGTTTGAATTTTAAAGTTCGGGTCGATTGGCCATCCAATCGATATGAGACAAATTTGCGAAGATTTTGCTGCTACGCTGCCATTCAGACCAGTAATTTCAGCCGTCGAAGCAGCTCGTACCGGAATAGCAAGCTTCTTCTGCAGTCTTTTCGAAATAAATGTTGCTTTAGAAACTGGATCAATTAATGCTCTAGCAGAACTTATAACATCCTTAGTTCTAACTTGGCAATACGTAGTACTTAACAAGACGGTATGATCGGGATTTAATTCCACTTGGGTACTATACGTTTGAAAGGAACGAGTACCTGCCGAAGTAGACGCAATATTGTCAACGTTAGTGGGCATAGTAGCTTGACTAGAATTATGCGCATGAGAGTCTCTTGGTACAAATACGGGGGTGTTATCTATAGTGGTGTGTTGTACCATATTAGAAGTGAATCTAGTCGATTGATTATCCCTATGTAAGAGCGAATGATGTTTTTGATTGCACATAAAGCAAACGTGTACACTTTTACAATTTTTAAATTCATGTGAAGTTGCTAAACAATTCGTACAACACTTAAATCGTTTTACTGTTAAGATACGATCTTCTCCACTTTGTCTTAAAAAGGTGGGACACAATCTTAACGGCTAACAGATTGTTTTTTATTAGCCTTAGTCGCAAAACTACTAATTCTCTTTGAATCATTATGAGCTCTTTTGGAATTATTTGGGTTACTAGAATTTGAATTTTTATTCTGATTTGGTAACGGATGTGTCCCTTTTATGTCATAGACGGATTCTAAGGTCTGATAACGAGATGTTAAAAATTTGTCCATCTCATCCCACTTTGGCATGTTCGCATCACGATTGTTCCCAGAGTCCCAAAGTATTCTGTGGAATCTTAGTTGATCAAATATAAACAAAAATTACATGCCAACTTTCCGTATTAACATTTAACATTGACAAATTCGTAATGCAATCGTTAATGGTGCGTTGCAGCGATTTTAAATTTGGGCCGGTTTTACGGGTTACTGGGAATATTGAATAAAATCTTTAATTGAGCGTTAATAAGAACTCGCTTTTTTCTATCTACTAAATTCTGCCAAGCTATGGCAAAGCCGTCATTTGTCAAAGGACAAGTTCGAATAATCTCATGGGCTTCACCTTTCGTTTTCTGCAGTAGATAATACAATTTCTCTACTGCACTTAACTGAGGGTTATTTTTATATAAAGCGGAAAACATGTCCCGAAATGTAGGCCAAGTTACATAGTTCCCATGGAAAATCTCCGTATCGCACGGTGGTAAATGGATGTTTGGAACTATAGCTTGTGTTAATACAAACGCTCTAAACTATCGGAAATGAGAGAAATACCTTTCACATAAGTACTAAAGGAAGACATATTTTTTTGTTTAATTTCCCTCTGAAGCTTCTTAGAATCCCCTTCGCCCAATAAATTATTATAAACTTGGCGAATTTCTTCCCATAAACGATTTAGTTCTTTCTCATGGGTGGTTAACTTACCAAGTCTATGTTCCGATTGAGGTATTAACGCTAAACGATCGCACGATTTAATTAAATTATTCATATCCGCCATTTTCTCAAAGTACTTTTTTTCCAAAAAATAAAATTAATAAAAAATTGATATTATCCAAAAAAATTGGCACTACAAATCGCAGAAAGGGTTTTATTCCTGAAAATAAAATAATTTTCGAAATAAATTATTTTACTCTTCGAGTGAATAAATTTATCCGGTTCGATTGGACCAAAAATGTTTTTTTCGTAAAATAATTTATTTTCGAAAATTATATAAAAAAGAAATAAAACGAAAAATTAGAAATTTTGTTTAAACGTTATAAAACTTATTCTTTTAGCTTTATTTAAAGATAAAATTTAATGGGGGTTGATCTGTACAAACGTACGTACGGGGTATACAAAACGTAGAAAATGTAGCTTAACAAAAGAAAATCTCTAAAGCGACGAGAAGTAGCAAAAGATAATTTCGTTAAGCTTACAATACGTGAGTTCTTTACTTCGCACGTAAACACCTACAAAGTAAAACAGTTTAAAAAAAGAAAAAAAACATACATATTGAAGCGCAAAACAACACAAATTACCTACAACGGATAACTCTTTTTTCAAGAATACAAGGTATTTGTTTTTAAAATATTTATTATAGAGGTCTGTATATTATGTAATGCGTTAAATAAAACAAACATAAAGTATATATGTACATACAAACATAGATACCGCTAAAATACAAAAACAACTTAAAAATTCAAAATCGAGTTCAAGGTTAAAAGTTTCAAGAAGAATACTCTCTACATCAATACTTCTTGTGTATATGTATTTCAATCCCTTAATATTTATATGCACGCAAATATTGGAAAGTTTTCTCTTTAATAAATACAGTCCACTTCAAAATTAAAATACATTGTTTAAATTGATACCTATTAAATATCATAATCTTAAATAATTCGAAAATGCATTAGAAAAATAGGAAAAAAAAACAACATATTAAAACTGAATGTTTTACTGACATCAAAATCCATTTAATCAAATGCAACTTTACAAAGCAATTAAAATAAACTAAATATATCGGGAATAAAAATAACAGTATTAATTATTAAAAGAAACTATAATTTTTACTTAAAATAATAACATATAATAATATTACATATATTTATCTCATGTTCAAACCAAAACAAATATTACATTTTGCTTAAAATCAACCCTTAAATTTATTAAACATAAGGCCAATTTTCAACAAATAGAATGCAGCATCAAACTCTTAAAAAGGTAACATAAAACAAAATAAAAAATCTCTTATAGTTGAATCATTTCATTTCAATTTATCTCTTATTACCCATCTCAACTATACGTACATTTATACACTCGTAATAAAAATAAAAAAAATATACATATATACAAAGTAAAAATACACCCAAAATTTTTTTGTCATAATAAAACACTCAAAAAATTTCGTTAGTTCAATTGTACAACAAATACACTCAAAAAATTATGACAATCACGAATTATGTGCACATGATCTAAGAAAGGATAAGAAGAAGGGAAAATTTTAGAAATCTTTTATTAAAACTTACTTCCTTACAGCGTATAAAGTACTGAATTTTGCCTAAGGGTTAATTTATCTTGGGTTGAGTTTTCATTTTTATTCCCAAACTATACTATCTAATTTTGTGGGAGAAAACACAAGACAAATGAAATCTAGTTTATTTTCAATTTGAAGCTGGAATTTCTTTTCCAGTGTTATTGACATATAGCCCCTACCCTAAGAATGTAAACTAACATTGAGAATTCTTATTTAATTCTCTATATTCACAATAAATTAGAAATTTCCAATGCTGTAATCCTATAGCCCTAATCAATTAATGTGGTCAAACTTGATACAATACATGATTTAAATTGTTTATTTGTCTAGTTTATATTCATTTGAAGTTATGCACTGAACACATTCGAGACAGCAGCTACCGACTGCAAAATGTCAGAATTAGAATGCATGTGTTTATATGAGCATGATTAATTTATTGACAGCAAGGCAACCAGTGAAATTAAACTAATTTCTATTTTTATTGGCGACAATAAACAGTTTAGTGATGTCAGTACTATAAAACATGTAAAATAATAAATGCTTAAAATCTCTTATTATGAAAAACGAAAATAACAATAAAAATATAAAATAAAAATTATTTATTTAAAGATTTAAGTGTAAATCTATAATAAAACAGTAACAAGATAATTTCAGTACATGAAATATTTAAGGAAAATAAACACTATTTGGTGGCTGGTGAAGACAATAATTGATTGGAATACAGAATACCAATTTATTGAATTCTTTTCTGTCTCACGTAAGTGCTGCTGGATAGATTTGAGTAAAATTTTGTGAGGAGATCCTTTAGAACTTTGGTTCAAACATGGATTTTTTTCATAGAAACATAGAGAAACCGATGGTAAATCACAAAATTTTACCGGTGTAATTGTACTTAAACAGTTGTCAGTAGAAAAATTTTAACACTTTTTACATACTTTTCAATAATTGCTTAAAACATATTTTTCGAAATTTGAATAAAAAAAAAATAGAAATGCTACACCGACGAATTAAAAATACTACAATTGTCATGGCGAAAATGTACGAAGAATAATTGTAAAAATTTCTGAGGAATGTATTAAGATGTACATAAAACTAAAATTCCTTTTTTGTGTGGACAACATTTAGTTAAAAATTTACTTCTGTTCTTAGTACTTATATTAATTTCAATTGTCGTATGGGATATCTGTAAATACATAACATGGTTGATTTTAATAGATATCAAAAACTGTTGTTTTTAGTATTTTTTATTTTAGTGGACAAGAAACTACGTGACACATACTACTGTACTTATTATTGGTTCTGAGAAATACTTCTTTATATTTTCAATCTTAAAGACAATCCAAACGAATTGTTCTACTCTTAAAATAACCTCTTACAAAATAGTTAAAACATTTTTTAAATTAAAAATCGGAGCTGCTTCTTTAAAAATCGCTTAAATAACATCACTGAAATACAGTAAATTCGTATTTTTATTATGTAGCTGCTGCCTTCAATATAATAATGTAGCTGCGTACAAGGCGACAAATGTTGCTAGCGTCATTTGCTGTCGTTTGTTCGTGTATCTTTCTGTGGCGAATGTGTTTAGAGCATTAGAATACCTTCTCTACTGCTATTATCGTAAAGCCCCTACCCTACGAATATAAACTAACATTAATAATTGTTACTGAATTCACATTTGATTGGAAATTTCTACTATTAATCTATACCCCCAATCCAATTAATGTAATATAACTTAACGAATAATCTGCTCAAAGTTCAATATTCATGTTTTGAATAAGTAATTTGTTGCTATTTCTAAATAGCCACTGTCCAACACATACACAAGTTTTGAAATATCTTGTGCAATTATTTATATTCAGATTTTACTTATAAATCTCTTATTTATCAGAAGATCGGAAGCCGATTTTACACTTTTACTTATTGCAAAAAATAAACCTAGGTTGTATCTATTGGTAATTTATAGCCTCTTTTCTATATTTACCCTTATAAATAGATAGCAAGCCTAACCCTTTGCTCATTTCAATTAATATTTATCCATCTGCATACAAGATGACCTCAAAATCTCGCTATGAATCCAATCCCTCTCTAAGAGAGCAGTTCAATTTTGATAGCGATCGCTTGCTCAATTGCGAAAGATTTTAAAAGTCTCCAAGTGATAGTCTTAACGAGTCGCTTCTTGAGGTTAAACTAAAAGACTTGTAAACAAGATGGGGCAGAGTAGATGGTTCATATGAGGCAATAACGTTGTCAAAGGACAGAATTATAACGCTTGAAGTAAAAAAGGAAATTACAGGGATATTTGAAGAATGCACTGACTCTTATTATCTCTGTTCTTCTCACATGCTCGAATTAATAAAAAGTTTTAGATTGGAGCCAGTTTATTGCCCCACAGGCCAATCAACTTCTCGATATTCCATGCAAAGTCAAGATCCCTTACAAGATTTCGTACAAGATAGCTCAAATTGCATAAAGCTTCCCTGCGACACTGAGGTGTTTAAGGGAAGCTATGAACAATGGCCTTCGTTTCGTGATATGTTCACAGCGGTGTATATTAATCACACGAAGCTCACGTCCGTTACAAAGTTATACCATTTGCGTAACAAAACGAAAGGCGAAGCGGGAGATATCGTAAAAAGGTATCCTCTGTGGCACGAAAACTTTGATTTGGCATGGAATGCACTGAAAACTCGCTATGAGAATAAAAGAGTTATTGCTGATAATCAAATAAAAATGCTCTTCGATATACCGGCGGCAACCAATGAAGATAGCGCATCTATCCGAAGAATTCAGTCATCTGTAAATGACTCGTTAGCAACACTCACAACGCTTGGTGTTCAATTGGACACGTGGGACCCAATTCTTATTCGCTTAATCTCCACGAAGTTGCCAGAAGTTACTCTTTCACTTTGGGAACAGTCTCTTACGTCTCCTCGAGAGCTCCCAAAGTGCACTCAAATGTCTCAGTTTCTTATTGATAGATATGAAGCGGTAGAACGTCTCACAAGCATTAAAACTTCAAAGGGTTGTTTTACACTAACAAAACCTTCCCATTCTAATGTTCAAACGTACATTTCTCATGAAAACTTGAACTCATACTCTTGTAAGCTACGTGGCGAAAATCACTCTTTAAGAGCATGTTCTAAATTCAGAGCCTTAAGCGTGCAACAGAGAGTTGATTACATTTTCAAAAACAAATTTTGCAATATCTGCTTAGCCGCATCTCATATTAGGTCAAACTGTACAAGCAAAAACACATGTTTACATTGTAAGAAAACTCATCATACAATGTTACATATGAAACAGACTCATCAAAGCTCAACTCGCAGTTTGGACAATTCCCGGTTTAAAGAGAGATCAATCTAGTCGAAAAAATTAGTTAAAAGGTCTATGGCAAATGTATCTCAAACAGTTGAAGATAAAAGTCAAGATGAGCTCCCATGTACCTCTAGGCAAATTCAAGCCAATTGCTCTACTAGTAATGAGAACGTTTTATTGCGCACCGCTATAAATCAAATTGAGCATATAGGTGAACTTTTTACTGTTCGTGCTCTGATTGATCACGGTTCCCAAAGAACATTTTTAACAGAAAGAATTAGAACTCGTCTGCAACTACCCTACAAAACCTCACATTTCGAAATTGTAGGTATTGGAGGTCAAAAGCTGTACGCAAAAAAGAATATGAATTCATTTTATATGCTAAAAGATGTAATTTGCGTGTTCTTATTAAGGCTATTGTACTACCCAAAGTCAAAAACGGCTTCCTGCATTCAATCTCGAAATCGCATTCTCAACTGAACTCGCAAAATTAGATCTAGCTGATCCAACATTTAATAAAGCGTCTCAAATAGATCTCATTCTTGGGAACGATTGTGAACATTTTATCAATATTGATGGGATAAAGAAAAATATATGTGGTCAAACATCAGCGTACAATACAATTTTTGGTTGGGTTCTCAGTGGTCCTATAAAAACTCAATCTGTTCACACATTTACGACGTCTGTTTTCGTATCTGAAACTGTAGAGCTCAACAATATTTTAAAGCAGTTTTGGGAACAGGAAGAAATTCCCACTACTCGACCAAAGTCACATGAAGATGACTTTTGTGAGAAAATGCATACCCAAACCACTACACGTGATAACAGTGGCAGGTACATCGTTAGACTTCCATTTAAAGCAGAATTTCCAGAGAAAGTCTTTCTCGGCTGTGGCAGTAAAACGGGATGATAAATTTCTTTCCATACTTGGAAAAACCCTGATCTTAAAGCGCAATATAAGGAAGTTCTTAACGAATACCTTACCCTTGATCACATGAAAGAAACCTCATCAAATGAAATAATTTCCCATGGTAAATATAGCTCTTATTATTTAACGCATCACGCAGTCGTTCGCCCAGACCATAAAACGATGAAGGTAAGAGTCGTTTTTAATGCCTCTAGGAAGTCAAAATCGAACTTCTCCCTTAATGACGTTCTGTACACATGCCCCACCCTACAGAACGATTTAATGCTGATTATTATCAATTAGAGAAAGTATCGGTATGTTTTTGGTGGCAATATCCAAAAAATGTATCGCCAAATATTGATACACCCTGCTGACAGGTCTTTCTAACGAATTTTGTTCCAGCCTCAAGAAGATGGCCCCATAAAAGATTACGAGTTAAGAACTGTAACCTTTGGCGTACTTACTGGTGGCTATTCCATAGAAGAAACTCTGTCTGCTCAAAATCAACTTAGAAAAGCATTAAAATCAGCAGGGTTCCCGTTAAAAAAGATAACTGCAAATAATCCTCGATTACTTGCGCATTTACCAAAGGAAGATCTTTATGATTTAGACTTTCTTCGCGATTCCAAAACTCTTGGTATAAAGTGGAACGCACTCACTGACTCTTTCAGATATAATTTTTCTCCAATTGAACAATCTGAAAACATCACAAAGCGTCGGATTCTCTCGTCTGTTGCAAAGCTATTTTATCCCGCTGGATGGCTAGCACCTATAGTCATTCGGGCAAAAATTCTTATGCAGCAATTGTGGCTAGAAGAGTTAGACTGGGATGACGACATTTCTGCAGAATCCCTGCATAAATGGAACACGCTCGTGCAAGATCTCATGCACATTGAAACAATTTCTCTCCCACGTTGGTTTCAGTACACTCCTTCGGATACAGTTCAACTTCATGGGTTCTCAGACGCATCGAAAGCAGCGTACTGTGCAACATTATATATAAGATGTCAAACTAATTCTCACAACACGTATTCAAATTTGCTAGTTGCCAAAAGCAAAGTTGCACCCATAAAGACAGTTTGTTTTCCACGATTAGAGCTTAATGGCGCATTTCTTCTAGCAAAACTTGTTAAATATGTAGTCGCCTCTCTAAAGCTGGCTATCAAAACCACCTTCTTCATGGGAAACCTATGTGGCGAATCGAACTACTCAAATCCATAGTTTGTCGTCTAATACAATATGGCGATATGTACCAACCCACGATAACCCAGCTGACCTAGGAACATGCGGCTACAAACCTCAGGATCTTATAAATAGTCACTTCTGGTGGCATGAACCTTCATGGTTAAATAAAACCCCATCGGAATGGCCAAAACGAGATCCGCTCGAAACTGTTGAAAATCAGGAAAACCAAATTCAGGCCCTACTCACAGAAGTTCAAGAAACTGAAATTCTGACTAGATTCTCGAGTTGTATGCTATATCTTCCGATTTTTCAACAAATGCTTAAAAGATTCAAAGCGGAAAGTAAAACATATTTCTTGTGATAGCGTATCCCAAACCGAAATGAAATTTGTTAAAAAGCTCCTCATTTCTCTTGCTCAAAGAATCTTCTATCAAGAAGAGTATAATATTTTATTGAACGGAAACACTCTACCCAACAAATGCTCTTTAAAGAACTTAAACCCGTTTCTCGATTCAGATTTAGTTCTGCGTGCTAACGGCCGATTAGCTCAATCATATTCGCTTTCCCATGATATTACCCGGGAACTCACGATTCTGCCATTTATACCTTACTTTTTTGCACGAATTACTAGCTCATGCCGAATGTAGCCAGATTTGCAGAATGGTGCAAGCAGACTTTTACATTTTCAGACTTAAACCCAAAGTCAAAGCTATAATACGCCACTGCAAGGTTTGTATTATTCACGCTGAGAGATGTAACTTGTCACCACCGTTCCACACAACTGGAATTGACTTTGCTGGACCGTTTGAACTCAAGACTTCGTCCCTACGAAGATCAAGCACAATCAAAGGGTACGTTTGTGTATTCGTTTGTTTCAGCACTAAGGCAATACACTTAGAAGCGTGTTGTGATTTATCGTCAAATGCGTTCCAAGCTGCATTCGCTCGCTTCGTTGGGAGGCGGGGGCTCCCCCACAGGGTAACAACTGATAATGGCAGGAACTTTCTGGGTGCCAGTCGGACGTTTGAACGAGAATTTGTTAAGTTTATTTAAATAGCAGCACAGGACGTAGCTCAAAAATATGTAACCCATGGGTTTGAGTGGAAATTTATACCTCCGCATTCACCACATATGGGCGGGTTATGGGAAGCTGCTGTTAAGAGTTTTAAGTTTCATTTCAAAAGAATAGCAGGACTCCAAAAATTTAACTTCGAGGAATTTTCTACTCTTTTAGCTCGAATAGAAGGTGTTCTTAATTCACGGCCAATCTCTGCACTGTCAGAAGACCCATCAGATTTGACAGCGCTCACTCCAGGACATTTTTTAAGAGGTGCTCCCATATGGCTTTCCCTGAATTAGACTATCAAGACATGTCCCTGATTAACAGATGGGAAAAACTAAAGTCTATGCACCATCAGTTTTCTATACGATGGAAAGAAGATTACCTCAAAACCCTACATAAACGCTATAAATGGAGAGACTCCGCTCCTGATCTTCAGGTTGGGGATCTTGTGGTAATTAAAGATGATTTACTTCCACCTCAAGAGTGGCGATTAGGTCGAGTAGACAAAATATATCCCGGTTCCGATGGTAAAGTACGTATCGCTGACGTACGCATTGCATCAGGACACATAACTCGCCCAATAGTCAAATTGTGCCACCTTCCTTTTTTTAAAAATCAACACTCCTTGCTCTAATTTCTATTATTCTATTTTCTTCTCATTTAATTAGCCTTGCGCATGATATATTGTTAATATTCTCATTTTTCTTTGTTTCATTTACACAGGATTTGTACACTCATTTGCTCATAAATTTACAATTTCTAACGAAGTGCTTTCTCTTTTTATTATTAGACCAAACCGAAGACCTACCGCTACCCGTCCCAGTAAGATTCGGCCAAAGCGGTTTAGGCGACGTGATCCCGAAATTTATAAATGCGCCTTATGCAAAGCCTATCACGGCCTAAGGTTTTGCCGTAAATTTCTTAATATGACTGTGAAGAAGAGGGAAGAAGTGGTAGAGAGACATCGTTATTGCGAAAATTGTCTTGCTCGCAGCCATGATTTACGGGGCTGTGCCTCACTGGATACATGCAGGGAATGCGATAAGTATCATCATACCCTGTTGCACCCTTCTTCACCGCGTGCAGCAAGGTCAAAGGGAAAGTCTACAAAAAAGCTAACGTCACAGAATCAACAAGAGGAAAACCGACAACAACGAACCCCAGCATTACCTGTGTCATCATCATCAACCACCAACATCATCGCTGAGGCCATTAAATCTTTGGTGCAAGTACTCTGCGCTACCGATAAGACGGCATCTGTTGCCTAACGCCAAGGCCGGCGGCATGTCCAAGCTAAATTGGACATAAACTTTTTTTACGAATAAATTGCATTATTAAATGTTATTATTGAATAAGATAAACAATTGTAAGGTATTTGAATTATAACCTAATTGAAAATGATACTTAACGTTGTTTATATTTATTAATATTTTATACTTACCATTGTTTATATTTACTTATCTTAATACTTACCTATATTATACTTACTAACGTTGAATACTTACCCTAATTATACTTACCGATAATTTGATTATGTAATTTATATTTACCCTTTGAAAACTTACCTGAATTTACCTAATGTTAATAATAAGAGAAAAAAAACCTGTAAGGTTGCCCACACTGATATTGGAAAATCTCCAAATTTTCCAATGGTACCTTCGGTTTACATCTGCCGAAGCTTTTTCGCGCCTTGAGGTAACGATTTTTCTTAATTTTTTCATTACCAATTGAACAGTGCGAGCAACTAGACGTCCTTGATACAAAATTCAATCATATATAAATCATAGTAATAATAAGGTAATTATTGTTAATAAACCTATTATTGAGAAGAAATACTTCTAACTCTTTAATTTCTTTTCCCCAACCCTCTTCATTGTAATTTGCTCCGCTCGAGTAAATTATAATAATAACCTTTATTTCAGATTCTCCGATAAGAAAGATTATTTTAACACAATTGTTGTTGGAATAACATCAGTTCTGTTCACATACTTCTTTGAAACTATGAAAGTTTATTTAATATATAACAATAAATAAATTAAATAGAACCCGCAAAATTCGCCATATTTTCATTTATTAAAAACACAACAAAAGTTTACAAATAACTCAAGAATAGTTCGTTGTTTATTATATTACGTTTTTGTTAGGGTTTTTTTTTGAGTCACACAGGATAGAAATTTAAAAATTCTATTCTTTAAGCAAATAGATTTTTAAAATTAATAAATAGGTATAAAAGCAATAATTATATTTAACAAAATAAAATATGTAAACTAAAAACTTTATTGCAATTTATTATTTATGAGGTCTGATGACATTCAGTCAATATTTATTACATCTGCGTATATACAGTTTTGTTAAAAACTAAAAAAATTAAGTAATTTTCCTTTTATTCACGGATTCGAAAACTAAATTTATTTTATTTTGCATCATTTTATTTTCCTAAATACGTTTATGATAAGGCGCATAAACTGAAAATATTTGTACATAAAAAACAGCAACAAAATAGGTATACCTGCTTTAAATAGTGTACAAAAGCTGTGCCTTTAAGCGGTTTTTATTGCATTTTTTTCATTAAATGTTTGTTGTATTTCATACCTATGAAAACGGCTGTTTTATGTTTTTCTGCTTATAATGTTTACGCAATAGAATTGATCAAATTTTGTTTTTTTTTTTATTGTTTATAAATAGATCTGCATACAATGCAGAATTTCATAAAACGGCAGTAAAAACTTTAATAGGGTAAAAATGTGGCAACGCTGCTTACAAATAAAGAGAATTAA
Organism: Gymnosoma rotundatum; assembly: GCA_916610165.2. NCBI lineage: Eukaryota > Metazoa > Arthropoda > Insecta > Diptera > Tachinidae > Gymnosoma > Gymnosoma rotundatum. The sequence continues at coordinate 82,903,757 of OU744338.1, read as the reverse complement.
AAAATTCTCGCGTACGGGTATAAAAAATACTTAAAATTCTGATCGCGATATTTTTGAGACTCGTTTTTAGGTTGTTTGTTTTAAATATACTCACAACAAAAAACACTTACAAGAATGAGTAAAATAAACACCGCAACTTTTTATTGCAGTGTTTAAAATACTCGAGTATGAAAAATATAGAGTAAGTATCAGTGATCGGTTATGAGTAGTGGAAAAACAAGTGGAGTTGAATCATGACTCTTATTTTTTTGTACTTATACGCATTCATAAATTTTTCTGACTCACTAAACACGATACATCTCAAAGGTTTGAACTACTCTGAGTATTCATACTTAACAACATGTATGATGTTGATGATTTCGACTCTCACTAACTCATTATATGCAGTCAATACAAAATAAGTATGATTCGCTAACGGAAAATAAAATACTCTGCAGAAGGTTTCACAGTGGCGTGTTGGATGTTTTTTATTATTTCAATAAAAGGTTTCACAGTGGTGTGTGAGATGTTTTTTTTTTATTTTTTTTTTAGTAACTTTAAAGGTTTTTTGAATAATGTTTAGAGGAATGTTTATTACTTTCACAATGTTTCGAAGTAGAACCTTTTTAACTCTTGCATATATAATTCAACCAAAAAGATTTTTACGTTTAAAAAACTGCTTAAAAAACAAAAACTGCTTTGAAGAAAATTTCTTCTATTTTGAAAACATTTCTATGGGAAAATTAATTTTCGAGAAAATTTAATTAAAAATTTTTACGTGGCAACGTTCTTAGTAATAGTTTTTCTAGGAAAATTTTTTAGTTGAAACTTTTTTATAAGTTTTAGGCAGAGTTTAAAAATACAGTAACGAGCCCTATTACTAGTGGTTTTTAAAAAAGAAAGGTTTGTATTGCTGATTATACATTTTATTAGTTTTCATTTATTACATTTTCATTGATTATTACACACTTCTATATTGATGAAAAATATTTTATATTTTTATTTTTGTCCCTATATTTTAATGTAACAATCGCCGTCCTTTTGTAAAGTACTAAAGAATAGAACCGTAAATTTTTCTTGAGTGGCTTGAATGACTTAAATGAGTTGTAAGTATTCAGAGTATTTTTCTAAAGTTATAAATCTAAACGACATACTTCACGAATCATACATATATGAGTTCGATGTCGACGTAGTACTCATAATCATACAGCTTGTCTTTATGAATCACTCTTATAGTATGTGCGAACAAATCTGAGTAGTAAAATTTAAATGATTTATACTCACTTGAATTTAAAATTTTGTAAGTGATTATGAATAGCGAAAAAACGACTTATTGCCGATCACTGGTAAGTATGCGGTGTACTCATGGTTGCGGTGTACTCGTGCACTTCCCTGGTTCTCACATCTCGTTTATCAGCATAATGCAAAGACAAACAATTTTTTATTTCCTCCCAGCTCTCGTCGAATATGTTATAAGGTATTAAGGTCGCATCGGCGGGACCTTTTACTTTTTGTCCTATATATTGCAGAATTGCCCTATAAATTTGCTTATCCCTTACTATCTCACAAATCTTCAATATAGATTCTACGCAACCCAATAATTTGTTTACATTAAATATTTCGACTTCAATAGAAAAACCAATTTGTTTTTTTTTTATTAAAATATACATATGTAGCTTTCACTTTCTTAATTTAATAAAATGTTGACGATAGTATAATTTTAGTTTTATGTGACAAAAATTTCTTGCAGTTTTTATTTTCTATATAATTTTAATACGACTTACAATATAGTTTGGATGAAGATCCGCACCCTATTGGAGATTCCGAGTTGTCCATTTTGCGAGTTTTAGCCGTCTAATGGGGTACGGATATAGACACGTTTTCGAGAATTTATTTCTTACATGCTAAATTTAAAAATATTTAAAATGAATTTTGCTTACGAAGCAGATTCACACGCTTTAACCAATTGTATATTAAGTTACTACATTTTAGAAGCAATGTGAATCTGCTATTTCGGCACGTTTGGCTTTTATTCAGGCCACCAAAGGAGTTCATTTATAAATTGAAAATAAAATGGAGTTTTAGACTTCATATGACCCCTCCACCCCTAGATTCAACAGTCTCTGTTGAATTTTCTAGTGGGCAGTTCTATATTAATATCATATTTATTGTTATTAGCTTTTTTAAAACATCCCTTGTAACCTTACCAAAAATTCCTTTTCCCTAGCTTTTAAAATTAGACAAACATCTTGGGTCGCAAAGGCCCTCGTTGATGACACTGAACTCTGCTCCAGTATCAACAAAATAATGTAATGGCTGTACATTATTTTCTACAACTATTAAGGGAAGCCGTTTCGGCCTGCCTGCTGAAAATTTAGGTGTGAGTTTCCGATTTCCATCGGTTCGACTGAATCACTTCTTCCGGAAAAACGGGAATTCCTCGTTGTGCATTTCTAAAATTATTCCGATAGTTGCTAGCACCGTAAGTGTTATTTCTGTTATTGTTACTGTTGTATCTGTTGCCGTTATTATTGTTATTATTGTAACTGTTTTCGTTATTATTGTTACGACTATTATTACTGTTGTAATTTCTATTACGATTTTGATATCCTACTTGGTTTTGTTCGTTGCATTGTCTATAGCCTTTAGAAAAATTTCTAGCATTGTATCTATTTTTATCATTTTTTTCGCTCTGTAGTTTAAGTGTCCAGCTTCCCTGATAACTTTGTACGCCTTATCAATAGAACTGTGGTTTCGGGCAAAAATCATTGTTTTCGTTGGTTCTGGTAAATTCTCTCGAAAAACATTAACTCTAAATACTAAGTTTCTGTTCTGTAACCAATTTATTAATTTTATAATTTCTTAAACATAATTATATATGGTATCGTTCATTCGGCACAATTTAAGTTTATCCATTAAAAAAATTACTGCTTTCCTTTTCCCCAAAATTTCCTTAATTTGTTCCCAATTACTTGGGTTCCCTTGTCTTTGTATGGCTTCTTTACATTCCCTACAATTTTTACATTCAGGTAGTCCATGAGAATGTTCTTATGTATTGCATCAAACTCGTTTATGGCTGGTAAAATGTTCTCTACTTGTCCAATAAAGTCGGGTAATTGGTTAATACAAGATCTATCTAAGGTGCTTATGTTCTTAACTCAGCTCAAATTTAACCCAAATGTCTGAATATTATTTGCCTCCATATATGTTTCTATTTATTAAGTCATTTCTCCATTCAGTATTTCTCAATCCTACATTGAATTTAATTTTGAATTAATACTATCTTTTTAGGTCCCCTTTTTTTTTCTAATATATATAATTTTTCGACCTTGAGGTCAGTTTAATTTTAAATAAAAAAATTAATTTTATTTAACTTATTATTTTTGTCAATATTTCACTAAAAATATGTTTTTTTCCCCAATTATTGTTTTTTTTTAATGTAAATAAATAACCTACATATGTACATACATCTATAACAATTAACAGTTAAAATAAAAATACATTTCTTATTTACTTATCGATGTTCTTCCAGGTATTTACAGTAGATCCAGCCCTCTCAATTTTTGTCCTTACACCCCTGTTGTTTGAGCTGCTTTCCGTTGTTGTTACTCAGATTTTAGAACCCTTCAATTTTGTGTTGTTTTTGTTGATTTTATTATTTTGCTTTTGTAACATCATTGGCTTAGATTTGACCATAATTTTTATATTCAACTTTTTAAAGTTTGCATTTACGTGTTGGTCAACGTAGAAATTATTTTACAGTTCAATCATTTAAATCACTACTACTACTAGGTTTTAATGCAGTTAATTATTAATATTATTTCTTTTCAGAGAAAATGTAACTGGCCTGTTGAATAATGTCAAATAAAGTTACATGGTTGTCAGTAGCTTATTAATTTTTTTATATTTATTTCATATATTTGAACTTTATATTGTGGTCACCTTAATGAAAATTTTCTGCTTTATAATTTTGAGTTGTTAATGTTTTGATAGCAAAGAAAAAATTTTTAAATGGTTTTAATTTATTTAGGAATGTTATTTTGTTAATTCTGCACGCACACCAATGAATTGCGATGCGAAAATACATAAGTGTGAACAATTTCTATTCTGTATTGTGATTTTCGCAAAGTTCTTTTTTAATCGCATTTCAAATGCGAAAAGGTGGTAAGTCGATATTCTAAATTGCGAAAACAAATGTCAAATTCGCAAAATTTATTCGCCAACATAATAGCATTCGCAAAGTAAAAACATATAAGGGAAAGATAATATTTTATTTATTTATTTATTCAGGAAAGCAAGCAATAAGACCACCAAACCGCGTCAATTTTATATAAAGATTTGAATAAGCCCAACCATTTAGAAAGAGGAATTTTAAAAACACCAAATGTACGTCAGTCGGCAAATACTTTGTGGCAAACGTTAATTGAAGAACTAAAGATTGAAAGTCTATAGCATGCATGTTATGCGAACGTTGATGTAAGAAAAACTTAACGTATTTTAACGTACGGTCGTTTATGTACTTATAGAAACTTTACAAATGTGACGCATGTCAATAAAATAAACAAAAATAAAACATTGTGCAGCAAAATTTATTCTCGTGTGATTATAATTATGTTTGTAATTTTAATTTTAAAAACCCGAAAAGAAATAAGTACAATTGTTTTGCAAAAAAGAAAAAAAAACTATAAAAGCTGAAATATTAAATTACAAAACATAACATAATTTTCAATTTGCTGCAGCTGTTCAGAACATTGTTAAGATTTGTGGCATAGTTGCGGGCACTGTTTCGTACATGTAAATTTGGAAAAAGTACTAAATTAGCTTCGAAAGATATTTTACATTGCAATATGTGCAATGCATTTACTATTTAATTATCTATTTTAAAAAATATTATTATGCATTTAATATAACTATTTATTTATTATACTTTTATTAAGCAAAATGATAAAAACTGATGAATGATACAATTATTATCAATTACTTCAAAAGTACCTAAAACGGGCAAATGTGCCGCAATGGTACTTAACACATAGAATTCCAGCACTGTCTTACGAATGTCACGTAACAATGCCGTCAAAACCTATTTTATACAGGTTGAAGCGTTCCGGAAACATGACAGTTAATTTCGGTAAGCGTTTGCATTGTTTTAGTATATTTAAAAACAAACGGCCGTTAGGTTACCTTAAGTGGACGTTCGCATAATTGTACCTTTAGTATAAATATAAATATGTGTGACAAGTTACACAGCACAAAGCGTAGAAAGCATGAACGCGTAGAACGCAAGAAGTTCGTTTAGCTTCTACTGTCAGCTGTTTTTAATATCTAAGGATGATAAATTATATTTTATTAACAATGGCATCGATAAATATTGTTGTGTTAATGATTACTTTTTCTGTTTTTTTTTTTTTTGTTTTATAAAAAACCCTTTTTAGTAAAGTTTCAAAGAAAACAATAAAAATTAGACGCTAGCAGAATGAAATGCTGCACTTTCTGGACCGCCACGACATTCACCAGCATTCCCTGCATCTATCTACCTTAGTTGTGTATTTTATAAACATTATCTATTTAACCAACTAACTTTGTAAATAAGAATAACTGAATATTCATATCAACATTAATTTGGTTAGACAAAATGTACACACAAACCAACGTATTTCTTTACTGTTCTCTATGTATTTCGTCTTGTACATTTGTTTTGCTTTGTTTCAATCATCGATTGAACACGAATTCAAATTTGTTTTTCGTCGTTCTTTTTTGTTAACTCATAACATAGTAGATGCTGTTCCAGTATCATTCTGATTGTTATGAAGTAAGCATAGCAAGAAGTAAACCTCATAACATTATATATGCTGTTCCAGTATCATTCTGATTGTTATGAAGTAAATATTAATGCTCGCTGGGACTTTGCAAGCTTATAATTTAGTTTTCATCAAATTATTATTTGAACTGTGGATATTATAAATGAATAGAAATTATTTTGGCTTAAGTTCATTTATTTTTAATTTCTAAAAATCTTTTTTAGAAGGAAAATTTGTATTTACAAATGTATGGGGACTTTTTCCAAAGAAAACATGAAAAAGTACACGCTAGCAGAATGAAATGCTGCACTTACAGGACCGCTACGATCTTCATCAGCATTCTTCCCATCTGTCTACCTTAGTTGTGTATTTTATAAAAATCATCTATTTAACCAACTAACTTTCTAAATAAGAATACGAAAATATTCATATCAACATTAATTTGGTTACACGAAATTTACACACAAACCAACGTATTTCTTTACTTTCTTGTACATTTGTTTTTGCTTTGTTTCAATCATCGATTGAACACGAATGCAAATTTATTTTTAGTCATTCTTTTTTGTTAACTCATAACATAGTAGATGATGTTCCAGTATCATTCTGATTGTTATGAAGTAAGCATTAATGCTCGCTGTGCCTTGCGTGCTTATAATTTAATTTTCATTAAACTATTATTTGAACTGTGGATATTATATATGAATAGAAATTATTTTGGCTTAAGTTCATTTATTTTTAATTTCTAAAAATCTTTTTTAGAAAGAAAATTTGTTTAACAATAAATTCAGAAAAAAATACGTTAATATTAATAATTAATTAATAATTTACAACAACGCTTTCATCAACAAAACTGGTGTTTTTGCTATCGATTACTTTAACGTACTGAGTTTCATCAATAATGTGATTATTTATTTTATGGAGTTTTTAATACAAATGCAAAAACCGATCCCTTTTCTTCTGAACATTTTCATATGTCCTTGTTACACAAAATATTATGTGCATAAACTCAATATATACCATAAATTCTTTAAACATTACATTTCCACTTTTCCAAAAATGATAAAATAAAAATATTTACTCTACATCTGATAAAAACCAAAACTTGGCGCATAAAAAGCGTTGCATGTAACTTGACGTTTAAGAAGTGTAAAAACCGTAAAAAGTATGAAAAGCGTGTACGATTAGAACGCGTTAATGAACAATGGAGAAGCTGCAGGTTGGAAAAAAGTATGAAATATATAAACTAGTTGAAAAATATTTGACTTCAACTTTAACAGGTTTGAGCCGATTTTAAAGTACACACCAAACAGAAGCTTAGACGAAATAAAACCGATATATAAGATATAACTTACTGTCTCCCTTAGGAACAATTACTAAACTTGACGGATTCCGTAAATGGATTATCGGTCACTCTTTCCTTTAGGGCAACAATTGCTTCTAAGCAATCTTCTATGTATACTTTCATTTTGCTCATGCCCTTCTCCGTCTCCGAACCACAATGCCACATAATCCAATTTTTTTATTTTTTTTTTTTCTTACAGAATTTTCTAAATTAATTTTATTAACAATTTTCACAGCCAAATACCAAAAATTTATTTATTTTTAATTTGATGTTTGTTTATACTGACGGTAATTTGAGCAGCGTTGTCACGATTTGAAATAAATTTTCTTTCGCATCGCATTGATTTTCGCATCGCAATTCAGAATAAGCCCCCTGTATTATTTTATTAAGTTATTTGTGTTAATAACATTTTCTGAAAACCTACATTTTTATTTTAACTTTCTAAATTCGGTGAATTATTTACCAACTTTCCAAACTTAGATAAGTTTACAAATGTACAAACTCACTCTTTACCGAAGAAAAAAAGAGCTACAAATAAATCGATAATGACAATACAACATCTAACAGTAATTCATTAGCTCACAGCCCCTTACGAGCTGTTCCTCCAAGAAGAGCTATTTTTGTATCTCGTCTGGCTAGTGATACCACTATCGAAGCAGTTGACTATTTTTTAAAAAATAAAGTTGGAAAAGAGGCAGATATATTAATACACAAGTTCAAATTTTCTCAACCAAGATCCATATCATCTTTTAAAATATCGATTCCACCTAAGCTATACGATGTTTTGTTGGAGCCGACTTTCTGGCCAACCAATACACTTGTTCGCGAATTTACACCCAGAAACAGATCAGATAACATTGCTATTCTCCCTCATCATGACATTGATGCTTCAAAAAACTGAAATCCATTACTACTGATTATATTTCTATTATTTACCAAAACGTTCGCGGCTTGAGAACAAAACTTTCATCATTATATATGGAAAGCTTCAACTTGGATCATCAAGTCTTAGTATTTACCGAAACATGGCTTAGCGAAAACTTTTTAAATTCTGAAATACTATGTAATAAATTTAATATCTTTCGTCGTGATCGAGGCAGTAAAACTCCTGGCGGTGGAGTACTTATTGCAGTTTCAAATAGTTTGTCGTCTGAACCAGTCGCAGCTGATTCAGTATTTGATATTGAATTTATATCTGTATTGATTAAAAACAGGGGTAAACGGATTTTTATAACATGTTCTTATGTGCCGCCATCTTCTCCAATGCGGATATATACTCTACATGCCGAAGCCATTAAATCTATTGCTTAATCTGCATTTACTGAAGATTCAATTTTTAGTTTTGGAGATTTTAATTTGCCATCAATATCCTGGAAGTATTTACCGGAAGAAAAATTTCTTGTTCAAACTACGCTGGGCTCTAACAGTAATGAATTCTTTAATATTTTATACGATTTGGGCTTATACCAACTAAATGGCATCATGAATAGTTCTTCAAGGTTACTAGACCTAGTTTTTGTTAATAATGTTACTGATTGTTTTATTAGGCGCTCCTTACCCATAACAACACCTGAAGATATCTACCATCCTACTATCGAATTATTAGCTTCAACTCCATATAAATCTGTGGTGCCTTTATGCATAAAGTCATACTCTTTCAAGAACACCAATTACTGTTTATTAAATGAACTCCTAAAGAATACTAACTGGAATAACATTCTATATTGCACCGATATAGATAAGATGACTAAAGCCTTTTACCATAAGATTTATTCTTTTATGGACTTGTGTATTCCGAAAACAATAACCAAGCAAAACGTTGGTCCTCCTTGGAATAATAAACAATTATCGTACGCTAAAAATAGAAAGGACAAACTATACAAAAAATTCAAACTGTCTGGTGATTCTGCTGATTATGTAAGGTATTCCATTAGCCGCGCTACATATTCCTCGCTTAACAAAATATTTTATAATATTTATATACAAAAATTGAGAATTAACTTAAAACGTAATCCAAAGGCATTTTTCAAATTTGTAAATCAAAAAAAGAAAACGAATGGATTCCCTTCCGCTTTAAAGTTTCATCTAACGGAATCCAGTGATGATATCATTATAAGCAATTTATTCGCCGATTTCTTCTCAACAATTTACTCAAATGCAAAGTACGATGAATCTTTCAAGTATCCATTCAACATCGCTAAAACTCAATCAATTAATATACCATTTATTGATAAATCAACAATCTTCATGGAATTAAAAAATCTTAAATTCTCGTATAACAGTGGACCTGATAAAATTCCTACCTATTCTGATAAATTGCGCTGATAGTATTTCTATCCCTTTAGAAATTTTGTTTAATACATCAATAAAATATGGTAATTTTCCCGAAATCTGGAAGGATTCCTTTATCATCCCTTTTTTTAAATCAGGAAACAAGTCCGATGTTTCAAATTACCGTGGTATTGCAAAATTAAGTACTATACCTAAATTATTTGAAAAAATTATCACCGAACATTTATGCTTTCATACATCAAATTTGATAACACATCATCAGCATGGATTTCGAAAGAGATGCTCTAGTATAACAAATCTTTTACATTTTTCAACAAGTATACATCATGGGTTTCTGCAGAAACAACAAACTGACGTGATATACACCGATTTCAGCACGGCATTTGATAAAGTTAATCATATGCTTCTTAAGAAAAAATTGGAATTAATTGGTTTTACCAATTTAAGTGTCAAATGGATATACTCTTATCTAACAAGCAGAAAACAAATGGTTCGCTTTAATAACTCCTGCTCTAGAAGCATAGATGTTGTATCTGGGGTTCCACAGGGAAGCCACCTTGGGCCGCTTCTATTTTCGTTATTTATTAATGACTTGCCTGATGTCATTCAATCATCCAATATTTTGATGTATGCCGACGATGTAAAAGTTTTTCGTAATTACAGTCAAGTAACAGACCAGCAACATCTGCAAGCTGACCTTAACTTGCTTCACAATTGGTGTAAAATAAATCTTATGGAGCTAAATCTGAAGAAATGTAAATATATGTGCTTCGCTAGAAAAAAACCGATAGCTGCACGCTATTTTATCGATGACTATCATTTGGAAGAAGTAGATAAAATATTAGATCTTGGATTGTTACTTTACCCCAAACTTAATTTTATCTCACATATAAATTTGACAGCAAACAAAGCTAGAGGTGTACTGGGATTTGTAAAACGTTGGGCTAAAGAGTTTGATGATCCATACGTTACTAAAAGCCTTTATATGTCGCTTGTCAGGCCTATTCTGGAGTACGGATCCATAATTTGGGACCCTATGTATAAAAAATATTCAGATGTTCTCGAATCTGTTCAAAAACAGTTCCTGCTTTTTTGCCTCCGTGGATTAAAGTTTAACCTGCTCGAGTTACCTGCCTATTCAGCCAGACTTTGTCTTATTAAGCTACCAACTCTAAGGAGTCGCAGAACAGTACTAAATATTTCCTTCATTTTTGGCGTGATTAGTGGCGATTTATCCACTCATTTACTTATAAACAGAATTACTTTAAATGTACCACAACGCCCTACACGTAATTTTATCCCTTTAGCGGTAGAATTTTTTCGGGCTAATTATGCTAACGCAGACCCTTTTAGGAGAATTTGTGCAGATTTTAATAAATATTATAAGTTTATTGATTTTAATCTGTCACTAAGCTTAATTAGAAATAATATATTAATGTATCTTAACAACTAATTTTTTATTTATGTACAGTTTTTTTTTCTTTTATTTGTTACATTTTTTATTGCTACATGCATGTTTAATTTAAGCCAATTGATTATGTTATTTAAAGTTTTTTATTATTGTATGTATTTTTAATTTAAGCTAATTTCATGTTGTATTTAAATTAAAATGTCTGCAAGGATTAAAATTTCCGTAGACAATTAAATAAATAAATAAAAAATAAAATATAATATAATTTTATAGTACTCATGTTAATAACGTACTAAAAGTTACATGTTATTTATTTTAACATTACATTTGTGAACATCATTATTTTAAATTTAACACAAACGTAGTAGGCATAGAAAAACAACAGCTCTCACTTTATGGATATTTAACATTGTTTTGTTTTTGTGACATTCGTGTATTTCTATTCTAGACAACTTGTGTGCTTTTACTAAATCGTACGTAAGCTTAATGTAAATCTAAATTTATTCTTTCTTGATGCAGCAGTCAAATAATAAATATCAGATTTAAAGGAAAGGCGGGTAAATCTTATTTAAACCAAAAGTAAGAATAAATAAATAATTACTAAGACACAGGAAGACCTTCGTGGACTAGAAAAACTGAGGGCGAATACTGGCATTAACCAGCCTTGTTTGAACCAGTTATAAAATTATTAATACTTAATAAAGCGAAATCCCTTTATTACAATTGGCGCCTAACGTTAAATTTCAGTAGAATTGGGAATAATTTTGCAAAATAAAACAAAATTTTGCTTAGTCAGCGATCTGAAACTGTAGCTGAGAAGCATAATCGATTTTCAGAAAACTTATAGGCTAACGGTTGTTTTTGGTTGTTGTTGTTGTTAAAGAAGCTACTTTCGTTGTTAATATCAGAAATTTCTGTATGTTAACATATTAAAAATAAGAAGTTCATTTGAAAGTAAAGCAGTTCTTGAAGTTTTAATCAACGTTTATAAGAGGTAAAATTTTTGGAAAATGCCTAGAACCATGTTAAGCTTCCAAAATTCAAGTCCAAACGCTGAAGTACAGAACTCCCGGCCTGTTTCTACTAGTACATATCCGGCTAATCAGATTGCTAATGAGAACACTTTAAATGGCAAACGAGTCTCAATATAAGATGCAGCACCGTAACAAAGTTTCTGCTGATCAAAAACGGAAACGCTCAAACAATATAAAGATTGGTGATAACTTATACCAAGACGAGCTGGTCCGTACGTTGCAATAGGGGCTAAAGGTTCATTATGCTTTACCATTCTCCAAACATACCACTACCTACACTAAATATGTCAGATTTAACGCCATATGAAGGCGAATCCGAAACTCCAATTTATCCAATTCGAAAACGGGGTCGTCAAAAAAAAAACAAACAACAAAATAACAATCACACAACACAACAAAATAACAAACAAATAATAACCAAACAGCAAAACAATTCAAGCTGTTAATTTCAAGTCTTTGGTGGTGGCAAAGATGATGGAATCTGGATGCGATGGAAGTAAAATTTCTCCGAGCCAAAAATTAACCAAGAAAGATTTTGTGCTCAATAATAATAGCGATATTCCAACAAAATGAATATAAAAGAAACTATCTAGAAGAAATTTGAATAGTATTTTATTTATTATTAAGTGGACGAAAGGATCGTCTTACCTTAAGGGATCAATAAGTGTGTTCACTTACGGAAATAGGTATCTACGACATCTTTGTTACTTTTGACGAAGGTTTGGAACTTATTTAACAAGAGGGGAGAGCCAAATTGTAAGGTCTTCAAAATAAGAAATATTCGTATATGTTGTTGAGAAAAAGGCGATTTAAGCAAATAATTTTCGGAATTTAAAAGTTAAAAAAGTAAAGGGGAAATAAATTTAGTAACATTCCACCCGCCTTACATTATTTATGCAAATGAGAAATTTTCGTTACGTTATTTCTCATAGATACCTATTTGATGAATGGAGTAAAATTAAAGGGGTAATATATAATTATTAAGTATTATATAAAACTAGATTCTGGTGTTAATTCAAATATCTTAAGATATGGTTTTTTTTTTGGAATTCAAATTACAATTTAGATTGAAAAAAAACGAATTCTATTAGGTAAAAATATACAGACAAATTTAGATCAATAGTGCATTATTTATGAGGAAGAAAAAAAATAGTTTTACCAAATCAATTCGAGCAGGTTCCATATATAGTCCAGCCAAATATTGTACTCTGTGTAGTTGGTAGTCCAACATTAGTGAAAACACCATCGCATATGATCTTTGAATATATATATTCCCCCAGAATCATATCTATACCTGCCAATTCGAAAATCTTTGTTTCTGCTAAAAACAAGTCTCTAAAGTTTTTCTTAAAATTTCCCGAAAGAGATTGAATTGAAGTTTTTAGAAAAATGCGATTATCAACCCGAAATATTCCTTCAATTTTTTACTATGCACTATGGGCTCCCAGACCGGTTTTTGAGGCAAAAAGTCCATTTCTGAACTTAACATTTTCCAAAAAGTAACTATGGTAATTTATAGATAATATCCTGGGGAACTCAAGTGCAAAAACTTATAACCATGTGGCAACCCTGCATTTAACGGGAAGCTTTCAAAGTCAGACTTTGTTTTTTTATTTTGCTTTCATACATTTTTCCCTTGATAAGTAAACAAAGTAAAGGAATAAGTAAGCAATAATTATCAAACTTAATAAATTATTTTAAAATGGAAAATATTAATAAAGGTATGATAATTTAGATTAAGAAAAAAATTGTGCAAAAATATTGTTGTATTACTTAATGTAGGCTGTTTAAGTGTGCCGTCTTTTTTGTGTATTTTTGGTGATAGTTATCATATGTAATGGAGTAGAAGTTTGTTTATTGGAACGTATTGTGTGAAAAACTGATGTGCACAGGAAGCTACTAGTGTCTAGTTAATGTGTGTAAAAAATTTACTGCAACCATCTACAACCTTCTAAAATATTAAAATTTTTAGATTGCGTAAAAATAAAAAAATGCTGATATTGTAAAATTTTGGTTAGAAAATAATAGAAGTGTGACTGCTGTTATCAACTGGATTTGCAGTAAATTTCAAAGAGATGCTGATGAGAACTGTATGATACCAATTAAGAAGAAAATTAATAATTTCTGCGCATATGCTAACCAAAAGTGGTCTGCAAACTTCAGAATCTGGGCTAAATTCGAAAAAAAGGAAAGCCAATGGTGGTCTGCAAACTTCAGAATCTGGGCTAAATTCGAAAAAAAGGAAAGCCAATGGTTATCCTGTGAGACTGAGCTTAAATTAATAAATAATGATGTTCCAATCAAAAGAGGTCGGCCTAAAATTGGTTATAGTGAAGGAAGTGTGAGGCAAAAACGAAAACTCGCATCCGAAGTTTCGGCAGAACAGGGAAACGACACCAAGTTGCTGCTTCATGCCGCTTCAATTGCAGCTCATTCAAATAAAGAAAAAGATTTAAATTTTGTTTTAAAAAAAACAACTTCTTCCCCAGGAGGGCCCCTTAAAATTAGAAAAGAGCTCACCTCTGATATCAAAAAGCCAATTATGCTTTCCCCTGGAGAAGCATTAGGTTTTTTGTTAGAAAATAATCTAACAAAACAATTGCGATATTTATCCCAGCTATAAAAAACTTCTAGAATATAAGAAGCAATGCCGACCTGAAGGGTTAATGATAACGGAATCAATTGCGGAAGTCCCTTTACAAAACCTAGTTAATCACACAGCTGAGAGAATATTATCATACCAAGAAGAAATTTTAACGATAATGCCTGAGATAAGTAAAGTGATATTAGTTCTTAGTTATGGTTTCGATGGTTCTACAGGACAAAGTTTGTTTAAACAAATATATAAGAGCAATGCTCCAGAAAATTTAGATAGCTTCCTCTTTGTTACCTCCGTTATACCACTAAAACTAGTCACATCGGATGACGCAATCGTTTGGAAGAACCGTACTCCTCAGTCTATCCGGTTTTGTCGACCGCTAAAAATTGAATATATAAGGGAAACCAAGGAGCATATTTTGAAAGAAAAAAGAAACTTGGACCTTCAAATATCTAATCTAGTTCCTTTGAAATATTTATTATCAAATGGTAAGGAAATTTTAGTGAAATACGAACTAATAATGACTTTAATTGATAGTAAGGTGCTAAACGTGCTAACGGGTACAAAGTCCGCACAATCATGTCCAATATGTGGAGCAAATCCGAAGCAATAATAGATTTAAGTTCGTTAGACTTTCAGCCAAAACCAAGCTCATTAAAATATGGTATAAGCCCCTTATACGCATGGATAAGATGCCTTGAATTTGTTCTTAATCTCTTATATAGACTTCAGGTTAAAAAATGGCAAATTCGAAATACGGAGGACAAGAAATTAGTGCAAGAAAGAAAACGCAAAATCCAAAAAACTGTTTGGAAGGAAATGGGTCTTCATGTTCACAAGCCGAAAAGTAATGGTAGCGGATCGACGAATGATTGTAATACAGCTCGAAGAGCATTTTCAAATCCAGAATTGTTTGCATCTATAACAGATGTTAATGTTGAATTTATAAAGCACCTGCATATAATACTTATTGCCATTTCCAGTGAATTTGAAATAAATGTTGAGATTTTTAAGAGTTTTTGTTATGAAACTGCTGATATATATTTTAAAAATTACGAATGGTTCTCAATGTCGCCGACCTTGCATAAAATTCTAGCACATTCTTCACAAATATTACAAACTTCAATCGTGCCTCTTGGGTGTGCTGGGGAAAATGCTTCTGAGGCTAGAAACAAATTTTATAAAAAGGATAGAATTGAACACGCACGTCTGGATTCTAGGGAACACAATATAACTGGTGTATTTAACCGAGCTATGGATTCGTCTGACCCATTTTTATCTAGTGTGTATTTGAAGAAACGTTACTCAGCAAAAAGAAAGTTGAATTTTCCACGAGAAGTTATTTCTCTTTTAAAGGTTCCAGAGACTCCTGAATGTGTGTGCGATTCCAATTCTGAAGAAGATGAGACATCATTCCAAATTAATTTTGAATTAGAAATTGATGAAACATTACAAGACTTTGATGAATCTTAATTTTGCTGTACTCTACATAATTTAATTTTTTTTGCTATTTATTGATTGAAGTATCGTAAACAAATACCTACAGAGAATAAATTTTTACATAATAATCGTGAATCATTTTTAGTTTTAATCTATTTTATTTAAAATATATTAGTATTTTATATTAGACAAAAATTGTTTTAGGCCACCCGAAGTGAACCGGGTTCAACTCAACTTCGGGCTGGACTCAACTTATGACATTACCAAATTAGCATGAAATTTTTACTAAGACCTTTAATGGGCCTTATACTTAATCCCACAAAATTTCAAGCGTCTAGGAGCTTCCTATGATTTTTTGCCTCAAAAACCGGTCTGGGAGCCCATAGTGCAATGTTTGCAGCCATGCTGTGAGAAACAAGTTCCTTGAGAGTGATTATGGGGTAATACCATACGTATGCATTCGGTCATATTCATGGCCAAAAATTTACGGCATGTTCTTAGAGGGTGAGTCTGTTTGCAGATGCTGCACATATATCCCCTATATCGTTTTTTAAGATAGCTTCAATTGTTAGTTTTGTTCTTTTTTGTAGTATCTTTGGGCATCTTTATCTGTAATAAATATTAAAGAAGAGGCTAAATGGAGAAAATTAAAAACGTGCAGAATGTTTACCTCAAGATTGAAAAGGCAATAATACGAGTTTTGTAATTGGTCTTCTAACTAATCCCCTTCGAATAAGAATATCTAATGCTACTCTAACACGATGATCGGAACCAATATATACTCTTTAAATTCTACCTAGACGCCAAGAGTTGGAAGGTATATTTTCATCTTTAATTACAGTCATTGAGTTTTCCGTCAATTTTTCTTCTGGCTTTTGCCACTTTAATCTTTTTTGTAGCTCCTTAAGGTACTCATTTTTCTAACGACAACAAAAGTGCTGGTAAACAAGTTTCATCTTTTGCCATCGGTTTAGAACGGACATAGAAGTTTCGGAAATTTGTGGATCGACAGGAGTAAGGAGTAGGCCACTGATAAGAAGTGGCCTGGAGTTAAAGCCACGAAGTCAGATGGATCCTGGGAAATAGGCCTAGAATTAAGGCAAGCTTCTATACGACTAAGTAAGGTTGAAAACTCCTCATATGCATACTTAAAACATTCAGACACTTTTCGGAAGTGTACGAGTAGTTTAAAACTTTTGACACCTTCTTTATACATAAACGACTACAAGCTGACAGAAAAGTTGATGTTGATAAGTCTGTCGTTGCTTCTAAGTGGTGTAGTGTGCATACTTACGGTACATAGTGTACAAAGGGAAAACAACAGTTTGTATTTCATATTTGAGTAAAAACGTACTAAAGGGTTTCACATTACATTGTTTGTAGTACTGACAATTGTCAAGTAATGTGTCTGTTGATACTAGACCTCACACAGTTCAGGTGCAACAAATGCATATGACACTTTGAAACATTGCGACTGCAGTAAATCTGGCACGCGGATGTTTGAAGTGAGTCAATGTTAATTTTATTTTGACGTTTCCCCTTTGTCATAGTACAAATAAATTTAGTATATAAGTCGTTGTAAAATTAGAAATAAGTTAGAGTTAATCAAAGTGTACAACAAGACAGTTATGCTGTCTATTAAATAAAAATATAAACAAAAACAGAAACAATTCGAGTTTCATTTTATGGCGATCCTGCCACGCTACTGAAAACCTGCCACGCTGACGAAAACCTGTGACGCTGCAGAAATCCTGTGATGTTTCCAGACACCAACGATACCGAAATCATCTGACTCTGCCGAAATCCTGTGATGCAAACGAAATCCTGCTAAACTGAGATAATCCAGCCCAGCCCGAACAAAAAATCCTGCCGTTGGTAATGCTACAGCTTCATTTAAGTATTAAAAAAGTATTAAATATTTTAGAAGAAAAAAAGAAAAAAATTTTTTTTTTACAAAATTACAGTGTATTAAGTGCTCTGCATAAATACTACTGTGCAAACAATAAATTTTTTTTTGTTATACATATTACTTTAATGGATAAGAGAAATTTAAACGATATTCTCAGGGAAATAGAAGTAGCCAAGAAGAAACTGAAAGCTGGTGAACTCAAGGAGAAACCAGAAATTCTACTACTAGGACCGAAACCTTTGTGTAAGAAACATGAGGAACCGGTCTACCCGATTTTCCCAGTCCAAGAGACTAGGTCAAAAGGCAAGAATTATAAGGGTGAAAGGAAAATAAAACTAATAATAATAGAAGACAGTATAGCTTCTATAAAAGAAAGGATAGCGACAGAAAAAGTAGATAAGGAGAAGGATTATCTAAAAAAGAGACTAATAGAATTAGAAACAGAATTTGATATAACATGAAAGGAAATAAGAGAATATAAAAAGCTTGAGAAAGCTAAAAAGAAAAACAAAAGACATTAAATAAACAAAAATAAATAATCTAAGAAAAACTCATAATTTATTTTGTAAAACAAAAAAAAAAACAAATTAATAAAAAAATAAATATGTTAAAAGCTACATTATTAATAACAACAATAACAGTAATTATGATAACAAGTATAGTGAAAACAACTGAATAAAAGAATACATCTTAGAAAAAGCTAATGATTTACAAATAGAAGATAAGTTCGACTCTATAGTAGAAAAATTAGAGATCTCGGAAGTAATGGAAAAATTCACCTCCATCAAAGATTATTTAAATAAACTAAGAAATTAATGAAACTATGAATAGGTTTTGATTGAAAATAATGAATAAAAATTTTATGATGATACTGTTATGAAAGGAGAATTTTTGAATTGAAATTAAAGACTAATGGATAAAATATATAAACAGGTAGAAACAATATTAACAAATGCAAGGAAATCATCAGGCAGACCTTATTCATTAGAGACGATAAAATCCAAAAAAGCGGAACTTGAGGCATTGCAAGTATATGCAAGTAGGACACTGAATAGTTTGAAACTAACAGAAGTAGAAAAGAATACGCAATTAGAAAAATTCACTACATTGAGAAGAGAAGCTTTGAATATTCTTCAATTTCACGAAAACAAAGCGCAACAGACAAGTAGTAATAGTATAAAAGAAGAATCTAGTAATACAGAGGAAGAATCCAGTGAAACCGACACGATGGCCAATAGTATTTTAAACACGTCTGAACTAGCATCTATCTCGAAACTATTACCATCTTTCAGTGGTGCAAGAGATGAGCTAGAGCCGTTCATTGCTAATTTGGAAATAATAAAGGAGACTATTTCCCAGGAAAAACATACCTCATTTTTCAACTTTGTCTTTAGGACAAAGCTAACGAACTATTTTTCAAATCCACCAGGCTAAATCATGAACAGTTTAATGTTCTGTTGAATTTAGCTGAACCTTGGCCAAAAAAGTTCTCCCACCGATAACCCATTGATCCAGAACAAAGGTTGTACATTACCTTACAGTGAGTACAATCAACTCAATTATTGGTTGATTTGAACTCTATTATTTTATGTAAAACAGCTTTGAGCTGGCGCACTTCATGTTCTATCTATGAAGTTCCGAATAGGTCTGGAAACAACTTGAGACTTGCGAGGTGTTGTGGCGTGTATTAGGCAGTAATTACGTACTCAAGAGTGGGTGAAAATAGCGAAAAATTTCTATCGAACTACAAAGTTACCACATTGCTTAGGAGCAATAGATGGAAAACACATAAGACTAAAATGTTCACCAAATTTCGGTTCACAATTTTTTAATTATATTTTATATCCTTATATTTGTTATCCCTTTTGTCGTACAAGCATGGATTCTGATGAACCAGATCTATGATTTGATCGCTAATATTCTTAAAAAATAGAACAAGAAATTTATAACACTATATTTAATTTAATAGATTTACTTCCATTTTCTTTTTACAAATAT
Source organism: Gymnosoma rotundatum (assembly GCA_916610165.2). NCBI lineage: Eukaryota > Metazoa > Arthropoda > Insecta > Diptera > Tachinidae > Gymnosoma > Gymnosoma rotundatum. The sequence continues at coordinate 82,883,955 of OU744338.1, read as the reverse complement.
ATTTTTTATTTATATTTCCTTTAATTATTTATATTTCATTAATAAACGCCTTGTCAAAATTGGATTTTCCAATTGCAAAGAGTTGCCGTTGCGTTGCCGCCGCGTTATTTCGGTATGCTCCATACAAAATGTACTGGCATGAGAACTTTTGACAGCAAAAAAACGCTTTCCGCCCTTGTTTAGGTATGGCTGTAAGGTTCAGAACAGAGTACGACAAATATCAGTGCCAACTAACATCGAGATTCTTCTGAGTTCACTCAGAAAGGCATATTCCATAAAGAAATCTCCAAATGTAATCCTAAACGAACTGAATAGTATAGTACAGTCAGAAACGATAATGTGGGGGTTTTAAGGGGGTTTCTTCCACGCAGATGTGGGTGGGGTCGTCCCACAGAGTTGTGGGGAAAAATAATTAGGACTTACCCGTTAGTTGTGGAGGTTTGGTGAAGATGTAGTGGGTGATGTCCTCTGCCGTTTGTTTGTCGGCCACGATGGTGTCGGCCGACGGCTACTCAGGGAGATGACCAAGATGGTTTCGGGCTCCTGAAATGACTGCTCCGCACTCAGTCCACTTAGCTTTGCTGCAGTCCTTTTGTCTGCAACCTCTCTAGTTATTTGTATTCACAAAATCACGTTTTCTTTGTTTTATTTCAAATGTTTTATTTTTATATATAGTTGTACACAATGTGGATTTAAATGTTAAAATATTTTTATATTGTTTACCGGTTTATTTTATTTGGTAATACAACTAATATGTATAATTTTCTTAAATTGTTTTTTTTTTTTTTTGTTAATTTTTTATAAGTTTAAATATACTTTTAATAAAGCTTTGGTTTCCCTAACAATATTAAATTAATAAGTTTGACTTTAAACCTTTTTGTTATTCCTGTTATTAATATTTTCACGTTCTTTAATTTATGAACAACTTATTTCGACCTCACAATCTTAGAATCACAACGCAACTGACTAAATTCTACCGCGCATTCTTTTGCCCTTTTTTGTTTTCTGTTTCTCTCTTTTTTATTTACACAGAAGCAAAAAAAGGGCAAAAGAGTGTTTACAACGCATTCTGCGTTGGCGCTTAAACATCCCGCCCCCCTTGCAGGACTGCAACTTAGAGTATAAAAAGTTATATAAATTCAAATTCAATAATTCAAAAAGATAGAGTATCTTAGGGTATAATATAAGTATAAGTTCAATAAATGTATAAGTTCAATAAATGTATAATGTAAAAATGATGATTAGTCGTTGGTGGCACCTAGAGGCCAAACTTTCCCACTAAGACCCATCCCAAAGCTGTATCCTGTGCGAAGGGCGATGCAAGGCTGCCTGGTTGAAGACCGCTAAAAGGGCTTGCGTAGATATTTCTCCAGTGGCTTCCAGGTGAATAGCTTTAGTGGCGAAGCAGACGCAGATTGCGACGTAACCTTTGGTAATCTTGCAACCGCGGCCCACGTAGGATTTTATTTCGAAGGGCCCGGCGAAATCCACTCCAGTGTCGTAGAATGGGCGGGTGAGCGTAGCTCGTTCAGGGGGTAATGTAGCCATCATCTGCTGGCTGAGCGCACTTTTATGTCTAACGCATGTGAGACATTTAGAAATAGTTGATTTTATTAGATTTTTAAGACGAGGTACGTAGTAATGGCATCGCATAAGGCGGTGTAAAAGCGCATTTTGGCCATGTATGGAGAACATGTGTAGCCATTTGAGGAAAAGTTGAGTATAACGAGCGTGATAGGGTAACAAAATAGGGTAGCGCTCATTATAGCTAAGAGTGGGGGAGTTTGCTAATCGGCCATTAATTCTCATGATTCCGTTAGAGTCGAGAAAGGGGTTGAGAGTTAATAATGTACTTTTACGGGATATCGGGCGATTATTACATAATTCTTTATGCTCATCTGTGAAATGAAGTTTTTGACTCGAAATAATTAAACGTGATTTAACGATGTTGATTTCATCGGAGGTGAGATCGTTAGTGTTGAATTTCCGATGATTTTTCAAGCGATGATAAAAACGAAATACGTAACTAAAAACTCGTAACGCTTTGGGTAAATCCGAAAAAATACGGAGTAGGTCTTCATGTTTTACCATGGTAGAGTGCTCACAGAGTGGTCTGGACTCTTCGTCTGTTGTGAAATTTTCAGCGCATGACGGCCACTCAGCGTGTGGAAGTCTTAACCAAGGGAGACCTTGCCTCCAGAGCGTATTCGGCGCTAGTTGTGATACGGTAAGGCCGCGAGATGCCAGGTCAGCTGGATTATTTTTCGTATCAACATGCGACCATGGTTCGATTCCGACCTTTTCGATTATGGAGCTGACGCGGTTTTCAACGAATGTTTTCCATCGGTTAGGGGGACCTCGCAACCACGCTAAGACGATCGTGGAATCCGTCCACAAGAAAATTTTGTAATTTTTCAAATTGAGTTGAGCTGGTATTGTGTCAACCATTGTAGCCAACAACTCAGCACCACAAAGTTCTTTTCGGGGTATCGAAACAAATTTTACCGGCGCTACTTTGGTTTTTGCTACTAGAAGGTGAGTTGAGACAAAACCTTGGTTCTCAGATCGCAGATACAGAGTAGCGGCATAGGCCTTTTCAGAGGCGTCGCAGAAACCGTGTAGTTCGGTAGTGTATGAGGGGTCAAAATTAACAAAACGGGGTATTCTAATTTGTTCGATGTGTATATAATCGTCAAGAAAATTATGCCAGTTTTCGAGTGAAGGGGGGTGTAAATCTTCATCCCAGTCTGTTCCATCCTTCCAGATTTGTTGCATTATGATTTTAGCCACAATTATTTTGGGTGATAGCCAGCCCGCGGGGTCAAATAACTTGGCTATTTCTGAAAGTACAGAACTTTTTGTGACTGCCTTGCGATCGGGGTGAGATTTCAATTTAAAATAGAAATAATCATTTCCTGCGTTCCACCGCAGTCCCAGCGTTTTAGTGATGCTAGAATCAGAAAGGGTCAAAAATTCTTCATCTAGTAGATAATTTGGGGGTAAATCATTGAGTAAAAGATTGTTATTCGCCGTCCATTTACGTAACGTAAAACCTGCGGAGTCAAGCACGTTGCGGAGTTGATTTCTGCATTGTAAGCTGGCCGTAATAGTATGGGAGCCAGCCAAAACATCATCGACGTACATGAAGTTTCGTAAAATGTCAGCTGCCAGGGGGTAATTTTCTTCGGCCTCATTGGCTAAGTCTAGCAATGTTCTGATTGCTAAGTATGGGGCGCAGTTGACACCGAATGTGACAGTATTCAACTGGTAATCTTGAAGGGGCTCGTTCGGGGATTTTCGGAAGATAATATGCTGATATTGGGTCTGAGAGGGTTCTATAAGAATTTGGCGGTACATCTTTTCGATGTCCGCGTTAAATACGTAGCGAAAAAGTCTCCAGCGAAGAATTAAAATGGTTAAGTCGGCCTGTAATATAGGCCCGACGTGGAGCATATCGTTGAGACTGATGCCGTTAGATGAGGGGCTAGACGCATTAAACACCACACGTAACTTGGTGGTGGCACTATCGGGTTTTAGTACTGCGTGGTGTGGCAAGTAGTAGGTTTCAGAGCCGTTAGTCGGGGGGGAAACTTTGTCCATTTGGCCTAGAGTGGCATACTCGGTGATTACTCGGTCGTAATCATTTTTGAGTTCGGGGATTTTTAGCAATCTTGTTTCATTGCGTAAAAATTGAGATATGGCGATGTTTCGGGAATCGCCTACATTAAGGGGGTTGGGGTAGTCGTGCTTAAAGGGTAGTGACACGACAAAACGATCATCAGGGTTTTTGTGAGTCGATTTTTTATACAGCTCTTCACAATATATATCTTCAGGGGTTGAGCGGCGCTTCTTCGGAACTTCTTCCAGTTCCCAGAATTTTTGTAGTTGAGTTGATAGGGTAAGTTCATTGAAAAATGAACGAATCATAACACGGTTTTGCTGGGTGTGCATTTTGCCGGTAAGTATCCAGCCAAAATTAGTATTTTGGGCAACCAAGGATTGGTTAGAGTCCCATTGTACGACATTTTTAATTATCTTGGGGTAGACATCTCCTCCGAGTAGTAGGTCTACCTCAGTGCAGTTTTGCCTATATTTATCAGCCATTTGTAGGCGTGAGAAGTTTGTATCCTTGAGAGCGGATACTGGGTAATATGGTAGTTGATCTGTTAACTTATTGACGATATAGGCGTCAATATACATATTAATTGCAGGGTTAATTGGAGACCCTATGCGCACTTGACACATGTGAGTTGATGTGGCAGTTAATGAGTCATTTATGCCATGGACCTCAGCATGAGATGACTGAGTGTTGATGTGGAGTTTTCTTTGCAGTCGCCTCGAAATAAACGATGCTTCAGACGCAGAGTCGATTAAGGCACGAATAGTGCATTTAAAATCATGATTGTAAATATCTACTAGGGCGGTGCCCAATATAATAGAGGGGGTAGTTGCTTGTACCTGGGTTGAGTACGATTGCAGCGTTTTTTCAGCCGCTTCACGAGAAGTAGAGGGGGTTGCATCTTGAGGGGGGTGAATACTAGTTGGGGGCGGAGCCCCGCGGGTAAAGTAGTTACCTCTATGTGATGGAGCAACAACAGGGGGTATATTCGTGTTGTGCGGGGGGTTATGTGAGCGAATATTATTTTCATGGGGACTAGGGGTAGATATAACGAGAGCAGCTTGGGGTGCTGCAGGGTTACGTATATTTGAGGCTGAATTGCGTTCATGGCGGTGCAGCAGCGAATGGTGGCTTTGTCCACCAGCACTGCACACAAATTTGCTTTTACATTGTCTACGCTCATGGGAGGAAGCGAGACAATTTGTACAAAGTTTATGTTTTTTAACTATATTGTATCGATTTTCAAGAGACATGCCAAGAAACACTGAACAAAATCTAATGGGATGTGAGTGGGGACACAAAGGACATTTTTTGTATTTGTCGACTAACACGCTGGTATTAAAACTGTTAAGTTTTTTCTCATTTGAATGCGGTTTTTTTTATATTTCGGAACTTTAGACGCGTTTGAGACATTCGAGTGTGAAAAGGTTGAGCGGATATCTGCAACTGATTCTAATGTCTGAAACCGAGACGTCAGGAACGCATCCATTTGTTTCCAGGCTGGCAACTCTGTGCTGTGGGACAAAGAGTGTTCCCACAAATTGAGCGTGGTATCGGGTAGACAGGTGGAACCAATATAAATAAAAATGGGGTCCCAATTTTTGGTGTCGATTCCTAACAGTGTAACGCAATCATTAATTGTGCGTTGCAAACGCCGAATATTGGGCCCAGTCTCTTTAGGAAGGGGGGAAATATTAAATAAACATTTTAATTGCGCGTTCACCAAAACGCGCTTATTTTCGTACCTTTGTACCAGGTGTTGCCATCCCATCTCGAACCCATCGTTCGTTATGGGGCAAGTTTTCAACAGGTCTCTCGCTTCTCCTTGTGTCTTCTTGATTAAGTGACACATCTTTTCCACCGGGGATAGGCGATTATTGTTCTTGTAGAGGGCCGTGAACATATCACGGAACGTTGGCCATGACTTATAGTCACCGTGGAAAATTTCTGTATCGCAGGGGGGTACGGATATGAGGGGGTGTTGAGTTGCCTGTTCCTCCCGAGCAATATGTCGCTTTGTCTTGTTGCGCAGAGTCTCGATGGCTTCATTTATTTTGGCGATCATTTTGGTATAAACCTCAAAAGTTGAAAAAAAAACGTTTCTCCAAAGTTTCGATATCGATGTCATCTTTCACGGGATCAAATTTTTCGATAGAATCGTCGTATAGCGACGCGAATGCTTCCCATAACCGTATAGCTTCTGTTTTCAGGACATCCCACGCGTGAATCGACTGGCCGTCAACCCCGCTCTCATCTATATGAACTGAAAGCTCTGATGCGATCAGAGACACGGATCAATGACTTAATTGATGCCATTTTATCCTCAAATGCGTAAGTGGGGGGTATTTAGTTGCCAAGAAAAAGACCGAGATGATTCGTGATATAAAAATCGACCGACAGTTGAGTTGAAACAATAGGGGGAATGTCCGCAAACAAGACTATAAAAACGTGCCCGAATTGTAAAGGGGTTCAAATAATTGATAAAAAATTAAAATATAATATATAAAAATAAATATTTTTTTTCTAGGTTGCGCCTCGTTTTAAGGTGCCCAAACTGTTTGGGTTGACCCTCGTAGACTTGTACCCGTTTCTATTTGGGGTGACCCTCGTATACGATTGCCCGTTATATTTCGTCAAAAAGAACAAGTGACAGTGAAGGGTAGAATTTGTCGACGACAATAAAATTTGCAAATATGTGTTTTTTAAATAAATAAATACAGTTGTGTTTGAAGTTTTATATTTTTTATAATAAATGGGTGGTAAATACCATATAAAATATTTAACGCCTGATTTACTTTTTTGCGTTTAATTTCTTTTATTTATTAAAACAGGGGTTAGTAAATTTGAAATTTTCCTTTTTCTCCAAGTTCTAGCAAGCTTTCAAGAGATATTATTTAATTTAATAATTTAATTTAAATTTAATTTATTTAATTTAATTTATTAAAATTATTTATTAAATTTAATTTAATTTAAAAAAATCAAACACGTTATTAGTTTTCACTTTTCAAATATTTGAACGTCCAAAAAATTTCCAAGATGCACAATATTTGTCCGCTACTGTACTTGGTATCTGTTTTCTTATTTTCAACCACCAAAATTACTTGTATTCCTAATACACAAGCTTGTTATATATTTACATACGGTTGCATAAATGTTTCTGCTTATGCATGTACACATTAGTTATTCTTATATTCATGCATATATTAATGTAGGTCAGTAGAACAACAATTTTTTGTGATTTTACGCTTGCGTATTCTGCTTTAGTAATTTTTTTTTCTGCGTGGTGACGTCACAAAAGTGATCTCTATATTTTAAACAAATATGTGCTCTCAAAATACAAGCAAATGAAGATGTGTGCATACAACCACACATAAGAATATTGTCTTTATTCTTTTTCTCTGCCGGCAGCGAATTTGCGACGGCCAAAGAAACTTCTCTGCTGTTTGTATTTATGTATGTTTGTAACTTCTTTTTTCTTCACAAATGTGGGTACAGAAATATGTACATACAAATTTGCTTTTTCAATTTTGCTATTTTAACAACTCCTTGATTTAACCTTGACCAAATTTGGTGTGTACGTATGTATATATATGTATGTGCGCATGCCAATAATCATAAGCACATATATGTATATAAATTTCGCGGTTTCTTATTTTTGCAGGTGCACAAGAAATCGAAAAATAAGAAACCGTTGGAAATGCAAAAAAGGCAAGTACCGCTAATAATGGTTTTTGCAAATTTTTATGCAAATTTGAAAAAGGGTACGGCTGTAAAGGTAAAGGCTGTTTTTTCGAAAGGGTTATTATTATTATTTTTTTTTTTTAATGTAGGGCCCAGCACGTAATGCTTGGGATTTTCCTATATGGAAACACGGGTAGGGGTATGGGGTTTTGTTCTCCTTTATACGGAGGAAAACTTTATTTATATATATAAATGTATATGTATGGGGTCCGGAATGGGAATCCGGTGGGTTTTTTTCTTCTTATGGAAGAAAGTTTTAGGGGTTTTTGGGGTACCGGGTTGTATCCGGCTCGAAGGACCAAAAAATGTGGGGGTTTTAAGGGGGTTTCTTCCACGCAGATGAGGGTGGGGTCGTCCCACAGAGTTGTGGGGGAAAATAATTAGGACTTACCCGTTAGTTGTGGAGGTTTGGTGAAGATGTAGTGGGTGATGTCCTCTGCCGTTTGTTTATCGGCCACGATGGTGTCGGCTGACGGCTACTCAGGGAGATGACCAAGATGGTTTCGGGCTCCTTAAATGACTGCTCCGCACTCAGTCCACTTAGCTTTGCTGCAGTCCTTTTGTCTGCAACCTCTCTAGTTATTTGTATTCACAAAATCACGTTTTCTTTGTTTTATTTCAAATGTTTTATTTTTATATATAGTTGTACACAATGTGGATTTAAATGTTAAAATATTTTTATATTGTTTACCGGTTTATTTTATTTGGTAATACAATTAATATGTATAATTTTCTTAAATTGTTTTTTTTGTTAATTTTTTATAAGTTTAAATATACTTTTAATAAAGCTTTGGTTTCCTTAACAATATTAAATTAATAAGTTTGACTTTAAACCTTTTTGTTATTCCTGTTACTAATATTTTCACGTTCTTTAATTTATGAACAACTTATTTCGACCTCACAATCTTAGAATCACAACGCAACTGACTAAATTCTACCGCGCATTCCTTTGCCCTTTTTTTGTTTTCTGTTTCTCTCTTTTTTATTTACACAGAAGCAAAAAAAGGGCAAAAGAGTGTTTACAACGCATTCTGCGTTGGCGCTTAAACAGATAAGAAAATTCGCTGACAAAATAGAAACACTGACAATGGAGTTGAACGAACTTCAAGTAAAAGCAGAACGATTGAAGCAAGTAGAACTAAGACGCTTCACGAAGCTATCGAAATAGCTTTAGAGGCTTCATCTGACATAAGACTAAGCCAGGTTAGGTTTCAAACCGCACAAACAGGAAACGCATCCGGACGAAACCGGATTACTAATAGCAACAAATGTGGGAAATGTGGTGGTAGACATGGCAATAGATGCTATTGTGGTAAGTTGAACCATCTTGCTAAAATGTGCAGATCGGGAAGAAATAATAACCAAAGTAATAATAATAATAATAGCAATAACCGAAATAACAACAATGCTTACAACAATAATCAAAATAATTGGGGTAATAATCGTGAAAGGAGTAATAACCGGAATAACGGAAATTTTAGCAACAATAATGGAAATAATAACCGTTCTAATAATGAAAATTCTAATAATAATAGAAACCATAATGTACGTCATATACAGGAACAGGGAAACTCCCAGTATCCGGAGATTTTAGAGTACCAGGAATCTTCGGAACAGAACCAGTAAACACCAAACGAGTATTTAGCATCTCGTCTGATCTTAGAAATTATGTAAAATTAAATGTACAGGGTACAGATAGCATTTCAACATTTTCTTTGTGCAAAGAAGATTTATTACATAACCATAAAGAAGATGCAGATAATTATATTTACCTAATGGGTATTTTGAAAGAGGAAATAAAATCTTTGGGTTCCACTAACTTAACAATACAATTTGGTAAAACGGTAATTGATCACAAAATACAACTGGTCAAATACAATTTTCTAATTCATACCGATAGTATATTGGGAAGAGATTTCCTTTGTAAATATAATTGCAACATAGATTATGACAAATTCATATTGACGGTAAACACCGGAGATGACAAAATAGCACTACCAATACACGATAATAAATTCAGTGTAAATTTCGTGAAAATTCCACCAAGAAGTGAGGTGATTGTACCATTCGATTTAAACATTGAAGAAGATGGTGTAATATGCAGTCGTGAGATTGCGAAGGGCGTGTTCTTGGCAAACGCTATAGTACCAAAGAAAGGGAATAAACATGTCAGATTATTAAATGTATTGGACAAAACCACAATAATAATGAATTTATGCATAGAAACAGTATCGCTACGGAATTATGAGATTTATAGAACTAACAAAACGACAACTCATACGAAATATAATGATGAGCGATTCAGTAGACTATTAAATGAGCTTAATTTAGACGTCGATGACGATATGGCAAAAAATGAATTAATTGGAATTCTGAGGAAATACCAATCCATTTTTCATTTGGAAAATCAACATTTGACAACAAATAATTTTTATAATCAAACTATACAATTAAACGAAACTAGCATTCCAAAGAATGCTAACTATAGCACTGTCTGGATTAGAATCTGAGGCATTTCTATATGTTGTCGATATAATTGTTTTTGGATGTAGCTTGAAACATCATAATGAAAATTTAATGAACGTTTTTACTAGATTATCTAAGTATAATCTTAAGTTAAATGCGGGTAAATGTTGTTTTTTAAGACCTGAAGTTGTATACTTAGGGCACTTGATCACAGCAAACGGTATCAAGCCAGACCCAAGCAAGTATGAAGCAATTTCCAAATATCCTATTCCAAGAAATTGCGACGACGTCAGAAGATTTGTAGCTTTTTGTAACTACTATCGCAGATTCATAAAAAATTTTGCAGAAACTGCAAACTGTCTTAATGACCTATTGAAAAAGAACACGAAATTTGAGTGGACTGAAAAATGTCAATTGGCGTCCGAATACGTTTGGAACTTTCTGATTATGATTTCGATATCGTATATAAGAAAGGATGCAACAATACAAATGCGGATGCATTATCACGAATACAATTGGACTCAACAATATTAGAGAATATGATACCATTGGAAAATGATGAAAATATAAAGAAAACGCTAGTAGTAACGAGAGGTATGAAAAAGAAGTCATCAGTGAATGAAAATATCAATAGCAAGTCTCATAGTGAGTTCGATCAACTCCATATGTGGGATTGCACTTCCATCAATGATATAAAGCATACATGTAAATTAAAGTTTATAGTAGAAAACAGGCCAATAGAAGATATATATAGATATATAACAGAGAATGATAAATACAGAAATGAAATGCGCATTAGATGTAGTGATAATCCAAAGTGCTTAGGTACTCTATTGGAGAAGCTTTCATCTTATTTGAAGAAAAGTAAAAATAGAAAATTTGCCATCGCCAGAGATGAAGCAATATTTAGAATAATTTCTGCAGAAGAGTTTAAGGCCAGATATAATGAATCGAATAAATCGAATAAAGATGACGTAACAATAATGTTATATAATAAACCTCAGAATATACTAAGCGAAAGTAAACAGTTAGAACTTATAGAGTTATTTCACAACACCCCCCAGGGAGGTCATTTTGGAGTTAGAAAGACTCTACTGAAATTGAAACAACGGTACATATGGAAAACATGTACAGAATGGTAAAAAATCATATTTCTGTTTGTGATCGCTGCCAGAGACACAAGCAGATAAGACACACAAGAGAACCACTTGGTGTTACGGATACACCTAAACAGAGTTTTGAAACGGTTGTATTCGATACAGTTGGACCGTTACGTCCTTCGATGAACTATCGATATATATTGATTTACCAGGTGATGAAGTCATGAATCATCTGAAGGTATACAATCTAGAAAATTATGCAAATAACTTAAGGCTAGATTAAAATATTCACTAGACTATGCAAGAAAACTGACTATGAAAGTAAAGGAAAACAGACAAGTAGAATCTAGGGATAAGGCAAATAGTATAAAATTAGAGATAGGAGAATTAGTATTAGTTAGAATTGAAAATAGAAGAAAAAACGAAGCACCGTATAAAGGTCCTTGTACGATAGTAGCAATTGATGATGTGAACATATCGGTTAAGATAGGAAATAATATTAAGACATACCATAAGAACTTATTAAAGAAATACAATTCATAAGCAAAATATTGTAAATACATCAAAACAAATTTTTATACAAAACTTATTAATAAAAACTAAAGTATTGTAAACAAACCAAAATAAAAACTTTAAAGAAGAATATTTAAATAAATACGTGTATGTAAATTATAAAGTTGCTCAAATTACAAGTAATTAAATAATAAAAAATGTAATATTATGGGTATGCACAGTAAACAACACACTTACTTAAATCCTCCAATTTCTGTTGATTTTCTTTTTACAGAAATTTGATGATTTCTCTTGAGGGTGAGGGTGTAGTGTGTATACTACGGTTTGTATTTCAACCTTAAGTTGAATTAGTCAGAACTAATAAAACTAAATAAAATTCATAAAACAATTATGAATACCCATGAGTAAAAACGTACTAAAGGGTTGCACATTACATTGTTTGTAGTACTGACCATTGTCAAGTAATGTGTCTGTTGATACTAGACCTCACACAGTTCAGGTGCAACAAATCCATATGACACTTTGAAACATTGCGACTGCAGTAAATCTGGCACGCGGATGTTTGAAGTGTGTCAATGTTAATTTTGTTTTGACGTTTCCTGTTTGTCATAGTACAAATAAATTTAGTATATAAGTCGTTGTAAAATTAGAAATAAGTTAGAGTTAATCAAAGTGTACAACAAGACAGTTATGCTGTCTATTAAATAAAAATATAAACAAAACCAGAAACAATTCGAGTTTCATTTCAGTGGATCGCTTTTGTCGAAAAACAAACAAAAATGCAAACGTAGCCCTGGGTAATACGACAACTTCCACCATTGTAGATTTTTATTTCAAAGGGACCTGCTGAGTCCAGTCCTGTGTGCGTAAATGGTCGCTATATTTCAGTGCGTTCTGGAGGTAGCGCTGCCATAATTTGCTTCTGACAGTTTCGTTTGTAAATTATACATAGTTTACAATTTTGTTGTGGCTTTTTTCAGGTTCTTAACTTTCGGAATCCAGTACTCTGTCCGAATAAGTCTAAAAACAAATTGATTTCCGCCATGAAGGCTTATTAAATGGATAAACCTAACCAAAAAACGTGCATATTGGCAGTTATAGGGAATACTTATTGAATGTTTTTCTCCTTATGTTAAGTCTGGACAGAACAAAACTCTTCCGCAAGACCGTATTGTTCCGTCTAAATAAAGGAAGAGATTTAATCTCATAATAGCGCCCGAAGTAGATATTTCTTTTTTAGATACTAACCACTTATAATTAGCTGAGTAATGAACTTGCTGGCACAATCCTATTAGACGCTTACGAACAAATGTTATTTCACCACTGGATATTGCTTTAGAATTTTTATAAAAATTTTGACGAAATTTAGAATACGTACGAAAATAAAAGCGATATACATATGCAATTACACCCATAGCTTTCGGAAACAAAGAGAAACGCTCTCAGATATCTTCGTGGTTTTGAAAACATGAAAAAAAGATTTTGACAGATTTCTTTTCTATATCAGTTTTAGGAAAACTCTTGTGCCCCCATTGGTCCAATAATCATTGGAATGATGCAGCGATTGTGCTCTATGCCACCAAGGATCATCAATAACTATATCTTTAGACTTGCTAAGCCCGCGGGGTTGGTATCTGAGGTAACATGGTCCCACATTGCACTACTGGTTATCTATAAAATTTTAGAAACTCTATTAGCTACAAATGTTAGCCATGAACAAGCTGGGTTTGCTAACCACAAGCGGATAATTGTGGAATTTGTCCAACAAAATATAGAGTAATTTTTTTTCTCGCCATCTCGGCGAGTAGAACTGCACCACAGAACTCTAACATTGGAATAGATGAGGTTTTTGCTGATGCTACTTTTGTTTTAGAGGATATTAAATAGCAAAAAATTCTATTGCTTCGAGATATACGTATTAGAGGGCATCTGCGTATGCTTTTTCTGAAGCATACAGAGCTAGGACGATAATCTATCTAACGTGGAATTTTAATGTTGTTATTATGAACATAATTAACCTGAAATGGCTTCCACTGAGCTAACGACTCGTACCATCAATCCAAATTTTTTGCATTAATATTTTTGCTAGAACTACGCAGGGTGACGCCTTCCGACAGGATCATATAATTTTGCAATTGCTGACAGGACCTCGCGTTTCGTCCACTTCTCGCTTTCCAAGAATGGCTAGGCAGAAAAATAAAAAGAATCCGTGAGGGCGTTCCACTGGAAACCCAGCGTTTTAGCGGAGCTTCTATCGTCAAATTCTAAAAAAATTCTTAAATAAAAGGTGTTCAGGAGAATTTTCTTTGAGTATCACTTTTGAGTTTGAAGTCCATTTCCTTAAGTGAAAACCTGCCGACTTGAGAGCTAGGATCAACTCGTTTCTGGATTCTAGTGTCTGTAAAATCGTATGGCCGCTAGCCAATGTATCGTCAACGTACATAAAATTTCTTAGTATTTTGCTTCCTTTTGGGTGCATTTGTTGAACATCGTCTGCCAATTGGTGAATGGTGCGGATAGCTAAATAAGAAGCACAATTTACTCCGAATGTAACTGTTTTAAGTTCATAATCTTGAACAGTTTCTGAAGGGTCTTTTCGGAACAAAATTCTTTGGAATGGTGTATGATTCGGGTTATATAAAATTTGCCGATACATCTTTTTTTGGATGTCAGCATTAAATACGAATTGAAAAAGTCTCCACCTCATGACAAGAATTGTTAAATCATTTTGGAGAACTGGACCAGTGTGAAATATGTCATTTAGACTCAGATTTTTCGATGGTGGCGATGAAGCATTAAATACGACACGCACCTTTGTAGTCGTACTGTCAGGTTTAAGAACGGCGTAATGTGCTATGTAGTAGTGTTTTGGAGGTTTAAAATTACACGGAAAACAGACTTTGACTATATGATCAAGTTCCAGGCATTCCTCAATAGCATGATCATATTCCTTCTTAAAACTATGAGTTCTAAGAAGCCGAGCTTCATTTCGCAAAAACTGTGTTATTGCGTTTGTTCTAGATTGACCCAAGGTTAGGGTGTCTGGGTAACTAGCTTTAAAAGAAAGACATACAACATATTTTCCTTCGTTGTCTCTTGCTGTTGTTGTTTTATACACGTTTTCACAGAAGTCATCTGATGTTGACAAAATGTTTTTCCGCGGGAGATTCTCTACCTCCCAAAATAGGGATATCTCCTTCTCTAAAGTGATATCACAAAATAAGGATGTGATTGTGGGACTTGGAGTAGGATGTTTATGCAAAAGAGGTCCGGTAAGGATGTAAAATGTAGAAATGTAAATGTATATCTGTCAGCTGATCGTTTTTGATGTATGAAAAGCTATGCAAATGCGTAGCCGACTGAAATGTCACTTAGCCGTAACGTTTGAACCTGCTGAAAATAGAATTTCAATGCAAGGTTACGTGACAGATGTAGCCAGTAATGGTAAATACTATCATAAATTGAAGTGAAGTACAATACCCCTTTTTAAGTACTTATTTGTGCTTATTTACTAAAACTTTTAAGTTGTGAAATTTTACGACACACAATATAATTTTAAGTAAATTAAGAAGTTTTCTTTTCTAAATTAAATATGTTATACATGTAATGTTTTGTATAATTGTTAGGCTGAGTATAATTTATGCAAATGTTATATTTTTCATTATTACAATAAAACATCATTTTTAGAACGATTCAAATATTAACGTACTCTTTACACAAAATTGCAAAGTGGCCATCATTGGTTTGAACAGCTGTGTGTTTTTATTTATTTATAAACTGAAATATAGAAAAAAAATGGACGACGAAAAATTAATGATTCTTGTTTAGGCAAATGAATGCCTTTACAACAAACATTCTCCAAGATATTAGAATCCAGAAAAAAAATTACGAAATTTTACATAAACGCAAGAAGTTTAAACTAATAAACAAATCTTCGGTATCCGTTATAATTTAAAAGCATACACAAAATAAAAAAATAAGACAAAACACAACACAGTTTTATTTAATTTTTTGCTTATGTCAAAAACACATGACACGTTTTTACACATTCTATAAGCACAACTACATTTACTGTACAGCTACATTTACATTACATTTACGATTTTAACGGTCGGCTAATTCTGCCTTTAGGGTATATTTAGCCGACCGTAAATGTAGAAATGTAAATGTAGATGTGTCAGCTGATCATTTTTGTTATACGAAGAGCTATGCAAATGCTTAGCCGACTGAAATGTCACTTAGTCGTAACGTTTCAACCTGCTGAAAATAAAATTTCAATAAAAATTTACGTGACAGATGTAGCCAGTGATGGTAAATACTATCACAAATTGAAGTGAAGCACAATTACCCTTTTCAAGTACATATTTGTGCTTATTCACTAAAACTCTTAAGTTGTTAAATTTTATAACACACTATATAATTTTTAATAAAACATGGAGTTTTCTTTTCTAAATTAAATATTGTTACAAAGATGCTTTTTTTTTCTTTTTTTTTTTTTTCAAGAGAAGTAGCACTTCAGGCATTAATGCCTATTAGTTCGTTATTAAAATCATAAAAAGATGTTAAAATAATGGATGCCAAGAAAGTGAAACGAAATGACCTATTGTGTTAGTTTTCAAAGCTAGAAATTTCTATAAAACATCTTTATTGCAAAACAAAAACAACTAACACAAAGCGATGACTAAACAAACACAATACACAAACATCACACACCTGCATTGTATAACAATTAAATAAAAATACACAAAATGAATTTTTAAATAATGATTGAAGGTTCTAGAAGTAAATAATAATGCTTACTAATGTGTCTGAGATAAAAATGGCAACGCAGCATTTTCAACTACGCAATAGATGGCGGTAGAAATTCTCGAACATTAAAGAACGCCTAAAAATAGGATATATAAAAGCAACGCCAATACGTGCTGATTCATTCGTATTGTGAGCGTC
The DNA here is from genome assembly GCA_916610165.2 of Gymnosoma rotundatum. Taxonomy (NCBI): domain Eukaryota; kingdom Metazoa; phylum Arthropoda; class Insecta; order Diptera; family Tachinidae; genus Gymnosoma; species Gymnosoma rotundatum. The sequence continues at coordinate 82,867,569 of OU744338.1, read as the reverse complement.
ATCTAGTTAAGATCTTGTGGTACAACAATTAAAGTTGCCAGCGTGTATTATTAATCGCGAATAGTTAAATCGTCAAATAATTGATTAAATAAAGTTTTAATTTAATTAAAACTCTAAAAGTTGTGTGCGTTATTATTTTGCAAATAAAGAACTCATTAATAAAACGTTTATAATTTAAATAAACGTAACAATGTGTTATACATGTAATGTTTTGTAAAATTGTTAGGCTGAGTATAATTTATACAAATGTTACTTTTTTCATTATTACGATACAATATAATTTTTAGTATGATTGAAATATTTACGTACTTTTTACAGAAAATTGCAAAGTAACCATCATTGGTTTGAACAGCTGTGTGTTTTTATTTGTTTATACGCTGAAATATAGAAAAATAAAAAATAATGGACGACGAAAAATAAAAAATTCTTCTTTATTATCCAGGATATAAGAATCCAGAAAAAAAAGACAAAAGCTTACACATGTTTACAGCACCAATTGAAATATCGATATTTGAAAAAACTGAGGGTCAGCGAGTGGTATGTTACGAAGATTTAAAAATGAAGATGGATGGAAATTGCTAGATGGGAGCTTTCCTGATAAATGGGGAACAACTAAAGCTCTAACCAAGAGCTCAAGATTATTATGATACTGTGATCCTAAAACGAACGATGATTATTTGCATATAATGGCAGAAACTTAATTATTTAAACCATTCACACGAGCCTTTACGCTTTTATATGGTAGTCTTAAAAGATTAAGTAATCTCCTTGAAATAAATGATCCTTCCGATCCTGAAACTATTAGCGCCCTAGCTTTATACCTCATATTAGGAAAACAAACATCAACGATTGCTGTACCAAGTAGGACACCATTGGAATTGGTGCCAAGACAAGATTGAAACACTTCAGTTTCTGATCAAAAAGTGGACTGTATTAAATTAGATTTAGCTGAAAAGGTACAGAATGAGGATTCAATGCTACGGTAGTGCTCGTTTTAGGAACTATAATTTGTGCAGAATCTTCCTGGTTTCTATCGTTTCGTTTATTGTATCGATAGCAATTGACTTTACTAGAACATTTTTTTACAGAGTGGGTCATCGAAAAGCAGTTCAGGTAGAGGCCCTGTTTTTTAATCTGCGAAAATCGCTTGGAATAATCAAAGCTTAAAAAACGAGGGCACTTAGGAATTGGATGTTACCCGTTCGAGCACAGTTGGCACTTGGGACCGAAAACGTTATTTTGGAATGCGTTCACTTTTTTATACGGTTTGACAGAAAGCTTTGACTAAGAATCGGTATATCTTAAGATTGCTGAACTCCTAATGTCGGAAACTAAGTCCAAAGTTTGAAAACAATTTGTTAAGAATATATTCAACTCAGACGATTTTGGAATCAAAGTTTTATTTACCAAGCTCTGCTCCCAGAATGTCAATGTTAAATTAGGCAAACGATTCGAGCATATAAAGACGAATATCGGATCCCAACTCCTAACGTCAATTTCGTAGAGGCGGAGAATTGAAATGCATGAGTTAATGTCACGTTGGAGTTTTTAATTGCCTCACTCGATTCTGATATAATGGTATTTATATTAAAGAGGTTTCGTAGTTGTCCATTTACAAGTATTCTTCTATATTCTTAACGGTTACAAAGACTGTACCATGCTATAGCAAACCCTTCGTTAGCAAGCGAACTCTTTCAAATTATTTTCCGAGTCTTGGTTTGTTTTTTTGGGTTAAATAAAACAATTTTTCGACAGGGCTTAGTTTCGAATTGTTCATATACAAAGCAAGGAGGTAAATGAAGATTATGAGTAAAATTTGAACAGACGGTAGAAGCTGCAACATTTCCAGAACTGGAGGAAAAGTTTGGAGTCAGATTTAGTGTTTGCAAATTTCAAACGAATATAGTCAGAGATCTCGGATAATTTTTACCAAATAATTACAATATGTTATATAAGTGCCTTTGTACTTCACACTTAATGTTTCCATAGTTGCGGTTTCACTGTCACTGTTTTCTCCCTCATTATCTTTTTCAAATAGAAACTTTTCATATTGTCACTAAAATCGGAGGAAAATTTAACAATACTGTTGGCAGGGCGAATTAACTGGTCCAATGACATATTGACAATGCTTTGACATAAAAAGAATCAATTCAATGGAATGACAAAGGAAGATGCATTTTTCCTAAGTAAAAGTAGAAAGGATGAATCCCTTGTTAATATCAAAAGTACCATGAAAACGTTGTTCTTTACTCCGCCTATGATATGAAAAACACCCACAACATAAATAAACAACAATTGATCTTGATTGTTAGAGTAAACACCTTAACACTCTGCAGGCATAGACAGCTGCTCGTTTATTGTAAAATTTTAAGTTCGAGGTCAATATTAATTACTCTCAGTTTAAAAGGTAATTGTTTCCAACAAAAAATAAGTATCCCAATAAATGCTGGGTTGTGTTCTTTCCAGTTTTACTCTCTTCGCCGTTTTTAACGCTTTTAGCACCTAGCAAAGATTTTCAAATCGTCGAAGATATATAAATATGTATGTATCTGTATATAGATTTTATATTTGTATCATTCTTATTTGTCGTAGGGACACAGAGACATAATTTCTTATTCGTGATGTGAGCAGTTGAAATTTAATTGGTTATTAAAATCAAAAAGAAATATCATTCAAATATTAAAAACAAAGAACAATATAAAATTGCGTACATCTTGTTAAAGAAATTTCAATGGTATAAATATCACTATTCTTGAGATAAATTAGCACATCAATTTGGGTAAAGGACAAATTTAAAATGTAATTTTATCCGGCAACATCATGCATAGTAAAATAAGAGAGTGTAAAACAATAAGGGTAAGGAAAGAGAAAAATTTTAAAATCAAAAATGTAGCTGTTTTTGTTAAAAATATAATGCATTATAGATTGCTGAAATGAAATGGCATTGAAATTGTATTTATACGTACAAACATAGATTGCTATATATATATATATATATATATATATATATATATATATATATATATATATATATATATATATATATATATATATATGTATATATGCTAGGGAATATTCCCTAGCAATAATTTCAAACTAAGGTTCTGTGATATTTGTTTGACAAAAATTTTATTTTCTGTGATACTATTATTTTTTCGTTGTGTCGTGCTATCCATAATTTATTATTATTATTACACATTAATTTTTCAAATTATGTTTCATCACCTATTCATGTATTCAATAATGTAAACTAAAACAAGTTAATAATAAATAATAAAAATACTCCCCTGAAGAAGTCGGAAAAAAACCGACGAAACGTTGGGAAAAAAATGGAATAAATTTTTTATTAGCATTGAAAACAAATCTGACCAAAAATAGCCCGGGATACAGTCTTCACAATAACAAAGGTAATTGTTCATAAACAAAAAAATAATAATATTAATTTATTTGTTACTCGGTAAATACGTTTTTCTCCATCAAAATCTTCTCTTTCAGTATATTCCACGTAGGTAGATTCCTTATAAACCCTTATGTCGCACTTCTTCCATGCCTTTTAATATGAAGTACTATCCTCTATTATATTTTATGCTGTTATTATGTTATTCCCTTTTCTTTAATTTTTAATAACTTTCACTGAAGTAATTTGCTGAATGAACCGTACACAGTTTTTTATAGACGGTTACTCAATTCCACTACTAATGCTATAAACACAATCAAAGGCTTCCGACCATCGACTACCGACTACAAAAGTAGCTGGCTACAAAAATAGCTAAGTCGCCAGCTACTTAATTCTTTTAACGACTACCGACCACTAACTAGAAAAAATAAACATCTGTTTTTACATATGAATTAAAGTTAACCAAAACAAACTTGATGTTTTTAAGTCAATTTGTGTGAAAAAAAATTTCAAGAAAATTTAATTAACTTTATAAGTACTATTGCTAAAATGTAGAAACAACGACTTCAGTGTATGAAGTGTCCACGTCCATATTTGCATGTAAATTGAACTAAACATTTACATTAAACAATATAATAAATACATATAAACAGTAAAAATTACTATTATATACTAACCAATTTCAAAAAAAACCCAAAAAATAAATATAAATGAAACAAATTAGAAATTGATGAAAAAAAGAGCTAAATGGAAAATTTGACAAATAAAAAGTAAATGAAAAATGCACCAAATAAAAAGTAAATGAAAAATGTAAACAAATAAACAGATGATTATTATTTTTCAATGGTGCCACAATAAAAGTTTTTGCGTTTTTAATAGCGTATTGCGTTTTTAAAACCACCATTTCATGCATTTATTGTATTGGCAGCAGATTAGTGCTATAGCCAAAAAAAAAAAAAATTAGCCTAAGTTGGCTACGGGTTACAAAAGTAGCCCTGTAGTCGATAGTCGTGTAGCGGCTAAAATAATTATTCTCATAAGCACGCATGTATTCTATTTTTGACATCTTGTAGTCGATGGTCGGTGGACATGATGGTGCTTATATATGCTATGAACTAAAAATAGTTTTGTAGCAAAATAGAAACGAACCTGTTTTTTTTTTTATAAAGTTCCTCTTAAAATGTACGTATGGATATTGTTCAATGTTAAAGTAAATTCTCACAGAGCCAAAAGAAACTTCCAACTAATAATCCGTTACGAAGGAACAATGTTAATTTCACGTCTTTGGTGGTGGCAAAGATGATGGAATCTGTATGCGATGGAAGTGAAATTTCTCTGAACCAAAAATTAACCAAGAAAGATTTTGTGCTCAATAATAATAGCGATATTCCAAGCGAAACGAAAATAAAAGAAATTATCGAGAGTTTTTTAAAAGAAATTGGAATAGTATTTTATTTATTATTGAGCGGAGGAAAGGATCGTCTTACCACTTAAAAGGTTAAAATCGAAAAAAGGGATCAATAAGTGTGTTCACTTACGGAAATAGGTTATTTTTGACGAAAGTTTGGAACTTATTTAACAAGATAAGAGAGCCAAACTGCAAGGTCTTCAAAATAAGAAGTATTCGAATATTTTGTTGAGAAAAAGGCGATTTAAGAAAATATTTTCGGAATTTAAAAGTTAGAAAAATAAAGGGAAAAAAAATTTTGTAAAATAGGTCCTGTATTATTTTAATAAGTTATTTGTGTTAATAACATTTTCTTAAAACATATATTTTTATGTTACTTTGATTTTAATTGAATAACTTAATAGTACTCATGTTAATAACGTATTGAAAGTTACAGGTATGTATTCATACATAATTTATATTAACATTAAATTTCTAAACATCATTATTTAAAATTTAACATAAACGTAGTAGACATAGAAAAACAACAGCTCTCACTTTATGCATATTTAACATTGTTTTGTTTTTGTGACATTCGTGTATTACTATACTAGACAAGTTGTGTGCTTTTACTAGATCGTACGTAAGCTTAATGTAAATCTAAATTTTTTCTTTCTTGATGCAGCAGTTAAACAATAAACATCAGATTTAAAGAAAAGCGGGTAAATTTTATTTAAACCAAAAAAGTAAGAAAATAAATAAATAATTACTAAGCCACAGGAAGACCTTCGTGTACTACTGTGACTAGTAAAACTGAGGGCGAATACTGGCATTAAGCAGCCTTGTTCAAACCAGCTATAAAGTTATTAAAACTTAAAAAAGCGGAATCCCTTTATTATAGTCTTTTTATTTTTAAGTATTAAATTATTTTTTCATCATTTTATTATTACATATATAGTAGGTTTTTCCGTACTTTTCCTCGTCGCCAGACACGTTTTCAATAATGTCGAGTGGTTTATTGTGAGGTTATTTCTAGACTGAATCATTATTTAAAAACATTTTGATTCCTTACAAGCTAAACTTAAAAATATTTGAAATGAAGTAGATTCACACGGTTTGACCAAACATATATTAAATTACTATATATATATATATATATATATAAATTTATTTCTAGTTTGAATCTTTATTTAAAAATTTTTTTATTCCTTGCAAGCTAAACTTAAAAATATTTAAAATGAATTTTGCTTACGAAGCAGATTCACACGCTTTGACCAATTGTATATTAAATTACTAAATTTTAGCAGCAATGTGAATCTGCTTGTTCAGCACGTTTGACTTATATTCAGGCCACCAAAGGAGTTCATTCATTGGCATTCATAAGACAATATTCGTCACTGATGTAGTTTCTTCTTTTTATTTCCCTTTGGTATCGGTGTTGTCTTTTTGTTTTGAATTCACTTGCAAGTTCTTAGGGTGAGTTGTATGAATATGTTGCACAATCACTGATGGCATTCTGAAATTTTTTTTTTTTTTAAATCGTTTTTTTCGATTCTTGTTAAGGTTTTACCTAGCTTTTTCAAATGCTCTCTTATTTCTTAAGCTTGTTCAATTTTAATTTTCAACCAAAGTTTAGTTATTTGTTAAACGTGGCCTTTTTTTAATTCGCTCGGTCGCCAGTTATGAGGTTAAAATGAATGACGTGATCTTGTGCTGCTCGTAATAATAACTGAATCTTTATTTCATTGTTCTTCTTTTTATAAATTGATTTTGCTTACTTTAATATTAATAATTTATTTTGACCTAATTTTGATATTTGCTTATTATAGTTTATTTTAATACATGCTCTGTTGACAATAATATTTGCTTTAATATAATTTAAATTAATAAATACAATTAACGATGTATATCAATATAATTTAAATTATTGCGTAATACTTATAGTTTTTATTAGGTTATTGTGTTTTTTTATTGTAGTTGGTTGAACTTTAGTGTGCGGAAATATTAAGTTCTGTGTTAGCAGTTTTTAAGTTATCGTGGTATATGTATTATGTTGTTTGTGAGTAGTGTTTTTGGTATCATTTGTAGTATTCAAGGAATGAGCTAACTTTTATGCGCAGGTTGTCTACAAAATTTGGGCAGTTAATGAAAACCAATTATTCTAGAAAAGTTGGTTATAAAAAGAATGAAATTCCGCGTGCAATTTTTTTAGTCTCGGACATTTAGATTTTTGTTAAATAATTGCCCATGTTCAAATTCTTAAAAAGACATCATGTGGACTACCCAAAGTTTAATCTTGAAGGAAAAGTTAAAATTTTATAAATTTACTAAAAAAATGTTAAATATCTACTTAAAAAAACTGAAAGTACTTTTTGACAAAAATTTCACATGTTTTAATTTTTAATTAACAGGTTATTTCTTATAGTATTAGCTTTCTAAATCAGTTTTTAAAATAGTTATATCTTGTATTTTAAAGAAACTACAGGTGAAGAACAAAACAATACCAAGGTAAATATTTTGTTTTTTAAATTTAAAAGTGGAATTTTCAATTTCAAGGACCTCTTTCTTTAATCTATCCATTTAGATTAGTAGATTTAAGAAAGTATTAAAATCATTTCACGTTTAAAAAAGTAATAAGCTCTGAAACATTTTTCAAATTCGAGGTTGCCTATTTTTACGTGTTATGGTACGTACTACCCTGTTCTGCAACAGGGTATATCCAAATGTAGTAGGTGAAAAGCTGGCCTCCTCTATCAATCGCAGTTAATTTCATGAAAATCGGGTATATAGTTAGAAGTTCCAGAGTTTTATTCCATTTTTTTTTATTAATTCACGCTACTGTGTGACTTAAAGATTTAATTCTTAAAACGAAAATACTAACCAAGCTATTTCCCGTCAATATTTATGACATTCGTTGTTTTTTAAATATTAGGTTCGGTTACATTTATGTCACGGTAAATATTTGTTAATAAAGAATTATCATTACTTTATATTAAAAAATTAGTGTGTAAAACAACATGACATCATTTTTTTATATATGAAATATCTAGCTTAAATTCAGAAACCGGTTCGAGTTTTGAAATCAAACGGGTGGGTTTAGATATTTCTGTTAAAAAATATTTTAAATATATAGAATTTTTCTTTTTTCAAGTATTGAAAAACATATTGTTCTTAAAATCTATCTGTTACATAATATATTTATAATAATCTCAACGAGTTACCGTTTTTATTAGAAACTGACCATATGGTGCATGTGCAGTAAAAACCAAAAATATGGGTAGTGAAAGCGAAAAAGCTGACCCTTCCATCGATGATAATAACTGGCAGGTAATTAACACAAGAAAACGGTGTAACACAGAGTCGCCCAACCATAAAACGCAAACGTACAGTAAGAATGGATGTTCCATGTACCCGCAGTAATATGTTTCAAATTCTGGATAATAATAACAGCGATAATGATGAACAAAATAATAGTACAGATTTTGAAGCAAAACCTCCGCCAATCAATTTTCCTGATGTTACAGATATTAAAAGTATGATAGAAAATTTTTGAAAGTAAATAAGACTGAATACTTTACATATAAATGTTTAAAGTATTGTCAAGTTCGATTTATGATAAAATCAATCCATTCATATTGAGCTATAGTTAAGTTACTTGATGATGAAAACATAAATTCCGTACTTACCAATTACACCAAGAAAAAAGCTGACATACCTACTGAATCGATCAAACAAGAAATAGAAAAATTAGGTCACAAAGAAAGAAACATTGTCAATGCGAAAAGCAGAATAACGAAAAGTCCGCTGTCTATTATCTTTGTTGATATAGAGCCAAATAACAACAATAAATATATATTTGATGTAAACGATGTACATAACATAAGGTAGATAGATGCAAAGAATGCTGATGAAGGATGTGGCGGTCCAGAAAATGCTGCATTTCATTCTGCTAGCGTCTAATTTTTCTTGTTTTCTTTGGAAAACGTCCGCATATATTTGTAAATAATTTTTCTTTCTAAAAATGTTTAGAAAATTAATTAAAAAGAACCAAAAAGCCGAAAATAAAGTAAAATTTCATTATTAGTTAATTTAAAAAAGAATTTTTGCAGGCAACCAATATCAAAATTAAATGTAACGACGCAAATGTGGTTATTATTATATTTTCAATATATTTTCCACCAAGGCACACTGTAACATACCGGGACCATCAGCGGTATTTTACCTTATTAGGCCAGAAATTTATTGTATGTGGTGGTGTTAACGCAAAGCACCCGTGGTGGAGTTTTAGAGTTTCGAACCCGAAGGGAAAGGAATTATATAAATGAAAAAGTAATAATAATTACTCTGTATTATCAACAGGGTCCCCAACACATTGGCCATCTGATTCCCGAAAGCTTTCTGACTTGTTGGATTTTGGTATATACTTGGGAATACCAACTAATCAGTTAGAAATAAAAAGTCAAGGTGATCTAAGCTCTGATCATACTTATACCAACATTAAATCATTCCAGTGTTGCCTCGATGAAAATATTAACTTAAATATGCAATTAAAAACTTTTAGCGAACTAGATGATGCAGTAAAACACTTTACAAATCTTAACTACGAAGCTGCCAACTTGGCAACTCCTTATATTCCAAGAGTTAAACTAAATTGTACTCAAATCTCGACAGAAATAAAACAGTTTATGGCAGAAAAGAAAAGACTGCGTAGAAATTGGATGCAAAATAGAAACCCTTTAGATAAGAGATTATTCAACAAAGCTTGTAAAGATTTAAAGATGTAACTTTATGAACATTACAACAAATCAACCGCAGAATTTTTGAAAACAAATTAACAGCTCCAGACATGATAAGCACCTTTTGTGGAAAGCAACTAATTTTTTGAAATGGCCAATCAAACGTAATATAACAATACAAAATACTGGCGGCACTTGGTATAAATCAGATATCAGAGGCATTGCTGTATATCTATCTAATACTTTTCAACCCTATAATATTAATAATATTGATCAACACAACGAAGTACTTGAGTTTTTAGACTCGCCATGTCAAATGGATATACCTATAAAACATTTTACCCTCAATGAGGTAAAACCAGAAATTAAAATGTTGAATAGAAAAAAATCACCTCGTTATGATTTCATAACTTCAAACGTTGTGAATAATTTGTCTTAAAAATGAATAATATTTTTAACTTTAATTTTCAATGCAATTCTGAGGTTGGACCATTTCCCAACCCAATGAAAGTGTGCTGAAGTTTTTGTGATTTCTAAACCAAACAAACCTGAGAAGATGATCTCCAATAAGTTTACTAACAATTTTGTCAAAAATACTTGAAAAATATCTAAAAAAAAAATAAAAAAGTTGCATTTTGGCTAGCACAAAAAAGCAACAACAAATGTACAAGACGAGTTACAAAGAGAACGACAAAGAATACCTTTAAGTTGTGTCGTCTCACCAAATTAACATTAAGATTAGTTGGTTAAATAGATGATGTTTACGACGTACATAACAAAAGGTAGATAGATGCAAAGAATGCTGATGAAGGATGTGGCGGTCCAGAAAATGCTGCATTTCATTCTGCTATGATTCCAAACCACCAGTTTGAATTTCGCCATAAGCACGGAACACCGGAGCAATGTCATCGAATTGTGTGAATGAAGTTATTGATACTCTTGAAAACAAACGTTATTATGTAACTGTTTTCTTGACATACAGCAAGCATTTGACAGAGTGTGGCACTATGAATTGCTTTAAAAAAAAAAGAAAGTTATACCAGCTCCATTGTATTACTTTTTTAATTCATATCTCTCGAAAAGACATTGTTATGTAAAACGAAATATATAAAATTATAGCAGGAATTTCCCAAGGAAGTGTCCTTGGTCCGGTATTGAACACAAATTTTACTGTTGATATTCCAATCACAAATGATGTCTTAGTAGAAGCATATGCGGATGATACAGCTATAGCTGCTTCTAGCCAGTCACCGATAGAAGCTTCACGGATTTTCCAGATCCAAATTAATCACCTTGAAATATGGCTGACTAAGTTGAACATTAAGGTAAATTTAGATAAGCCCAAACATATTACTTTTACGTTAAGAAGACGGAACTGCTCAAGTGTGATTATATATAAGGAACAAATACCAAAAGAAACTTTTATTAAGTATCTAGGAATCACCTTAGATAGAAGATTAACCTGGAAACCTGAAGACTAATCATTGCAGCACCATGGTTTGTTTCTAACAAAATAATTTGTCAAGATTTTAATTTGGCCTCAACAGTGTTGCCAAAACGGCGGTTTTCCCGCTATATTTGGTGGTTTTTTGCTCTTAAAAGCGGGAAGTTTGAAAAAAAACCGCTAAGTGGTTTCTTAACTGGAAAATTTTTAGTTATCGGGTTTTTAGCGATTTTTAAGCTACAACATGTTTTGTTTGTTACAAAGTAAGCTCAACTATGTATTTGTAACCTTTTATTTAAATATATAGATTTTCCATCTCTGCCTTGTTATTTTTAAACTATTAAAGCAATTAATCCAATAGTAAATAACGAAATATATTTTAATTAGGCCAATAAAAACTTTTTCTAACTAATGGAAACTGTCATTTTAGATTACCAGAAAATTGAGACATTTTAGAAAAAACTGATAAATTATCAGCAAATAACATATTTATAAAAAAAGAGGGTGCCTCTCAATATTTGGAATAACTGGATTATAGCCCAGAAATAATCGAAACAATTTTAAATCTATAAAATGGAATAATCTAATGGATGCTACATCCCAGCAAAAAATTTTTGAAAAGGTAATCGAGTGTGGAATTAAGCATTTTTTGCAGAAGTACTTCCCAACTAGATTGCCAACTTAATGATTTTAACAAGGCATGAGACTTTTATAATCAATTACCGAGAATTGATTACATTTAAAATGATACCCATATTGATATTAGAAACAATTTGAAAATTTCAAAGCCTCGTAACTCGGAAAATATGGGTGACCGCCAATTTAATCACTTAATGTTTATTTCTTACCTTTAATTCTCTATCACCCTATATATTAATTTATATCTGATCGATTGACATATTTAATTTTTTCGTGAAACCAAGTTTGCCTCAGTGAAGGGTATAAAAATAAATTGTTCAAGAAATTTTTTAGCGGTTTATGTCAGCGTTTTTTTTCGACTAGTTAGCGGTTTCTAGCGTTTTTTAAACTAATATCTAGCGGGAAATGGTTCGATAGTTTTGGCAACACTGGCCCTCAGTATGAAAAGAAATTTAAAAATTTAGTGAAAACTATTTTGGTCAATTAAGTAATAACAGACGAAAGCTCTGGAACTAGGAGACTTAAACGTGCACATATATTAGACTTGCCTTTCAGAAGCTAGTCAATAATACTTTTTTTTATTATATAATTATGTAGTTTGTTGAACTACACTACTAACTAAGTTTTATACTGTCCCAAAAGTTCTCGTTTATGTGTTATATGATCCCCGAATGCAGAATGCATTTTCTGGACCGCTACATTTTTACAAAAACAAAATTACATTCGCGTTTTAAAAACCCAAACATGGGAAACGGTAATGTTTTTGTGCGTCCACAATGAAAAAAAAATGCTGCACTTCATTCTGCTAGCGTCTAATTTTTCTTGATTTCTTTGTAAAACGTCCACATACATTTGTAAATAATTTTTCTCTCTAAAAATTAAATTAAAAATGAACCAAAATTCCGAAAATAAGTCAATTTTCATTCATTTATAAGATCGATGGTTCAAATCCTGATTGGAAAAAAATTTAAAATTAAACTAAAGATTTTGGTCCAAAAAATAAAGTAAAGAGAAAAATGCAATAAAAGCCGTTCAACAAAATATTAATTTAGTGACATCATATTCCTTAGTGTGTATTTTATATATTGTGTGTATTTTATATATTTTTTAATCTGAATAGTTCTATTGTATTCCCCAACACAGTTTTGATTATTGAGCTTATTCTGTAATTTACTTTAATAAACGTTAGTAGTTTAGTGAAGTAACTCCAATCAAAAAAGCAAATATTGGAGTGAGAGAGAATTAAAAAATAAAAAAAATTTGGTTTTGCATATGTGTATATAATTTTACATAAAAAGGACACCGGGTCTTAATAGGCTGAACATTTTTAAGAAATTTTAGTATTTCCTTTAAGATCTCTTTAAAAGGATACCCATGTTAATAATTTAAAAAATTTTAAATTTTCAGATCCCCGTAACTAGGAAAATATGATGTTTTTTGTCTTATTGTTTAATTCTCTAGCGCCCCATATCTTCATTTCTTTAATTGGAGTTACTTAATTGTTCCAAATGACAAGAAAATATTAGAAGGCGTGGTGTTTTGCCTGCTGCCTCGAAGGCAATGGACCGACCGTGCTGATTTCCAATGGCAACTCTTTCGACACTATATCTGTCCGGACAGGCAGAGAGACATCGTCTAATCGATTTCGCTATGCATAAGAAGTCAGAATATATAGTTTATGGGGTCGAAAATGGATATTGTAGATATTACACACGGAATGACAAACTAAGATATATTCTTTTTACACTTTTTGTGATGAAGAGTATAAAAATATGCTTATATACATACACGCGAATGCTTAATGAAAAAAAATTTACGATCTTTTTATTTATGAAAAACTATTAAAATTTTAAATTTTCACAAATGTACACTTGCGTGAAATAAATATTTTCTCATTTTTTCACTTTTGAATAGAAAGAAAAAAAATTATATCATCACATTCATGAATGAAAAAAACAAAAATATTTTCTATCCTCTCAAACATTTATAAAAAAAGCAATATAAACTAAAATATTTCACTGCTTTCTCGTATGTGAGAAGTGAGAGAGTATTTCGGTACCCTGTTTAAAACTTTTAAAAAGGGAACAAACATACCAGCAGAAAAAAATTCTCGTCAATATTAACATCGTGGAATGACCATTAAAATTGCCTGAACTAAGCTCGATCGATAATCTTTTAACCGACGTCAAAACTTCTATGAATTAAAATCCACTAGCGGTAAGAAAATTTGCGCAGTAGTTGTCTTCATTCCAACGTGTTGCTCCATCGTTATTGCCAATAAAAGCCCTGCAACAAAATATTAATTTAGAGACATCATATTCTTTAGTGTGTATTTTATATATTGTTTAATCTGAATAATGCTATTGTATTCCCAACACAGTTTTGACTGTTGAGCTTATTCTGTAATTTATTTTAGTAAATGTTGATTAATGAAATACAAATCTTTCTGATGTGACTTAAATGTTTCTCTTATTCCAATTATGTGTTCCTAAAATAATTATATTACTAAAAAGAAGTTAATTCAATACCTAAAGTTTAGCGTTGTCCTAAGTGCTACTTTTACATCTGCAGTAAGCTTACTTCTTGTTGAGTGAGAAGTGTAATATACATAAGTTAATCGTAGAAATAAGTAATACTTTGAATGTTAAAGCTTTTCAATATAAAGATGAAATTTTATAAAAGCTTCCGCATAGGTGTTAATTATACAGGGCGAGATTTTAGAAGTTTTCATTATGTCGTAATGTTACTCTATATGGATAGAACGTTAGTCTTTTTTATACTTCTCTTCAAACAACACGTTCGCTGGTGTAAAAAGCTAAGAGGTAATGAGGCTTTTAGTTGTGTAAAGCACAAAGTGAATATTTTTAGCTAGTGCATTTATTCTTTGCAACGATGATTTTTTTTTTTTTTTTGACTAAATTTTTTGGCCACTAACAGCTCCCTGACAGTTGAAATTTGGCCATTGCCTTGAATCTTGCATTCATAATGTAACCTAAGTTAAAATACACACATATATACACATGTAAATAAATACATATGCATGATGTTAAAGGTAGCTAGTGGTATAGAATTGCAACAGTCATTGGCTTAAAGACCTTTTTTACTATGCTCTGTAAGTAACGTAAGTCAGAATTTAATGTATTGTAGTATATGTAAATAACAAGTAAATTAAAAAAATTCGAATGCTCTTTCCCCACCAACACTTCTCCAATTTAGAGGCATGTGCCTTTATAATTATTTCTCGCTCCTCATTTGTATAGGTTTTTATAGCTGGCGTAATAAAGACCACAGATTATAAATCCACTAAATATATCCAAGTAAGTATATTAGTCTGAAAAAATTCTAAAACATGTTTGCCTTAGCATAAGGGAAAATGGAAATTATTAGTGAGCCCCCAAAGGAGGGGAACACATGCATATTTTTTTAATGCTGCTAAAATTTTATATTTATTTCAAATGTTAAGACTTTAATTTTAATACTAGTTCTTTAAAATATTTACCAACGCGAAAACAATGGTTACAACAGTTAAGCAAGTGGCGTCTGTAAGGTCCAGGTGATTTTATCATTTTATAAAGCACTGAAATTACGTAGTTTAAATCGGTTAATTATTTCGTTTAGATTATAATAATAAAGACTTTATATTTCTAAAACTATATGTTTTCTATTTATTTTTGCACAAAAAAAAAAAAAAAATAGATTTTATACACATAAAAACGAAATTATTTATACATTTTTGCTTGTTTTATAAAAAATGACTTTATGCAGCAATGCTCGTGATATGCTTTTTCTCGTTTTCAGTTAGCTATTTTGTTTCTTTGAAGTTAATTCTAATGTAAGATTTATCTCATTTAAGACAAAATTAAATCAATGCTGGTCAAAAATTTAGAATAAGTTAAGTGCATAATATTAGTAAACCTTATTATTTGGCGTCCAATTTTAATCGCTTCGATTAGCTCCAATAAGTAAATGAAAGTACATTTAGAGTGGCTCAAACGTTTAATTGGACACTAAATAAGAGATTATTTAAACGGTGATTTTTTCACTTCAGGGAATATATATATATATATATATATATATATATATTCTAAAAAACGTTGACGCGGAGTGTTATACTGAGCATACTTAATTGAAACCCATTTTTAAAATAAAACAATTCAGAGTGCTATATTCAGCTATGCCGAATCTTATGTACCCTTCACCATCTATGTAAATCTAGTTTGGTGAAGTAAATCCAATCAAAAAAGCAAATATTGGGGTGACAGAGAAATAAAAAATAAAAAAAAATTTGGTACTGCATATACTCAGCAAAAATTAGACATAACCTTTAAAAGTACTTGCCATATAATGACTTACTTTTGTGATTGCCATATTTTTTTAGTCGCTTACAAAACACATTACATTAGTTCGCAAAAAAGGAGACTACAGTGTACTAGTGGTGCTCATTATTTCCTACAATAATTAATGCAATCGATTCTTAGTAATTGATTATAAAAGTCTCATGTTCCACACTCCACACTCGATTACCTTTTCAAAAAATTTTTGCTGGATATGTATATAATTCTACATAAAACTGACATCGGCTCTTAATGGGTTAAACATTTAAAAAAGTTTTAGTATTGTTTTTTTTTTTTTAAATTTTAAAATTCAGAGCACCGCATCTCGGAAAATACGGGCGAGTGCATATTTTTTCACTTGAATTTTTTTTATTTCTATAGGCCTATATATTTATTTTTTTATTCCAGTTACTTTATTGTTCCAAATGTCATGAAAAAATTAGAGGTAGGCGCGGTGTTTCAACTGCTGCCGCGATGGACATGGACCGATCATGCAGATTTCCAATAGTACCTCTTTCGCCACTATATCTGATCGGTTGACATATTTATTTTTTTTTTTTTTTTGTAAAAGCAAGTTTGCCTTGGCAAACGGACGGACAGGCGGACATCGCTCAATCGACTTCGCTTTGCATAGGAAGACAGAATATATATATACTTTATGGGGTCGGAAATGGATATTGTAAAAATTACACACGGAATGATAAACTCATATATATCCTTTTTACACTTTTTGTTGGGTATAAAAAGAAAACAAAACTGTCAAACACATAATTGGACACGTAACTTAAAACGGTTTGTTGGACCGTTTTTATCCTGAATGAGTTTATTTTTTTTTTTCTTATGCAAATGATCAAGTGATCAAGTATAGTGTCAAAAGTCCAAATCAAAATTAAAATGGATCAAAAAAGAAAACAAACAACTTCGGAAACACGGCATTTTATTCTAAGACTAAGTAGTCTTATAAAGTTATTGTACCCAGCGTTGTCTGTTTTTAATTCTTGAGCCTTTCTAACCACTCCGACAAAATCAAATTTTTTAGGATATTATAGACCAGAATATATCTATATAAATTTTAAATATCCTTAGAATATGATTTTATTAAGATCGATAAAGACCTATCCAACTTTCGTATTTCATTAAAATCGATTAGCCGAGACATTGTTAAAATCGATTCAGATGCATAAAAATGCCCGCTTCCACTTTTATTCCCCTCCTGGTCAGCTATTTAAAAATATATAACTTTCCTATTTTACTATGAGGACAAATATCTATACGTTTTTCAAATTTTAATAAAATTTGTTCAGTTGTTTAGCCGCACAAACAAATAATCACAAACGCGTCGACCAATTTCGTCCAAACATTAGATAAACCATCTACACGACTATACGAACAAACCCTAAAAACTTAATCAAATTCGGTTTGACCGTTCTTGAGTTATAAAATCACAGCACACTTGCAACAATTTTTTATGTAAATATATTACAGGGAGAGGGTAAATCAGTGCGTATTACCCTCCCGTTGATCGATGCCCGACCATAGTTTACGCTTTCATTCGAAGGTATCAACAAAATTTTCAAGTGGAAAATAAAAGTTTATTGGTCAAGAAAATAAATTAAATGAATATGACTATGAAGGAAATAAAAAAAAAACATTTATGAGGGCAAATGAATTAAAGCATATGGTTTAACCGTAATAAAAAAAATATTTGTGCCGAAACCATCCAAAACGTGTTAAGACACAATTATTTTTATAGGCGAATATCCAGAAAAAACACTATATTAGTTAAAACAAGAAGAGTGCTATATTCAGCTATGCCGAATCTAATATACCCTTCACTATATATGTAAATCTAGTTTAGTGAAGTTACTCCAATCATAAAAGCAAATATTAGGGTAACAGAGAATTAAAAAATAAAAAAAATAATATATATATACAGTACTGTTCGAAACCTTAGCAACTTTTCCCCAGTAAATACTCAATGTCGTTTATGTTCTCTTTAAATAGATAATTGAAAAATTTCCTTTTTATTTATTATTATACATATAGTCTACATACTAATAATAATTACAAAAAATACATTTTATGTCTTTGGAAGAAAATATAAAACAAAAACAAAATTAACTTAAAAATTTGCTGTTCGAAACCTAAGCAACTTTTACATTGCTGCATTTGTTGCGAAATATTAACTAAAAGAACAACAAAAATTTTAAACAAAAATTTTAGACCCGTTATGATTGCTATTGAAAAAAGTATTTTTGGTTGATTTTATGCATTTAAGTAGTACTAATTCTTTAGAAGTGCAACCATGACGCGAATACGTTATGGATCAGCTTTTAAGCTAAAGATTTTTGAACTTTTTAATAACGGTAAACCCCAAATTGCTATAGCATACCAATTAAATATTAATAAGTTAATAGTTTCCCGACTTATAAAAAAGTATAAAGCTACTGGGAAAGTAGAGAAGGCCAATAGCGGTAAGCGACCTCAAAAAACTTCTGAGCGAACAGACCAGAAAATTTTCCGTCTAGTTAAAAAAAAACCATTTATTTCGTCGAAAGACATAGTGAATCAGCTTGAACTTCAGATTAGTTCTTCCACAGTAAGAAAACGTTTATTGGAACAAAACTTAAGGACTTCATGCCATCTAAAAAGCCTATGCTGACTAAGAAGCATCTAAAAAAGAGGTTTGTTTGATTGATTGCAATGTAGTCTCTGATTTTCTCAGCTTTTCGGTAGTTTTAGGTTAGATTTTGCTAGAGCACATATGGATTGGACTATATCCAAATGGAGAACTGTTTTGCCACAATAAAGCATGAGGGTGGAAATGTGATGGCTTGGACTTGTTTTTCGGCAAGTGGTGTTGGTCCCTTTGTAGAAATTCAAACAAAAATGGACCCTTTTGTTTACAGAGACGTTTTAGCAACTCACATGCTTAACTATGCTGAGTGGGAAATGCCACTTCGATGGGTGTTTCAACATGACAATGACCCCAAACACTCATCGAAGTTAGTTAAGGATTGGTTATCAGCTAATGGGGTTCAAGTTTTGGATTGGTCACCTCAATCGCCAGACTTGAATCCCATAAAGAACCTCTTTGAAATTTTAAAACGGAGAGTTGGAACTCGACGCTTTAAAAATAAACAGGAGTTGATGAACTGTCTAAAATCGGAGTAGGAAGCTATAATAACATCTAGTCTATCGAATCTTATTGAATCTATGCCCAAAAGATGCGCTGAGGTCGTAAGAAACAAAGAATATCATAGCAAATATTAAAAGTTGCTTAGGTTTTGAACAGCCAATTTTTAAGTTAATTTTGTTTTTATTTTATCATAACTTCCAAAGAAATGGATTTTAATTTTTGTTGTTATTTTTAGGTTATAGACACATTGTGTAGTAGTAAATAAAAAAAATATTTTCTATAAATTTATTTAAAGAAAAGATATGAGTCTATTATTACTTAGTGGGAAAAAGTTGCTTAGGTTTCGAACAGTACTGTATATATAATTTTCAATAAAATGCCACCGGTTCCTTATGAGTTAAGGACTTTTAAAAATTTTGAGTATTTCTTGAAAGATCTCTTCAAAAACTTTAAAATGGTACCCATATTGATGTTTTAAAAAATTTGATTTTTATTTTTTAATTCTCTATCACCCCATATCCATATTTGTTTGTTTTGATTGGAGTTACTTCATCCCAGCAAAAAATCTTTGAAAAGGTAATCGAGTGTGGAATTAAGCATTTTTGCCAGAAGTACTTCCCAACTAGATTACCCACTTAAAGATTTTAACCAGGTATGAGACTTTTATAATCAATTACTGAGAATCGATTACATTAATTATTGTAGGAAATAATGAATACTATTAGTACGGTAGTCTCTTTTAACATAAAGAACTAGTTCTATTAATACTTCCTTTTTTGGAAACTATTGTAATGTGTTTTGTAAGCGAGTAACAAAATATGGCAAACAAAATGTTGGTATGAACCGAGGAATTAGTAATTACTTTTTTATGTAAAATGTCATGTATGTTCATAGCTGCAATAAGGGAAACATTCCGTCCTCTAATGGTAGGAACAATTACATGTGCGGCGATATTTACTTTGGATCTAGCCTTGTTTCTCCGAAGTTGGTAATTGAAACCAGATTCGTCAATTCGGTAAAATTCATTTAATACGGTATACGCCGTTGAATTGTAGCATCGGAATTTAACGATCTATGTTAATTGTCGCAGTTTTTAAGGTAATTCGCAAAGACTTTAATGCAGTATGTATGCTCGTTCTACTTAAATCCACATTATGAACTTCTAGAATCTTTCCGCAAATGCCTTTTAATATTATACATTTCTTTCTATTATCTCTTCAATTTTTTCCTATATTTCGGGAATTAATTTGCAGTGACGATTTCCACCACGGATTTTCGTGATAACGCACCCTTCCTTTTTGTAGCGATTTAAAATGGGTGTAGCTGTATTTTTGGTTATACCACCTATTCCGGCTGATTCAGCAATTCAATTAAATTTTTTATCTAATCTAATATTATTATCACTTCTTTTGCGATGACAATCACGCAATGTTATTTCACATATATTTTGCGTTTAGTTAAGAAAAATTAATTTGAAGTTAAAAAATTAATGTAAAATTAAAAGAAAATGGATTTAAAATGAAAATAATTGAATTTGTTTTAAATAAAATTTAAATTTCTTTTAAACAAATTGAGTTTGATTTGAAAAAGTTTGAATTTGAATAAAAAAAGCGTTAATTTTAGAATAAAAACCTATATATTTGTTTGTTTGTTATGGGAGACCAAACCTCTAAACCGTTCTTTCTACAATTTTCACATTATTTAACTGGAACTCTCGAATGAATTATAGGCTACTTTTTTCAGCCACGCCCACTTTTTTAAATTATGTTACCCCTACCACATGGATTTTAACAGATTTTATAATGGGCACAACCTCGCCATTTGCATATGGAAAATGTCCACTAATTTTTTGGTTTTTGAAAATTGTGTATGGGAGCAGGGTGTAGCAATAATTGACTATCAAATGACTTCGTCATTTATAGACATATTTCCAAAGTTCTTTTTGCTTATGTGTTTGGTTATTTGTTTGTGCTTTTTAGGAGAGCAGACCTCCGACTAATCATTCGGAAATTTTACAACTGGAAGATTACGTATTTTCAATATAAATTAATATCAATATTATATGTATGTATGTACCTATTTGGTCCACATATGTATTTGTATATGTAAACCAAAACATATTGCAAAAGTGTTCAATACTATTGATGATTGAAACGGCACTTATGAAGTGCCGGCATATAGAGAGCTAGAAAACTATAACAGAAATCAGACATCAATATTTTTAATTTCATATTGGCTTTACGCTAAATAATAATAATAATAATATGTAAATATGTATGTAGGTATGTACATGTATATTAATTCTAATAAAAACTTTTTTTGTTAATTTTTTTTCAACTAGCCATTTATTGTGTGAATAAAGCAATCTTTCGTCTTGAAGATCCTGTTCGGAATTTTAGAAAACAAAGATTTCTATTTTGTAGTTTTTATGTTTTTCATTCTTATGCTGAACTAATGATATCAACTTTTGTTTGTTTTTATGGCCGCCAGAAATATTATTCTTTTTACGACGTGGAAGAAAAAGCAAAAAGAAAAATTGTTACACACATACATATATAGATGTATCGATATAAGTGAATGCTTACAACCATGCGCACATGCATAATATGCAAACAACGTGCTGACAAATTACTATGGTTAGTGTTGTTGTTGGTGAATAAATTCATGAATTTTGTTCTTGCTTCTTTTCGATTTTTTTTTACAATTCTGTGAGCAGGCTTTATTTTGCTTTATTTGTTTCATAAATTCTGTACACAATTCCAAGCAGAGTGGAACAATTTTTTACAATATGGAGCAGTGATAAAAAATTAAATCGATCGTACTTTTTGATATTAAAAAATACCGTAATACTCCTCTGACTTATCTAACTATTTTTGCAAATACCAAAATTTTTATTTCGGCAATTGGCACGATACTTTATTAATCAAGATGTTTTACATACATAAATGTAATTAACCATAACCTGAGAAAATACATTTTTTTAAAAATTTCCTTTACACGTTTAAATTTTTCCAATTTTTTTTTTTTTTTTTATTGGTTTTTACTTTTCGTTCATTTTGCTCTATTTGACTGTTGTGCCTTTCATCTCGCAAAACGCGCTTTATATTAGGATTAACGATCCCCCAAGATTCGAATAAGATATGATTTTGGTCCTACTTGTGCATTAAAATGTATGCAACCCTACCCAACGTGGTAAACTATATTTAACAAATGGTCAGTTTTTAGTTCGAGCAAGCATCATGTCTTAATGGGTCATAATTACCGTATTTAAGGGTTGCCAAAATCGAGCTGAGGTACCTTATGATTGCTTATAGAGAAACAAATTGTAGATTTAGCTGTCGTTGTATTATGAGCATTTTCAGCCAACTGCGTTTGTATATTAAATTTTGCTGCGATGTACAAATCTTCAATTTCGGGTCTACCATTGTTACTTGGATCATATTTCTCAATTTCAGTTTGAAAGTTTAATATCTGCTTAAAATATGATTCCAAAACTTCCAAACGGCACTTTAATTCTGATGCTAAAATTATTCCCGACAATAGTTTTAATGTATTGTCTTTATATACAGCCGCGCGAGTGACAAAAAATTGGTATACAGAATCTTACTCAATGGAACCGAGTGAGAGCATGATAAACTTTTTATTCGGTAATTATGTATGTATACTTTTCTTTATATCACATATCATATATTATTTTAAAAATGTAAGAAATTGCGACCACGAAAAACCGCAACAGCTTTAATGGAGCTTCACGACAACAATTTTTCTTTATTTTCAAAAATTTAAAAACAAAAAGTAACAATATTTCGCACATAATAGAGCCACTTGTTTTTACTCCTATGCATCAATTCAACTTATTATTTTACCCTTCACTATAAAAAGTGGCAAATATCCAAATCCATTTCCGACCCCATGTATATATTCTGAGTTCTTATGCAAAGCGAAGTCGATTAAGCGATGTCCGTCTGTGCTCCCGTGCTAGGTAATATAAAAAACTAACGCTTAATAACCAAAAATTATTACAGTGGTTGGTTTATACAAAATAAGCATCAAATTGCTGTGGTAACAATGAGACAAAAATTATATTGAGTTTAAACTACAAAAATATATGAAAACTTATAGACCTAACAGATACAATTAAACCTTCGCAAACGCTGGAATATCCATCAGAAATGTATATCCATTATAAGAACTATGAAAACGAATCAGACTTCGGAAGTTTATGTGCATCCTCTGACTTGTTTTTTGAAGTAAATAAGATTTACATAAAAATTTTCTAAATACTATTTTGTTAAAACAGAGTAACTTAAAACATAAAAAATATAGTACTGAGTAATGTGTAGAGTGTACAAATACTCAAATTATTCTGTCTGGTTTGAGGAAAATACAAGCGTTAACAGAACAGAAACAGGTGGGAAATTCTGAATTTGTTAGGTACTTACATATATTGCTGAGAAGGCATTGCTCATAGGAGATACATGAGTACAAAGCAACAAGAACTGGAAAAGTTCGAATTTTAAAGCAGCAGTAATTTATTTTGTTTGACAATTTTTATTTATAAATTTAGCTCTCAAATTCATAATAAGGTTTATATATGTATGTATACATATACATCGGTATATGTACATTAGACCATCCATGAAATATATGGTATTTGAAAAATTGTGCTTTTTTCTACTCTCCGCTCATTTTCGGTCATCTAGAGGATCAAATATATAATGAGCGTCAAAATTTCGTTTCTAAAGGTGCGGTCACATTAGTCAAACATTTGACTGAAATCGGAAAATATTTATTTGCCGTAGTCTGAATACAAAATATTTATTAGAAGCAAATAACATCACAGCTGATTTTGGGCAAATAAAATTATTTGCCAGCAAAAAATATGCTTCTAATGTGAACATAGTGTGACCACTCGACGGCAAATATTTGATTAATTTTTAGGTAAATAAATATTTGTTCTTACAAAGTTTTTGTAAGAACAAACAGAGACAAATAACAGCTGTATCAACAATGTTGCCCAGTATTTAAACTAAATTATTAAGTTTCGGAAAAACTCGCTGATAATTTTAAACTTATATGTGTATTAAATAAAAACAAAATACTGTAAGCAATTAATAATAAAATTATAGATAAATAATAATAAAGTGCAATTTTTGGAAAAAACAGTAAATTAAAAAAGTTGTCGGGCCACATATTTTTTGAGTTATATATCATCAAAGTATTTTATATATAATTTGGTATATTTCGACATTTTCGCCTCAGAATGGTGCAAAGTTTCAAAATTGTATGTAAAAAAGATGTGGCATTAGGGATTATTAAATCTTCTTTTATAAATTTTTAGTTAAGTATTGGTTGAAAGTAAAGTCGCAAGAAATATAAATTGAAAATTTGCGTTGCCGCTAAATTAAAGTAAAGTTAAAGTTTAAAGTTGTAAATTATATACTGTTATATATATCTGCACATAAACCTATGATAAGGTTGAGATGCATTTGGTTTTAAAATGCTTATAGATAACTTTTAAGAAACTTTAAAATTTCTTAAAAATTGTAGAACTTTGTATCCCAATAAAAATTTTGCATATTTGTAGTTTGATTCTTTGTGAAATAGGCTTTTTAGTTTAATCGACTTTTTATTTCAACATATTATTTGGCTACACTTATATCAAGTAAACAAATTAACAGCTGTAGTTTGAAAAATATATTAAATAAATTAAAAGTTTTTAGAAATGCTAATCAAAAAAATGTATTGAATGAATATTAAAATTTATTGTTAAGAAGTGGAATCTAATTCCTATTTAGCTTCATCCTCTTATTGTGCTCCTTCTTTAGAACACCTTTTGAAACTTCTTTATAGCATAGAATATGAAAAATTTGATATTGTTGCTTGGCTTTGTTTATTTGGAACTTTCATACATGGGAGTTATTCATTATAAACTTTCTTCTTACATTGCCATTATGTGTAATATTTTAATGGAATCTCTATAAATAATACATGCGGGTGCATAAATATAATATTAGCCACCATTATTTGGCCAACTTTTATAGTTTATGGCTATAAGCGGTGGATATTTTATTTTTATATTAAAAACTGGGATTTAATTTCTCGCACAAGGTATAAGAAAAGTATATTATAGGAAGAGAGTAAACACTTCATTTGAGACTTTTAAATAGATGCGCCCAGAGTCTGCCTAGATGGAAACAATTTTTCTACAGTTGTATATTTTTGTTCCGGCTACAAATGGTTATTGTTTGTTTGTTTTGCACTTATGGATATTGTACTGTAATTAAATATTTAAGGGTAGCAACTATTTTTCATCATTTGTAATTAGCATCTAATAATATTTTACACGTTTTCTTTGCAATAACTTTGAAATAATGCAGAAGAAATTGAATGGCAGTGAAGACATCCCATGCGCAGCAGTTTGTGAGCAAATAAATTTATGTTTTTTTCGGTTTGATCGAATATATTTTTAAGCCAAATATTATTTTAAATGTGACCGCACATAAAACATGTTTGCCTGTATTTTATTTGACATTACTTCATAGCTGTTTCAACAAATAAAAATAGGCAAATAAATGTGCGTAGTGTGACCACAAAACAAATTTTGTATTGTTTTGAAAAAAGGCCAAACAATAGCAAACAAATTTTAGGCAAATGTTTGTCATATGTGACCGTACCTTAAATTGTAATCCAGCCAGGCCCGTAGCTCATTAGTGGTAAAAATCATTTTAAAAAAGCTGTTAAAAAGATCTCTGGCTTTATTTATTAATAAGTCTTAAGGTAAAAGGTTTTCGCGATTTACTCATATAAACTTTTTTTCATTGCATAATTACAAATATTATGTTCATACAAACTTTTAAGCTACAAAAGATCGCTAATAGTTTTTTCAGCGACCCAATTCAAAATTTATCTTAAAACTGAACTTCGAGTGGCTCCCCTTTAAATTTAAGGCTTATAAATGCGTATACTTTTCATCATGCAATAGAAAATTTTATCTACATTTAGTATGTAAATAGATTTTATCCAATATGTTCTCCATTTAATGACTAAATGATCAAAACCTGACTCAGGTCTACACTACTTTTCTTAAAATTTTTAATAATTAAATACAAGAAAGTATGCAAATCAATTTTTTTCACTTTCTGTTAAGGAGTCATATAATTAAACTTAAGACCAAATAATAGAAAAGACTACTAAAGGTAAAAAAGTTACATGTTTTGGGAAATAAACCCTTATAAAATGCGTATAATTTTATAATACATCTTTTTTAGTGGTGTCTGTAAAAAGTTAATAAAGTTGTTTTTTTAAAAATTTTAAAAAAGAAAATTTTTGTTGTGCTGCTCCATTGCATGTATTATGCTTTGCTTTTGTTCTTATGTGATAATACTGGATTAAGCCTCGTTATCAACGCAATTCCGATTTTCGCTATATCATTGACCACTAACAGACGTTTTTTGTTTTGCTCCCAAGTAAGAGAATCTGGCAGAGATAAAAACATTTACTGACTTCAAAAAAAAAGTAGGTTATCAACTCGACTAAATGTTGCTTTTTTATGATTGAACTTGTAGAACTCAGTCGTTTCTAAACTGAGTTTTAAAATTTGTTTGCAATTTGATATATTATGCTTACAGATTGATCCCGTTTTAAAAACAGTTCATAATTTTCTAAATTTAGTAGTGTCCCTAAACAACATACGTGTTTTTTGAGTGTATTATGAACTGTAAAGGGCACTTCTTCAAAATTAAAAATGATATCTCCCAATAGAAAAAATTTATACAAAAATAAATCTAGAAATTAAAGGGCGCCCCTACAGATGATGTAAATTGACTTATATGGGCCTATATTGAATATTAAAAATTAAATATTAAATGGTGCCCCAATAGTTTACTAAATTTGCTATATGAGGCCATACTTTTGAACAGTTGTAGATAGACTAAGCTAAAACTTACAAGAGACTTGTATTGCTTAGTCCGCTATATCAATAAGTTTATAATTTCAATTTAGAAATTAAAGGGTGTTCCCATAATTGATGGAAATTTACTTATATGGGCCTTATACGATAAGGAGCGTTTTCCTTACAGGCAGCAATATAGAGCAACTTGGTAATTTTAAGTTGTTATCTATACGCTACTAAACTTAAATTCTGAGGCACTACAAAAACTTAATTGTTTTTATAGAAATTGCGACTGTGTAAAATAAAAAAACACCCGATTTGTTTCACTTCAAGATTAACACTGTTTTATTAATATTAAAAGTATTCTTTTTTACTTAAAATAACATTACCTATGTATTTTAGCAAATTTACATACATTCTTTAACAAAGGGCCACTGTTGTTGTTGTTATTATTTTGTTTCTCACTTCCAATGTACTTATTCAACTTCTTTTCTGATTTATATTTAAATTACAAAAACAATATTAATATGTATGCATATTAGTATACAATTCAAGTAAATGCATTCTTTTTAACAACAACAAAACATACTAATTAAAGAATTTAAGTAACAAACAAGTATAAAAACTAACGGGATATATAAAAAGAATATGAACAGTGAGCCACTTTGTAATAAAATATGATAAAAATACAGTGGAACCAAAAAAGAAAAAATGTAATGAACTTTAATTAAAAGAATAAAGCAAATTTAAGTAAATAAACAATAAATAAATTGAATAGTATTTATACGTTGACCTAACATGCCGGCCCCATTGAAAGGACACTTTCAAGATGAAATTAATAGAGCCAGTTTGTGGATAGGGCGACGTATAACTCCTTTAGCCGTTTTGATGTCTACCACTCTGACACGTTCATCTCTGCCATGTACCACGTTGATGATCTTGCCCATGAGCCATTTTTGTGGAGGTAAGTTATCTTCATAAATGAGAACCAGCGCACCAGTAGTGATGTTTTTATTAGAGACTGTCCACTTATTTCGGGTCTGGAGCTCATTTATATAGTCATGGGACCACTTCTTCCAAAATCGTTGCTTTATGGCACTTGTTCGAGCCCAATGCTCTAAATGGTCGATTGGCTGTGATGAAACATCTCGTTCTGGCAATGCACGGAGAGCTGACCCAATGAGGAAATGGCCAGGTGTGAGAGCCTCAAAGTCACTTGGATCGGATGATAACGGTGAAATGGGCCTCGAGTTCAGGATAGCTTCAATGTCAACCATTGCTGTTGCGAGCTCTTCGTAAGTGAGCCGTGTGTTGGCCAGTGTTTTCGAGAGGTGACTCTTTGCCGATTTAACAGCTGCTTCCCACAATCAACCAAAATGAGGAGCTCTGGGGGGAATAAAACGAAAATTAATAAATTCATTACAACAAAAGTTCATAATGGCATTTGTGTTGATGGGATTAAATAAAAGCAATTTTAATTTTGCCGACTTCGAGTTTGCGCCGACAAAATTTGTTGCGTTGTCGCAGAAAATATCTGAGGGCAGACCTCTTCGACCAACTAGCCTTTTGAGAGCAGCAATAAAGGCATCTGTTGACAGATCCGAAACCACTTCAATGTGTACTGCCTTGGTTGCAAGACAAACAAAAACAGCAATGTAGGTTTTATATTTTTATTATTGTTATTACAATGTTACATTATTGTTGTCACGAGTTAAAAACGAGTTCATATTTGCCGTTACTATATCACAAAAGGAAGAGAATAGCATATCTTAAATGCAAATACTAATTGATAAATTCAAATCCGAAAGAATATATTCGTTTTGATTTTGTTTTTAAAATTTATATATTGTTGAATTTTCTTAATAATTAATTGATTTTCTCATGAAAATAATTCCGGGTTAAGATCAGTATTTTTAAAAATTAACAATTTGCAATGTTTTTTTTTAACTAATTCGACATTTCCCAGCTCCTTGTAAAGCTTCGACAGAAATTGTTTGAAAATTTTATAACAGGTTTTAACACTCCTATTGATATATCCAATTTCTTTGATCATCCTTCAACGTTCTGACATATGAAAGTGGGAAGTGTTTTTCACTAACAATCTGTAAGTATTGATACTTGCTAGGTATAAGGTGATTGGTTGGGCTAGGTCTGCTTCAGTAAAATTCTCTCTTTTATAACCGTTTTTACGTTTCGTATTTGACCTTCAAACGTCTCAGGGCTTTCTCAAGATTACTATTTTCAAAGCTTAAACGCAGCATGATGAATTTTTACATCGCATTTATTTTTCCGTTTTTAGCATAAAAATCATCTTAAGAAGTAATCTCTTAAAACAATGCAAATAGCTATGCATAGGATTTTAATATTTTTGCACGCCGTTAGTAAATCGTATTAACGTCGCCTTTCTAATGTTCTGCAAAAATTACCTTTGTTTTAACTTACCCATTTTAAATTTCAGGACTCTTTTAAAATCCTCTTGATTCAAATGGAGACCACAATTTTTTTCTTTATCTTCATTTTCAGGCTTCCCTCGTTTGGAGAATATTATCCATAACTTCCTTTGTGCTTCATCTTTTGGAAAAATTTTAAAATTATGCTTTTTTAAAATTCAAATTTAAGGTTTTAATAATATTTTACGCTTATTTTTTAACTGACTTCAAAAAAAGAAGGAGGTTATACAATTCGGCTGAATGTTGCTTTTTTTATATATGTGCCTCCACAACTCAGTCATTTCAGATCCGATTTTGAAAATTTTTTGTAATATGATAGATTATGCTTACAGATTGGTCCCATTTTAAAAACAGCTCAAATTCTTAAAAATTAAAGGGTGTCACCATACAACATACATATTTTTTACGTGTATTATGAATTGTAAAGGGCACTTCTGTAAAATTTAAAACGACTGCGTATTACTATAGCTCCCAAAAAAAAAAAATTATACAAAAATAAATCTAAAAATTAAAGGGTGCCCCCATAATTGATGTTATAGACATACGCTTGCAAATTGGACAGAATGTCGATTGCTATGGCCGTTATAGTAACAAGTATTAATATTACAAATTAAAGGG
The DNA here is from genome assembly GCA_916610165.2 of Gymnosoma rotundatum. Taxonomy (NCBI): domain Eukaryota; kingdom Metazoa; phylum Arthropoda; class Insecta; order Diptera; family Tachinidae; genus Gymnosoma; species Gymnosoma rotundatum. The sequence goes on along the minus strand of OU744338.1, from coordinate 82,837,531 downwards.
TGCGCCAATAGTTAATTTAATTTGATGTATATGGCCATACTTTTGAACAGTTTTAGACAGACGCTTGAAATTTACAACGAACCTGTATTGCTAAATCCGCTATAACAACAAGTATAAAATTTGGATTTGGAAGTTTAAGGGTGTTCCAATAGTTACTGTAATAGAACGCTGAAACTTAAAAGGGACCTGTATTGCTAAGTCCGCTATATCAACGAGTTTATAATTTGAATTTAGATTGCTATGGCCGTTATAGTAGCAGCTGATAATATTTAAAATTATAAATTAAAGGGTGCACCAATAGTTCATTAAATTTGGAAATAAAATAAATTGAACAGTTGAAAAAATATAAAATTTGGAGATATAAGTGTGTCCCAATAGTTAATGTAACCTAATTTATGTGGCCATACACTTGAGCTGTTATAGGCAGACAGATGAAATCTGCTTTGAAGTCGGTTTTTTTCGCAAAAATAATGGCTTATACTTTGCGTTTGCCCACTGCACATTTCATATTTCCTCTCTATTGTCTCTTCATTTATTTTTTTAGTTTAATAGCTTTTTCGCAATCAAATTAACGCACTTTTTAAAAAGCTTTAATTGTTTAAATATTATTTTATGTAATTTGATATAAAATATGTTACAAAACTTAAGCTTATTCAAAACCATTTAATTTTGTTATTTTAAGGGCCAGTTTTTGACTTCGTATTTAAATGTCATTTAAATTTAAGTTCTATTTAAGTACAAAATTCAGTTTTTCAATGCACACTTAAATGAAACTTAAATGACCAATCTTGCGCATTTAAAGTCCATTTAAATAATACAGTTTTACCATATGGTTATGGCATTTTTTGTTGTTGTTTCGCAAAACTAAACAAAAGTAAACAAACATTTTAGCCATTGATAGAACAATATTTTATGTTTTGCATACATTTTTTAATGAAAATATTAATCAAAAAGTTAAATCAATAAATAAAATAAGTTTAGGTGGTGAATACATGAGTATCGCTGACATTTTTTAATATATTTAAAATATTTTTCACAAAATTTGCAATTCATTGTGTTTGCTAGCAGCTGTTTTTCATAAACAATGGAGATTTATTTTGATATTTGTAATGCTACCATATTTTTGTGATATTTAAATGAGAACTTAAATAAGAACTGAATAAATGAAACTGCATTTAAATACAACTTAAATTTAAATGAAAATTAACTAAATGCGTATTTAAATACGAACTCAAAAATTGGCCCTAAGATCTCTCTGAGAAAATTAAGTAAAGGACTGTCAAGTCTAGCATAAGAATTACATTTTTCAATAAGAAAATTAAAATTTTTTTATGTGAAACATATTTGGCAATCTCTTCGAAGGAGCAACTACATCATCAAACGGATAATCATGCGCAAGGCGTAATCTTTATTTTGTCACTCTTGGACTCAATAACATACATATACTTGTTATTCATATTGTAGTACATAAAAAAAGTAAGTCAACCACAAGGAACAATTGAAAATATTACTCTAAGTACATTACATTTTTTTTTAATTACTACGGAGTTTTCAAAAACTTTTTTGATGTTTAAGCGAATCATAATTTTTATTGAAAATTACGTAAGCTTAATTATGTGTATAACTTAATATACTCCCTCTATACTCCCCTAGCTTAGTTTAAGAAAAATAACCAAGTAATAAAATAATATTATTTTTATATTCTTTTAATTACCAAATACTTCCATTTTCTTTAAATTTAAAAATAACTCTTTTATCAGACAATTATTAAACAAATCACAAAAGTAAAGAAGAGCTGTTTCAATTGTTCTTGCTAGTAAAAATTTTTCTAGCCAAGACTTGCATAAATTTTTACTCTCTCACATATTTACGTTCTTTTTTCAATCTCTCCTTACAAGTTTTCAAATACGTGAACACGTTCTAGTAACAACTAATAACAATTTTTGGTAACTGAACAGACCTAATAAAACACATATTGTTAATAATAATTAAGACATTTAAAGCATGTTTTATATTAATTATTATTAGACAACAACAAAAATACAATATATTAAATAAGATTGATTTAGATTAATTTAAGTTTCCTTTTCTGACCCATTTTTGCAAATCTGTCCATACCATTTCGACGAAACCCTGAAGAAAATGCTCTAAGCGTTCTTGCGTCATTGTAGACCTTAGCATGTTTTTGATGATCGTTAATTAACTAATGACCGGAATCAACAAAAAATCGGAAACTACTTTATAAAAGTTGGGATATGTGGTTTTTCAGTCTACATTATTCAACCATTAAGTATTTGTGAATATTTGTTGGTGGGTAGTATATTTCGTTACGGTACTGAAGAAGAATAATCTCCTCCGCCCTTAGCTCTGAAAAGTTTACCTCGAATTGCTTTGAAACAATTCTATAGTCATTACTACTAGCTTTGAATTCGATTAGTTTTCATACTCCATATTTTTTTTTTTTGAGGGAGCAGGCAATAAAGAGGAATTGCAAAAGCAGTTAATAGATGAATTTAAGCAGCGTGGTATCGATATTGGGACATACGAATTTGGAGAAAAAGACGAAAAGAAAGAGATTGAAGTATACCCCAGCAACAAACAGCGTTATAGACTTAGATTCAATGTTTGCCGCTATCATGAGAAAAATAGAAGAAAACAACCAGAAGCAGGAAAACCAGATCAAGAAAATAATAGAAAACAACCAGAAGCAGGAAAACCAGACGAAGAAAATAGTAGAAAACAACCAGAAGCAGGAAAACCAGATAAAGAAATTAGAAGAAAAAAACCATAAGCTTCAGGAAACATTTCAAGAAAGCTTTAAAGCAATGCGGGAAAGCTCTAACGTCAACGGGGAAAGGCTTTTAGCAAAGGTAAATGAGAAATTTGAAGAAATATCAGAAGTCTTCGACAAACGAGTGAACATCGTAGAACACAAATTGTGTCACAATATTGTCACTTAGGGAGTTATTTAAAAAAAAAAACTTCTCTAAATATTTAACTTTAGTTGTGTATTGCCCCGCTAACTCTTGCTACATGCAGCGGTGTGGGTGTAGCCTACGTTGGGCGCTGAATTACGTAAAGGTACACATTTTTTATTAATCTCACGTTGGCGACAGGTCTTGTACCGTTAGAGCTTTGTTGAGGTAGCTGGCACTAATATCCGATATCAATAAAGCTCACTGCAAATGAAAAAAATGAATTTATTGAAAATTGTGTGCATTTTACATTGAGTTTTGTAATCAAATATTAAAACGATTTGATTTTAGCGATACGCTTTTAAAAGAGCTCTCATGTCTTGACCCTTTGAAAATTATAGATAGAAAAATTAAATCACTAACAGGCTTAACATACAATTTTCCAAATTTAATTAGTGAAAAGGATATTCAAAACTTAGATAACGAATTTAGAGAACTCCGTTTTATAAAAGTTAGTCGTCATTTTACAACTCTGGATAATCTTAGCTGTGAAGATTTTTGGTCAGCTTTTCCGGTCAAAATTTCTTCAAAACTTAATAAGTCTTCATATTTCTTCAGCATATGTCGAACGAATATTCTCAACAGTTTATTTAAAAAAAAACTAAATATAGAAATAGATTAGACAACAGCACTCTCGAAGGTATCTTATACTTAGCAATAAGAAGCTGGTCCTTCTATAATTTAAAAATTAACCTAGATATTTTTAAAAATAGGAAACTCTGTATATATTACAGTAAAAGTTCTTCGTAAAACTTCGTACACTATTAACAATAATAATTTAAATATATACAATGTATGTTAATATATGTGTTTTAAGTATTATTTTTAAATAAAATTTTGTGTTGAAAAAATGATTTTGAAATTTTTTCCATAATTTATGATTTTTTTCTGCATATTATGATTTTCTTCTCAAAGCTTCTGGCAAGGCTGCACATATTTATCATTTTCGTAGGTGTTAACTATTTTACCATATTTTTTTCAATTAATAGTTCTTTAATTTTGCATTTTTAGTTAAAAATTTGTATTAAGTTGTTTTGTTAGTAAATGTGTTTCAATTTTTGATAAAAAAGTGCCAGTTGGTAGAACTCCATTGAGTGAAAGTAGTAACTCTAGAGAGATAGGAAGTATTATTAGCATGTCGGAAACTATTAGAACTTCTAGTACTTAGCAAGGCAAAAGTAAAAACTCCGTAGATATTAGTGAGTTTGTGACCCGTCAGACGGGAACGATTCCTAAGAATTTACTTTCTCTGTACAATTTTTCTCCACCTAGTGTTCCACAGAAGCAGAAAGAGAATAGTCGAGGGATATATCCTGCGTTAATAAAACAAGTTAAGAATATCAGGCAGAATTAGAAACCAAATTAGATATGAAAATTCAAAGTAGTCTACAGGAAGGTTTTTCGAGAATAATTGATATGAATATCAATGGGAAGAAAAATAGCGATGCAGTAGAATCATTGACAAGTGAAGATAGTGAAAGGAGACTTATGACTACTGGAAGTATTCCAACAAAAGGAAACTCAGAAGCTCAGCAGGATCTCTAGAGAAGGTTGAACTTTACGGATTCTACCAATTCTTATCCAGAGAATTCTTCAGTTCAGTTACAGCAAATAAACCAACCAATTAGAGTTGATAAGTGGGACATAAGTTTTGATGGCAGTGTGGACAAGCTACATTTTCCACATCGAATATATGTTGAGATACCATTCCTAACCCTCTAGTACCCAAGACCGCCTGTAGACGGGCTAAATTCGTTACTCACTTATTTGCTTTCCAAATACCGTTATTTTTTTTTTTGCATTTTGTATAATTCGGAGAGGTCCAAAAAATTGTTTTTTATATATAATTATATATTTTTAACTCATATTTTTAACTTATAGTGGCATTTTTGGTAGCTAACACGATCGTTTAAATTTAGAAAGTTTTGAAATGCGGACGAAGTACAAGGCGAATTAAACAAATTACTAAAAGGGGATGCAAAAGATTGTTACTGGTGTGTAATTATTTTGCAAATAAAGAACTCATAAATAAAACGTTTATAATTTAAACAAACGTAACAACTGGTGTCAGAAGTGAAATTGCAAAACTATAAATAAGTAGTTAAAATGAAATTCGACGAGCTAAAAGTCGAGCAGCTAAAAATGGAGCTGAGTAAGTTTAATCTGCCGACAGCAGGCAATAAAGCGGAATTGCAAAAGCGGTTGATAGATGAATGTAAGCAGCGTGGTATCGATATTGGGACATACGAATGTGGAGAAAAAGACGAAAGGAAAGAGATTGAAGTATGTACCCCAGCAACAAACAGCGTTATAGACTTTAATTCAATGTTTGCCGCTATAATGAAGAAAATTGAAGAAAACAACCAGCAGCATGAAAACCAGAAGCAGAAAAACCAGATGAAGAAAATAGTAGAAAACAACCAGAAGCAGAAAAACCAGATTAATAAATAAGAAGAAAAATCCCGAAGCTTTAAGAAACATTTCAAGAAAGCCTTAAAGCAATGCAGGAAAGCTCTAGCGTCAACGGGAAAAAGCGAAAAGGCTTTTAGCGAAGGTAAATGAGAAATTTGAAGGAATATCAGAAGTCTTCGACAAACGAGTGAACATCGTAAAACAAAGAGTCAGCGAGTTTAATAAAAAATTGTGCGGCCTAGACAGGAAAGTAGACGACGAGTTACATAAATTAAAAGTGCAAATGGGCAGTCTTGAAATTCGAGAGGGACCGGTGAATTTTATCTCTGAGCACGCCAGCAAAATTAACACCCCGAGCTTTAATGGCAGCGCACTTTTTAATGTTTTTAAGTTCCAGTTCGAAACAGTGCCCAGCAAAAATAGATGGGACAATGAAGAAAAACCTATAGAGCTAATTCTGGCCTTAGAGGGAGCAGCAGAACAGATACTCGAAAGCTTGCCAGCCCGTTGCAGAAATAATTATGAGGACATAATGGTATCCTTACAACGTTAGTACGGTGGCGAACATAAAAGAGAACTCTACAGAATGGAGTTACGAGGCAGGGTGCAGAAGGCAAATGAGACGCTGCAAGGCTTCGCCATGGAAATTGAACGTTTGTTGCAGCTCACTTACCCTGGCGAAGATCATCCGTTTCTGGATCAGTTTAAGATTGAAGCATTTGTGAATGGCATACGGGATCCGGATGTTAAATATGCGGTTTGTGCTATGCAGAAATCATCCTTTGCGGGAACAATCTCGTACGCGCTATCCCAGGAGATCGCAAAAGTCATCGTGAAGCCACAGGTGTACAAGGTGCGATGTCTTGATACAGAAACTTATGACAGAGACATTAGAAGCGAGAGTTAGTCAAACAGATAATAGAGGAAGAAAAAAGTAATTCTCACCCTAGTTGCTTTAAATGCGGTAAGGCCGGGCATTTTCAGCGCAACTGTAGATCCACAAAGAGAAGATCAAGATCGCCAGCTAGAGACAACAAACGGATGAAAAAGAAGAGGAGCAAGGACTTCGGTATTGTGCATAGAAAAGGCAGAAAGCACAATAATGCTGATGCCTTTTTACGACGGCCATGCAATGTAGAGAGCAAACACTGCATAAATATCAACAATGATGACCCAATTTTGGAAAAAACTATATTGGCTAAGCAAAACAACAGAAGACCGAATCAAAACTCTGAAAAAGATAAAGCAGAGATTTTACTGGGTAGGCTGCTAACAATACATAGCCGATTGGATAGCTAATTGTGAACAGTGCGTTACGGCCAAGGGTTCTAGAAGAAAAAGTCGTGGCAACGCAGGCGCTCCCTTTGAGCGGTTAGCTATTGATATCGGAGGTCCATTCCCTGTCAGTGATGCTGGAAACCGATATGTACTAATGGTAATGGATTATTTTAGCAAACGGCCCGAAGTTTATGCTATTCCAAACCAAGAATCCAAAACAGTGGTAGACGCCCTTGTGAACAATTGGGTGTGTCGATACGGTGTTCCACCACAACTACATTCAGACCAGGGACGAAATTTCGAATCAGCTATATTCAAAGAGATGTGCGACGTGTATGGTATCAAAAAGACGAGAACAACACCGCTGCATCCACAGTCTGATGGAATGGTGGAAAGATTCAATCGTACCCTAGAGAAATATCTCAGAAAAGTGGCCAATCCAAGAGGATTGGGATGAGCATATACCCAAATTTCTACTACGAGGGCTGCTATATATATTTCTGGCCTGGCAACACTGAGTGCTGCCAAGTGCAATCTAACATTTCCATTGGAAAGTTTGTCATTTTAAAGCATAATCGTACTCAAAACGTTTTGACGTACGACCATTATTTGTGTTTTTTACAGTGACTTGATAAAATCAATATAGCAAAAATGGAATTAACTCGTGAACATTTTCGTGCCATCATTTTTCACAACTTTCGACGTGGATTATCACGACAAGAGTGCATTGATGAACTTAAATCTTCGTATGGTGATGAAGCACCATCCTATAGCACTGTGAAAAATTGGTATAATGAATTTAATCGTGGCCGAAGCTCGCTCAAAGACGAATTCTGTGAAGGTCGTCCAAAAACGGCTATTGTGCCAGAGAACATTGATGCCGTGCGTGAACTCATAATGCAAGATCGACATGCAACATACCGAGAGATAGAGACATCCTTCGACATTTCTTCCACCAGCATACATTCGATACTGCATGAACACCCGGCCGTAAAAAAGGTTTGTTCTCGTTGGATCCCGCACAATTTGAAAGTCGCTCAAAAAAAGGCTCGTGTCGATTGGTGCAAAGAAATGTTGCAAAAATACGATTGCGGTGCTTCAAAAGCCGTTTTTAAGATCGCCACACGAATCATGGATCAATGCGTATAAGCCCGAAACGAAACTACAATCGACCGTGTGGGTCTTCAAAGACGAGCAAAATCCAACGAAAGTTGTTCGTGGAAGAAACACTTCGAAGCAAATGGTCGCCTGTTTCTTCGGCAAAACTGGTCATGTGGCGACTGTTCCGCTTAAGCAACGTATGAAGGTCACTTCTGAGTAGTACATTACAATTTGTTTGCCTGAAGTCATCGGAGAAATTAAAAAACCAACAAGAGAAGACGAATCATTGTTCACCATGACAATGCGAGCTCTCACACATCGGCTCAAACCAGAGCGTTTTTGACCGGCCAAAACGTCGAATTAATGGGTCATCCGCCGTACAGCCCTGACTTGGCACCTAATAACTTCTTCTTGTTTCCGCACATCACGAAAAAAATGCGTGGTTAACGATTTTCGTCGCCAGAAGAAGCTGTTGAAGTGTTCAAAAACCATGTTTTAGAGGTGTCTCAATCGGAGTGGAAGAAGTGCTTCAACAACTGGTTTGACCGCATGCAAAAGTGTATAAATCATGCTGGAGAATACTTTGAAAAACAATAAAACCATTTTTGATTATAAATATTCCCATTTTCACTATTAGGCCAGAAATACATAGAGCAGCGCTCGTAGCGTACAGGTCAGCTGTACACGATTCAGACTTACGTAGTCCAGCAAAATTCTTGTTTGGGACAGAACTAAAACTGCCAGCAGATTTAGAATTTGGTGTTAAAACTGGACCAGTGCACAAAGACAATGGAAACATTTCAGGCACAAGAAGACCTGATTGAGCTTCATGAGTTTGTCCGTAACCGCATTAAAATGACCAGCGATAAGATGAAAGCCAGATATGATCGACCAGCAAACACGGAGGGATTTACTGAAGGACAAATGGTTCTACTCTTTAACCCACAACGCAACAATGGACTATCACGTAAACTGCAAACCCACTGGTTTACCGGATACAGCGATATCATAATCCGAAGTCTAAAATGAAAGTGGTTCACCTGGAGCGACTGGCAAAATATGGCTATAAAGGCTTAAGTGGGCGGCAGTGTTATACAGATGTTTTATTAAAAACATAAAAAGATGTAAAAATAATTGAGGACAAAAATGGCATTGCAGCATTTTCTACGACGCAGCATATAGAGGTAGAAAGTCTCAAATATTCAAGATCGCCTAAAAATAAAGTATATAAAAGCAACACCAATACGTGCCGATTCATTCTGATTGTAAGTATTATCTAGTTAAGATCTTGTGGTACAACAAGTAAAGTTGCCAGCGTGAATTATTAATCGCGAATAGTTAAATCGTCAAATAATTGATTAAATAAAGTGTAATTTAATTAAAACTCTAAAAGTTGTGTGTGTAATTATTTTGCAAATAAAGAATTCATAAATAAAACGTTTATAATTTAACTAAACGTAACAATATAATAAAATATTGTTTAAGGGCTAAGCCAGGTACAGGCATGCATAAATTCCAGCTCTGGCTCTTCCGCTAATAGGGGGTGTTCGAATACTTTCTTTGGCTATCATACTTAGTACAGAAGAAACTTATATTTTATATGCATGCAAAAACAAAAAAAAAATAATATGCCGATGTGTATAAACAAACCAGCTGGCTTAAAATAAAGAGACACGAGCTACAAAATATGAAAAAGTTCTGTAAACCTCCAAAAATTGGTACTTGGAAAAAATTAGGTTTCGGCAAAAAAAAAAAAACAATAGCATAACTGTAACTATATACAAAATTGTGCGAAACAATGTATAAACAAAACCTAGACCTTGTTATATAAAGGGAAAAAGGGAATATGTTGCTGTATTAAATAATTTAATATACACACATTTATTATGATTAATCATTCTTTTGATTGGGTAAGCTTTGATTGCACTTTCATACTATTTTCAGAATTATATAATTATTATATATTAGGTTTTGTTTTTCTCATTTGTTGTTTCATATTTTTGTTTCACAAATAATCAATAGTTGTAAACATTTCCATTCATCATTTCAACTTAACATATTAAAATTTTTGTCTTTTTATTTTTTTCTTTTTCATTATATATTTAAATTGAAAGAATGATATAAACAAATTTTTTTTATTTCTTATGAAGTTGGAGATTCTTACACTTAAACGTGCTGAATGAAAATAACAATTTGACTTACATTGATGTTGATCTCCCACGATGAATGTACATTCATTGCGTGTTTAAAAGTAGGAAAAGTAAAGGTAGTGTTTTACAAAATTATTTGATGATTAATGAATGTTGTTTTTGCGCCTGATACTTTTTTTGTTTTGATTCATAATATTTATTATAAGCAACATTGTATAGAAATAACAAGGTTTATCAATGAATATTTTACCAACAATATCAAGGAAAATGTTGTGTTTTACGTTATAAAACTATTAAACCTTGCTTTTTTCCACTAGCACCTTACTTTTTAGTTTAAAACTTGGATATTTTTAATTACTTTTTTCTTTTACTTTAAATTTTATCAATAGATTTTTATCTAAAATAAATTTTACTGTTATATGTTTTTACGACTTTAGGAGCATTACGAAAATTATAACTGTTAATAATTAACTAATTATTCACATCTCTTTTGGGTATATGTTCCTCCTACTCCACGTGTCTAACGCTCATCTACCTATTTTTATGGTTCAACTAATTCTGAGGATTCCTTAGGTTCCTTTCGTGCGGAAAATCTTATGTGCAAAAGGGTATCGGTAGCAGCTTTATTAGATGTATAATTTTAATTGATATATTTAATTTGCCGAATCTATTTAGAGATGTCTCAAGTTACAGTTATACATAGATATTAAGGGATGAAAGAAGTCTTACCCAAATTAGGATTAGGCTGCAGAGCGAAGGAAAAAATATAATAACTAGTTTTTTTCTTTTGTTGATTTTCCTCAAAGGATAGTTCCCTGCAAACTGTTATGTAAAAAAATTATCTCTGTACGGTTGCACACTAGTCTAATTCCATGTAAAAATGAATCCATAAATATGACCTCACTGCTATTTACAGTTTATTCAAAGTACTGGGGATATGGCTCAATTTTAAGGTGGCGTGACTTACAAAAACATGCACGCAATAATATGAGTAGAGTTGCAAATATGTCCGGCAGCTACTTTTTCAATGTGAGAAAACTCGTAGGGGAAATAAACTAAGCTTAATTTTCCCATCAATGACATAATGATTCCGTTATAGTGTGAATTTATTTTTAATACCTCCACCCGAGATCACATTTTGGGGCTTTTTTTAATTTTTTGGTTATAATAAAAAAATTGTTGGCAAGGATCTTAAGATTGGACTTATGTTAAACCTTAAGATCTTTCGCATAATGTCTTCCTATTAATTTTTCCTAAAGATCCTCGACGTCATAGTAAGAGTTACACAGTTTTTTTCTTATGCGTGCTTTAATAAACGGATGATAAATCTTGCTGTTATAACCTTTTTCGAAATTATATTGCCTAAAATTACGCCTACATACTTCCTGCCCTTCTCTAAAGGATACTTTCTTGCACCTCATACATTTTCTAATTACTTTTAAGCTGTTTTTCCACAAGTTTCTCAGCTCTCTTTCGAATTAGTTCCAAAGAATCGTCTCTTGTAAAATTTACCGTCCTAACTTCTAAAGCAATAAGTTTACTTAGTAGTTCATAAGTTTGTCCATATGTTATCATGTGCTGACCAAACGCCAAATACTATGGCGCCACTTTAATTACAGAATGTATGCTTGATCGAAGTGCACAACCTATACTACTAAGTACGTCATCCCAGTTTTTCTGGTTCGGGGACACGTACGCACGTATTGCGAATATCACCGACCAATTGATTCGCTTGGATGCGTTTGCTTAGGGTTAATGTATTACTGTAAGAGTATGTAATACCTTTCTAAAAGATTTTGAAAAATTTTGGATTTGAATTATCAGAAAAAATATTTGCTATAACATTTGCTGTCAACTTTCTTACCGGCTGTAAAAAGAGATATTTTGAGAAATAGTCCAAAACTACTGGGATGCTTCGTACTCTTACATATATCGCAATTGTTTATATACTCCTTAACAGAATTTAGTAATCCCGGCAAAAAATAGTATCTTCTCACACGATCTATGGTTTTGTTTATACCGAAATGTGCCGATAATCGATTTCAAAACGTCCTAAATCATCTCTCGTGGTACCCACAACTTTCAACATAAGTCATCATGAAGGTGTTCACCATTTGAGTGTTCTGTCCGCTCGTAAACCAAGTTGTCCAAGATTTTCATATCAGGTAGATCGTTTTGGTTTCTCTTAATATTTTCTTTAAGTTCTTTGTATTTGTTTGTACTAAAATACAAGGACTTTAGGTTAATGAAAACCCCTGAGTATTCAGAAAGACTACTAACGATAAGATCAGACTGACTATCAGAAAAGCATTAGATTGAATCGACTGAAATTGTGCGTGAATGTGCACCGGGGACAATGTTTTGGCGGTCCTTTCTATGTAAAATTTTGAAGTTATGGCCCTAAAGTTTTAATGACCAGCTTGCTAATCTGAAGCTTAAGTCAGTTTGGGACATGAGCCACTTTAGTGACGCATGATCGGTCACCACAGTAAACTCATATAGGGACGAAACTTTTTTATGCTTAACACAGCAGCTAAGCATTCACGTTCGGTCACTGAGTAATTTCTTTGGGCTGTATGAGGTTCCTATACCTGTGTTGCTTGGTTTTGTGAAATCTGGGATATGTAAGACAGGTGCTGAGCTCACCAGATATCTTAATTTCTCAAAAGACTCTTACTTTTCAGAAGATCCTTCAGAAGAGTTGCCAAGAAGCATAGTTCCCGATGAAATTTCGGTACCACCCAGCCATTCCAAGAAACCGTCTGACATCTTAAAGCAACCCGGGTGTCGGATATTCTATAATTGCAGAAATTTTATCAGGATCAATTCGGATAACACCATTTCCTAACACGTGTCCTGCTAAATGTTTTTCAAAACTGTCCGAAACTATAAGCAAGTCGTCTAAGTACACAAAGACTTAATTTAAAGGTGCACAGGTATAACCTTATCCATTAATCGGGAAATAGTTCGGGGTGCGTTACAGAGCCCAAACGACATCACTTTGTATTGATAAAAAGTTCGACCCGGAACTGTGAACGCTGTTTAATCCCTAGAATCTGGATCTAAAGGGATTTGCCAAAAGGCATCTTTAAGATACAGACTGAATATAAAATGCGCTTGCGGAAGTCTGCTCAAAATCCCCTCAATATTTGGTAGAGGATATGCGTCTTTTACCGCCACTTGGTTGAGTTTTCAACTGTCCAAGCATAATTGGTTTTTTCCGGTGTTCTTCCAGGCACTGTTGGATTTCTCTATTATTCTTAAGCTTATCATCCTATCTACCTCGTCATACATTAATATTTCTATGGGCGGTGAGACTGGGTAGTGACGTTGTTTGATTACCTTGGCGTCACCTATATCAATGAAATGACTTACCTTCCTTTGAATATGGAGGAAAATTTTCTACAACTCTGTTTAAAAGTGTTTTCTGGTAATCGCTTGATGAGTTATCTGTACATACATATATTATATGGCGATACTGGGGATGCGGCAAATGATTTCCAAAAATCTATTCAGATATATAGTGGCTAGGATAGGGAAGGAATTATAAAAATTTCTGTATCTCCTTCATGATCCTGATAATAATTACTCAACAATGCATTGTGGCATTTCATCAGTAGTTCGAACTTTCGAGGTTATTCTTTTATATTTAACACCTGAATTTAGAACCCTTGCGGCCATCTCATTCCCTATTCAACTAATAGAAGCCCATGTATCCAAAAGGCCTGATACCATTTCCCCAAATACCATGACTTCAGCATAGGGCTTGATATCATTCCCACCCCTATTAAACATGTCGATACTACCTTATGCTTCTCTATTACATTTTTCCAAAACTTTCTAGTACGCCGCGAAGATATATTAGTTTTCTTACATCTGTTGAACAATTAAAAATTCTTTCTCTTACTTTTTTGTTATTCTCCATTCTAAAATGAAAAGGTGTAATTACTCCATTTAAAATTTTCCATGTCCGGTTTTTTTCTACTATTCGATCAGGGTTTATGACTAATCGGTGCTCGTTGCACGATCTGTTATTTTCCTGGCCTATGTCTTGCATCACTAAATTGTGCACTCGTTGTCATGTTTTTCGACAGATTGCAATTGCAACAAGTGGGTTTGTATTCATATAAGTGGCATACTTTACCACAATTTCAGTAGCAAAGTTCTAATTCTGAGATACCACCATTAATTTCTTCCAAATCGTGATAATTCTTCTCGCTCAGTGGACGTTAGAGCTCAAACAGGCGTTTAGGAGTAAAGCCTCTCTGTAGATTATTTCTCTTTGTAGGGTCCAGTAGAAAAACTCTTTTTTCCTACATATGTCACATAACTCACCGACTGAAGATGTTACCATATTTAAACAAGAGAGCGTCCGCCTATAGTCTGCTCCAGATGATCTGTTAATTTAACAATAGACTCATAAAAGGTATTGAATCTCTCCCTAGGCTTTTGTTTTTTCCCTATATCATTTCCCTCATCAGTTCTTGTATCCCTGTACTGGCTGCGAAGAGCGGAGCAAAGATCAGGCTACCTTACTTTTCGCACGGTCTGGTGGTGACGCCAAAATCAAGTGTTTTACCTATTGGTTGTTGGATAAAGACTTAGTGATTGGTCGACTGACTGATTTGAAATCGGAATATAGTGGGTCCTATCACTCTGTGATGGATTTTTATGATCAAGAATAAAATTAGGTGAATTATTCACATTTTGTAGATTTAATCGACGAAACCCTTCAATATTTGATTCAACTAATTGGGATAAAATTTGATTTAAAGACGACAACATTTCAGCCTATTGTGCACCTACAGCGGCAGTCACTAAACTTCTTATCATTCTTCTATCGTCTCCTAAGCTACGTTGAGAAGAACCAGAATTATTTGTAGTATTACCAGGTGATTGATCATCCTGTAATTTTTCCGAATTTTTCGGTGTTCGATTTTTATTTTTATATTGACGAGTAAGCATAGAGCTAGTTCCTGCCTTGATGTTTCTAGGTAACTCAATTCTTCAACTACAAGTTGGACAACTGGGTTTATTATTTGTTGATTTGGAAAAACAAGACTTATGAAATGTATGACTACAACCCGTTCAAATAGAATTGTGTTGTAATATTGTTTTTACAAACAAGTGGCTGAGGAAGTGCGGAAGTGGTGTAAAGGGTAACGGAGGTGCACAAGATGTAGTAGCACTAGCTGATACGTTCTTGTTGCTGTGCCTTTCATTTTATGCAATAGTTGCAGAAAATATTTTATTATTTTTATTGAAAAGGTAAAAAACTATTAATACATGTAAAACCTTCAGATAGATTGATTTCTTAATATTCGAGAATTTCTACCGCCATCTATTGCGTAGTTAAAAATGCTGCGTTGCCACTTTTATCTCAGACACATTAGTGAGCATTGTTATTTACTTCTAGAACCTTCAATCATTATTTAAAAATACATGTTGGGTATTTTTTTTACTTAGTTGTAATACAATGCAGGTGTGTGTATGGTTGTGTGTTGTGTTTGTTTATTTCTCGCTTTGTGTTAGTTGTTTTTGTTTTGTGATAAAGATGATTTATAGAAACTTCTAGTTTTGAAAACAAACACAATAGGTCATTTCGATTCACTTTATTGGCGTCAATTATTTTTACATCTTTTTGTGATTTTAATAAAGCATCTTTGTAAAACTGCCGCCCACTTAAACCTTTTCGTTCCGAATATTTAGCCAGCCGCTCTAGGTGAACCATTTTCATTTTAGACCTCGGATTATGATATCTCTGTATCCTGTAAACCACGTCATTTAATTTCTTTATCACCTTGTACGGCCCCTCCCAGTGGGTTTGCAGTTTAGGGCATAATCCTTTCTTGCGTTGCGGGTTAAGTAGTAGAACCATTTGCCCTTCAGTAAATCCCTCCGTATTTGCTGCTCGATCATATCTGGCTTTCATCTTATCGCTGGTCATTTTAATGCGGTTACGGACAAACGCATGGAAACTCATGCAGTTCTTATTGTGCCTGTAGAACGTTTCCATTGTCTTCGTGCACTGGTACAGGTTTAACACCAAATTCTAAATCTGCTGGCAGTTTTAGTTCTGTCCCGAACACGATTTTTGCTGGACTACGTGAGGTTGAATCGTGTACAGCTGACCGGTACGCCAGTAGAAATTTGGGTATATGCTCATCCCAATCCTTTTGGTGTGAACTGACCACTTTTCTGAGATATTCTTCTAGGGTACGATTGAATCTTTCCACCATTCCATCAGACTGTGGATGCAGCGGTGTAGTTCTCGTCTTTTTAATACCGTAAACGTCACACATCTCTTTGAATATAGCTGAGGTCTGAATATAGCCCAGGTCTGAATGTAGTTCTAGAGGAACACCGTATCGACACACCCTTCACAAGGGCGTCTGCCACTGTTTCAGATTCTTGGTTTGGAATGGCATACACTTCGGGTCATTTGCTAAAATGATCCATTACCACTAGTACATATCGGTTTCCAGCATCACTGACAGGAAATGGACTTGTGATATCAATAGCTATCCGCCCAGAGGGTTCACCTGCGTTGTACTGTTGAAGTTTGCCACGACTTTTTCTTACAGGACCCTTGGCCTTTATGCACTCTTCGCAATTAGCTATATAATCGGCTACGTACTGTTGGCAACCTACCCAGTAAAACCTCCGCTTTATCTTTTCTAGAGTATTTGTTATACCCATATGGCTGCCGCTGGGACCATTATGGAGCTGATTTAGTATCTCATTTCTTTTAGAAGTTGGCACGACTATTAAGTCCGTTGTAGTTTTGCCATCTGTACGTTCCCAAGATCGATATAAGCAGCCGTCTTCTACTTTCAGGCTATTCCACTGGGCCCAGTACGACTTGGCTAGTTGGCTCTCTGCCGATATTTCATTATGATTCGGTCTCCTGTTGTTTTGCTTAGCCAATATAATTTTTTCCAAATTGGGTCGTCATTCTGGGCCTTCGACCAATCTTCCCTTGACCCAATTTCGGTAAGCCGCACATCAATGACGCACTCCTTTTTCTCTACTTTTGTGCAGTGCTTGCACTCTACATTGCATGGCCGTCTTGACAGGGCATCAGCGTTATTGTGCTTTCCATCTTTTCTATGCACAATACTAAAGTCATAGCTCTGCAGACGTTCAACCCAGGGTGCAAGCTGGCCCTCAGGATTCTTAAATTGCATCAACCAACGTAATGCAGAATGGTCCGTCCTTAAGATGAAATGTTGACCATATAAGTACTTGTGGTAATGTTTAACACACTCCAGCACTGCTAACAGCTCCCTTCGTGTAACGCAGTAATTTCTTTGGGGCTTAGAGAGCACCCTGCTGTAATAGCCAATGACCTTTTCTATTCCATTTATCTCCTGAGAAAGCACTCCACCTATTCCATAGCCGCTTGCGTCCGTGTCCAATATGAATTTCTGTCCAGCTATAGGATAAGCAAGGATTGGTGCCGTACACAAAAGTTTCTTCAGCTCCTGGAATCCTTTTTCCGCTGCTTCATTCCAGTGGTATGGTTGCGACTTCCTGGTCAACTCGTGCAAGCTAGCAGCCACTTGAGCAAAGTTTGGCACAAATCTCCTGTAGTAGGTGCTAAGCCCCAGGAAACTACGCAGCTCATGAAGATTTTGTTTGCGAGACTAGGTCTTTACTGCCATTACTTTTTCATAAGTTAATACGCCCTCTGCCGTTATACGATGCCCTAGGTACTTGACCTCCTTTTGAAACAAAGCACATATCTAAACACTTAATTTTAATCCTGCAGCAGTTATACGCTTAAAAACTTCATCTAGGTTTTTGAGGTGTTCATCAAAAGTCTTCCCCATCACGATTATGTCATCCAGATACACTAAACACGTCTTCCAATTGAGACTCTTAAGCACAAAACTTTGAGTTTCGTTAGGTTCTTTAACAATACAAGACTTGTGAAAAATATGATTACAAAAAGTAGAAACAGCAATGTCATCTATTTCAAACTCTTTGTCACAACATTTTGGAACGTTGCTATTAAGAATCACTGAAGCGACGTTTTCGTTAGTTAACATTGTAAAAATATATTTATTAAGCAATTTCTGCATTAGTAGAACTTCATTTTGGAAAAAAAGGCTGTGTAATAAAAAACAAAAAACAAATCAGACATGTACACATTTATATTAATATGTGAGAAATTTGGTCATCGCAAAGGTAACTGCAGTAATGATAAGAAAAAGTGGTCAATTAGAGCAAAATCGTCTATGCTTCATAATTGCAACTAGAAAATTAGATAAATCGCTATATATTATTTTTTAATTTTTCCCTGACCATATAAATTATATATAAATTAATGAAATTTTACTTTATTTTCGGCTTTTTTTTCTTTTTAATTAATTTCTAAACATTTTTAGAAAGAAAAATTATTTACAAATGTATGCGGAAGTTTCCCAAAGAAAACAAGAAAAATTAGACGCTAGCAGAATGAAATGCAGCATTTTCTGGACCGCCACATCCTTCATCAGCATTCTTTGTATCTATCTACTTTATGTTATGTACACCGTAAACATCATCTGTTTAAGCAACTAATCTTAATGTTAATTTGGTGAGACGAAGTGCATACACAACTTAAAGCTTTTTTCTTTGTCGTTCTCTTTGTAACTCGTCTCGTACCTTTGTTGTTGCTTTTTTGTGCTAGCAATTTGATAGCCACGAATGCAACTTTATATTTTTTAATTATTCATACTTGTTTGCTCACAACATTATAGACACTGTTTCCGTATCATATTGACTTTTATGAGTTAAGTATGAATGTAAATACGCGGTGCCTAGCGTTTGTTTTAATTTTTTAATTTTTCCCTGACCAGGATTCGAACCATCGATTTTATAATTTAAAAAGAACCAAAAAGCCGAAAATAAAGTAAAATTTCATTAAGCTATATATTATTTTTATCAATAGAGAAGTATATATCCTTGGTCGAGATTTAACATATTACCTTATTTAAAACAGAAAGGAATGAATAATCAGTCAAAACATATTGGACTGCATAAAACCAAAAATAATATTTTACTACAGTAATTCTACTATGCCTGAATGGTATTACATTCATGGTCACACCATAAAAAACAACACCAGTAAAATGTAATATCCCAAAAATCTATCAAAGTCTGGTGCTATTTCACGTTAATTATATTGATGATGGTGGATTGTTAATAAATTATTAAAGGGTGTTCCAAAACTTGCCTTTTCTTTTTATTTTCTGCAGAAAATGTATGCAGTTCTTGCAAATTTTGGCCCCACGTAGGGCGCCATTTCTATTGTAATGTCAGCGTTCAACGAAAAGATTCGCGTTGCGTGCAATTTTCTATTTTTAAATTCAGCTATTCGCAGCGATTATAGGCTCTATTTGGAATGTCATAATCTCAGCTGCCTATATGGTGTTATACGTTTTTGTTTATACCATTTAAGAAAATTGCAAAAGGGTCACTTTAATGAACGGTACGCACGTACTGGTCAACTAGCTTGTTCGGGAGTTGTGGGCAGGGTTCTTGTTCCGTCACGACATTGCTGTACAATAAAAAAAATTACGTGCGGTTTATGTGCCCTTGTTGTGAAAAACCATGAAAACAGCTCAAATTCCTCAATTAAAGTAAATTCTATTAATTTTGTTTTCTTGGTGAGCTTGGTTGTTGAAGCTCGGGCTCTATATCCTCCCTACCATGTTTTCTTCTTAAAGGCCCAGTTTGATTTTTAAAGAAAACCCCAAAGCGACACACCCTCTTAATCCATTCCTGAAGTACTACATTTTATATAAATCAATGATTACTCATTAATATACATTTCTCTTAAATTCTATCTTTATTTATAAAAACAAGTATGCTAATAAATCCATCAACAAATATTATTTCTGTAATCATGTTAATTAACCGTCAATAGGGAATTTATAATTATATATGTAAGTATGTAAGTATTTCATTAAGAGAAAAAAAACAGAGAAATCTGATCACATTAAGAGCAATCATAATTCAAAAATAAACAAATTTAAATAGCATGGGATGAAATTTCTTTGCTTTGAATGCATTTAAGAGTAAGGATACTAATAAAAAAATTAAATCTATGGTTGAATGAGTATCAATGTAAATATAAAAAAAATCATGAATGAGTATAAATATATATTAATGATATACATTATGAATGAACGTAGTAAGCAAAAATTAATTAGAAATACATATAGTAAAATTGTAAAAAAATAAAAATAAAACTTACAGTTGGGTAACGATTCCAACGATGCTGAAGGCCTTCTGCATTTTGTGAATTGATATGATAATATATTTATGTTTTTTTTCTTATTTTTGTTAAATTTTTATTGTTAATTAAATTAAATAACTAGGGTTAATATAATATTTTATGATAAGTTGTTAGAAAATATAATTTAGTTAGAATTTATATAGGTTGAGGATATATTTAGTGTAAATTAGCATTAAGTATTGTTTAATTATGCATTATTTTTCTTTTTTTTATTTCTTTTAATAGGATTAGCGATTGTTTTAATTATAATATATTCTTACGTTTATTTAACTTATAAACGTTTTATTTATGAGTTCTTTATTTGCAAAATAATTACACACACAACTTTTAGAGTTTTAATAAAAATTACACTTTATTTAAATAATTATTTGCCGATTTAACTATTCGCGAATAATAATACACGCTGGCAACTTTACACTCACAGTCAAAATGAATCAGAACGTATTGACGCTGCTTTTATATACACTATTTTTAGGCGTTCTTAAATATTCGAGAATTTTTACCGCCATCTATTGCGTAGTTAAAAATGTTGCATTGCCACTTTTATCTCAGACACATTAGTGAGCATTGTTATTTACTTCTAGAACCTTCGATCATTATTTAAAAATACATGTTGGGTTTTTTTTTATTTATTTGTTATATAATGCAGGTGTGTGTGGTTGTGTTGTGTTTGTTTATTTCTCGCTTTGTGTTAGTTGTTTTTGTTTTGTGATAAAGATGATTTGTAGAAACTTCTAGCTTTAAAAACAAACACAATAGGTCATTTCGTTTCACTTTCTTGGCGTCGATTATTTTTACATCTTTTTATGATTTTAGTAAAGCTACTTTGTAAAACTGCCGCCCACTTAAGCCTTTTCGTCCCGAATAGGCTCAACATTACCTCTGCCATATTTAGCCAGCCGCTCTAGGTGAACCACTTTCATTTTAGACCTCGGATTATGATATCTCTGTATCCGGTAAACCACGTCATTTAATTTCTTTATCACCTTGTACGGCCCTGCCAGTGGGTTTGCAGTTTAGGGCATAATCCTTTCTTGCGTTGCGGGTTAAATAGTAGAACCATTTGTCCTTCAGTAAATCCCTCCGTATTTGCTGCTCTATCATATCTGGCTTTCATCTTATCGCTGGTCATTTTTATGCGGTTACGGACAAACCCATAAAGCTGATGCAGTTCTTCTTGTGCCTGTAGAACGTTTCCAAAGTCTTCGTGCACTGGTCCAGGTTTAACACCAAATTCTAAATCTGCTGGCAGTTTTAGTTCTGTCTCGAACAAGACTTTTGCTGGACTACGTGAGGTTGGATCGTGTACAGCTGAACGGTACGCCAGTAGAAATTTGGGTATATGCTCATCCCAATCCTTTTCGTGTGAACTGACCACTTTTCTGAGATATTCTTCTAGGGTACGCTTGAATCTTTCCACCATTCCATCAGATTGTGGATGCAGCGGTGTAGTTCTCGTCTTTTTAATACCGTAAACGTCACACATCTCTTTGAATATAGCTGATTCAAAATTTCGTCCCTGGTCTGAATGTAGTTCTAGAGAAACACTGTATCGACACACCCAATTGTTCACAAGGGCGTCTACCACTGTTTCAGATTATTAGTAGTAACGATAAGAAAAAGTGGTTAATTAGAGCAAAATCGTCTACGCTTCATAATTGCAATTCCGAAAATTAGATAAATCGCTATATATTATTTTTATCAATAGAGAAATATATATCCTTGGTCGAGATTTAACATATTACCTTGTTTAAAACAGAAAGGAATGAATAATCAGTCAAAACATAATGGACTGCATAAAACCAAAAATAATATTTTACTACAGTAATTCCACTATGCCTGAATGGTATTACATTCATGGTCACACCATAAAAAACAACACCAGTAAATGTAATATCCCAAAAATCTATCAAAGTCTGGTGCTATTTCACGTTAAGTATATTGATGAAGGTGGATGGTTAATAAATTATTAAAGGATGTTCCAAAACTTGCCTTTTCTTTTTATTTTCTGTGGAAAATGTATTCAGTTCTTGCAAATTTTAACCCCACGTTGGGCGCCATTTCTATTGCAATGTCAGCGTTTAACGAAAAAATTCTCGTTGCGTGCAATTTTCTATTTTTAAATTCAGCTATTGTGCGATTGAATCTTTCCACCATTCCATCAGACTGTGGATGCAGCGGTGTAGTTCTCGTCTTTTTAATACCGTAAACGTCACACATCTCCTTGAATATAGCTGATTCAAAATTTCGTCCATGGTCTGAATGTAGTTCTAGAGAAACACCGTATCGACACACTCAATTGTTCACAAGGGCGTCTACCACTGTTTCAGATTCTTGGTTTGGAATGGCATACACTTCGGGCCATTTGCTAAAATAATCTACTACCACTAGTTCATATCGGTTTCCAGCATCACTGACAGGAAATGGACCTGTGATATCAATAGCTATCCGCTCAAAGGGTGCACCTGCGTTGTACTGTTAAAGTTTGCCACGACTTTTTCTTACAGGACCCTTGGCCTTTATGCACTCTTCGCAATTAGCTATCCAATCGGCTACTTACTGTTGGAAACCCACCTAGTAAAACCTCCGCTTTATCTTTTCCAGAGATTTTGTTATACCCATATGGCTGCCGCTGGGACCATTATGGAGCTGCTTTAGTGTCTCATTTCTGTTAGAAGTTGGCACGATAATTAAGTCCGTTGTAGTTTTGCCATCTGTTCGTTCCCAAGATCGATATAAGCAGCCGTCTTCTACTTTCAGGCTATTCCACTGGGCCCAGTACGACTTGGCTAGTTGGCTCTCTGCCGATATTTCATTATGATTCGGTCTCCTGTTGTTTTGCTTAGCCAATATAATTTTTGCCAAAATTGGGGCGTCATTCTGGGCCTTCGACCAATCTTCCCTTGACCCAATTTGGGTAAGCCGCACATCAATGACGCACTCCTTTTTCTCTACTTTTGTGCAAAGCTTTCACTCTACATTGTATGGCCGTCTTGACAGGGCATCAGCATTATTGTGCTTTCTACTTTTTCTATGCACAATACTAAAGTCATAGCTCTGCAGACGTTCAACCCAGCGTGCAAGCTGGCCCTCAGGATTCTTAAATTGCATCAACCAACGTAATGCAAAATGGTCCGTCTTTAAGATGAAATGTTGACCATATAAGTACTTGTGGTAATGTTTAACACACTCCAGCACTGCTAAAAGCTCCCTTCGTGTAACGCAGTAATTTCTTTGGGGCTTAGAGAGCACCCTGCTGTAATAGCCAATGACCTTTTCTATTCCATTTATCTCCTGAGAAAGCACTACACCTATTCCATAGCCGTTTACGTCCGTGTCCAATATGAATTTCCAGCTATAGGATAGGCAAGAACTGGTGCCGTACACAAAAGTTTCTTCAGCTCCTGGAACGCTTTTTCCGCTGCTTCACTCCAGTGGTATGGTTGCGACTTCCTGGTCAACTCGTGCAAGCTAGCAGCCACTTGACCAAAGTTTGGCACAAATCTCCTGTAGTAGGTGCTAAGCCCCAGGAAACTACGCAGCTCATGAAGATTTTGTTTGCGAGACTAGGTCTTTACTGCCATTACTTTGTCTTCATAAGTTAATACGCCCTCTGCCGTTACACGATGCCCTAGGTACTTGACCTCCTTTTGAAACAAAGCAGATGTCTAAACACTTAATTTTAGTCCTGCAGCAGTTATACGCTTAAAAACTTCATCTAGGTTTTTGAGGTGTTCATCAAAAGTCTTCCCCATCACGATTATGTCATCCAGATACACTAAACACGTCTTCCAATTGAGACTCTTAAGCACACAACTTTGACAAGTCTTGTATTCTTCTGAAGATACGTTTCCGTTAGTTAACATTGTAAAAATATATTTATTAAGCAATTTCTGCATTAGTAGAACTTCATTTTGGAAACAAAAGGCTGTGTAATAAAAAAAAAAACAAATAAGATATGTACACATTTATATTAATATGTGAGAAATTTGGTCATCGGAAAGGTAACTGCAGTAATGATAAGAAAAAGTGGTCAATTAGAGCAAAATCGTCTATGCTTCAAAATTGCAATTCCGAAAATTAGATAAATCGCTATATATTATTTTTTATCAATAGAGAAGTAGATATCCTTGGTCGAGATTTAAGATATTACCTTATTTAAAACAGAAAGGAATGAATAATCAGTCAAAACATATTGGACTGCATAAAACCAAAAATAATATTTTACTACAGTAATTCCACTATGCCTGAATGGTATTACATTCATGGTCACACCACAAAAAAAACACCACCAGTAAAAGGTAATATCCCAAAAATCTATCAAAGTTTGGTGCTATTTCACGTTAAGTATATTGATGATGGTGGATTGTTAATAAATTATTTAAGGGTGTTCCAAAACTTGCCTTTTGTAAAGCTGTTTTCATAAAAAATAAAATATATATATATATATATATATACATATAAATAAAATAACTTCTTTTTATTTTCTGCGGAAAATGTATGCAGTTCTTGCAAATTTTGGCGCTATTTCTATTGCAATGTCAGCGTTCAACGAAAATATTCTCGTTGCGTGCAATTTTCTATTTTTAAATTTAGCTATTCGCTCTATTTGGAATGTCATCTTTTATGATAATCTCAGTTGCCTATATGGTGTTGTACGTTTTTGTTTATACCATTTAAGAAAATTGCAAAAAGGTCACGTTAAGGAACGGTACGCACGTACTGGTCAACTAGCTAGTTCGGGAGTTGAGGGCAGGGTTCTTGTTCCGTCAGGACATTGCTGTACAATAAAAAAAATTTCCTTCGTGCGGTTTATGTGCCCTTGTTGCGAAAAAACATGAAAACAGCTCAAATTCCTCAATTAAAGTACATTCTATTAATTTTGTTTTCTTGGTGAGCTTGGTTGTTGAAGCTCGGGCTCTATACCCTCCCTACCATGTTTTCTTCTTAAAGGCCCAGTTTGATTTTTAAAGAAAACCCTAAAACGACACACCCTCTTAATCCATTCCTGAAGTACTACATTTTATATAAATCAATGATTACTCATTAATATACATTTCTCTTAAATTCTATCGTTATTTAAAAAACAAGTATGCTAATAAATCCATCAACAAATATTATTTCTGTAATCATGTTAATTAACCTTCAATAGGGAATTTATAATTATATATGTAAGTATGTAAGTATTTCATTAAGAGAAAAAAAAACAGAGAAATCTGATCACATTAAGAGCAATCATAATTCAAAAATAAACAAATTTAAATAGCATGGGATGAAATTTCTTTGCTTTGAATACATTTAAGAGTAAGGATATTAATAAAAAAATTAAATCAATGGTTGAATGAGTATCAATGTAAATATAAAAAAAATTCATGAATGAGTATAAATATATATTAATGATCTACATTATGAATGAACGTAGTAAGCAAAAATTAATTAGAAATACATATTGTAAAATTAAATAAAAATAAAACTTACAGTTGGGTAACGATTCCAACGATGCTGAAGGCCTTCTGCATTTTGTGAATTGATATGATAATATATTTATGTTTTTTATTTTTGTTTAATTTTTATTGTTAATTAAATTAAATAACTTGGGTTAATATAATATTTTATGATAAGTTGTTAGAAAATATAATTTAGTTAGAATTTATGTAGGTTGAGTATATATTTAGTGTAAATTAGCATTAAGTATTGTTTAATTTAGCATTATTTTTCTTTTTTTTTTCTTTTAATAGGATTAGCAATTTTTTTAATTATAATATATGTTCTCTGGGTCTAATTCATATAAATGCAATACGTGTGTTATAGGTTATTTTTATAAGTAGTAATAATGTTAGGTTAATAAATCAGTTTCATATTTGATCTTGTAGTAATATTATGTTAAAGGAGGTTTAGTATTATATTCTGTTGGTCACTTAAGAAACAAAGTCTGGTGTATTATCTTTGCGAAATTAGGCGCAATTTGTTTATGATGATGCTAAGTGTTGGAAGAAACAATAATATTGATTGTAAAATTTCGTTCTTCTAGATGTTTCCTTATAGGTTATTAAAATGTGCTCTCGAGTGACTTACCGACTACATGGGTAAATATAACCCCAATTTATGGCACAAGGTGAAAAGGTCACTCGTGAGTGATATTTGTTGTGGAAAATTCTATAAATTAGAAAAAGTGGATAGAATTTTGCTTTTATATTTTACAACTAACGCTAATAATTACCTTTCGTCCCAATATGGTAAGTGTATGTTAAATATATTTAGCTCCGGTAGAAAATGGAAAACTTTTGGTACCCGAATTGATCCCAAGTATGGTTTTTTATTTTTGCTGCCCGATAAATTTAAGTTTAATATAAATAACTCACTAAATTTTTAAAAACTTTATTAAAATTTTTATTATAAAGAACTTTCTTTCAACCGTAAGTTAAATTATTGATTTGATGTTTATCGTTCGGCCACAAGAAGTAAAGGAACTTCTCGTGGTATTTTAACTTTTCATTTAGCCTCGTATGGGGTGATCAGTTTTGTAATAACTCACATATGAAGATGCATGTAATACTTCATAGAAATATATCTATAAAAGATTTTTTCCTCTTGTCACCTAGAGAAGAGCAAAGAAGAAGAGAACCGAATATAGGTCTAATTAAATAAGATATCTCTTTTAACATGTATACTTGTAATGAGTCGACATTTATACATACGTGATAAAGTACGCTGCTGCAACAAAAATGTAAAGCTTTTGAGAAAGAATGGTACAAGCAAGAATTTAAACAATGAATATCATTTTGGTGGGGAAGTATACTACTTAAAGAAAGTTAATAATTAAATTATACAATATTCTTTTGTTCTGTTTTTTTTCTCTTCCCCAGGCAAATAAATTTGTCTGATATTAAATATTTAGAGATAGAAAAGAAAATTGAGTTTCTGCATATTACAGCTTTTAAATTTATTGTCAGTAACAACTTTACGGAAGTGACCTTTCTGTGATTTATATAATCTTAGTTTTTCTATTATTGTCTGATTAGTTCGGTCCTCTAAATAAAATGCTGTACCAAATTTTGAAAACTTATCTTTAAATCTAAGAAAATTTGACTTGGAATTTGTATAAATGTCCATATGAATTATTTGATTTATACCAGCTGGAGTTTCAGTTATTTTAAATTTTGGTTTGATAGGATTTCGGTCAAATTTTGATCTACAACATGTATCACAGTTATCTATGTATTTTTGAATTAAACTTTTCAGGCTTGGATAGTATATGAATCTCCTTAGTCCCTCGTAATTTTCATTAGTTCCAGTGTGGAAACTCTCATTTTTGTGATAGTTGTGTATTTTTTTGTATGTTTCTTCTTCAGAAGCCATATCTGTGGCATGGTATGAACACCTAACAAATTAAATAGCATTATTACCCTCAAATATGTCAATTATTTTTTCTGTAAAATATTGTATTTGTGATCATCAAGTTCTGTGTAAATTCCTAGTTTGCCTTTTTTAAATTTTGTAATAAAATATTTTCCAAATTATTTTCCAAATCGAAAGAACTAATATAAATTTTTTTATTTCCTAATATATTTTCAATATCCTTAGTCTTGTGATCCGTTAAAATTAGCTGATTTTTAAATCTATTCATGTCTATCTATTGAGAATGAACAGTAGCATCGTCATCAACATTATTGTACAGTGAGCTAGATGAACAAGAACTCAATGTATATATAAGACCAGAGTCATTATTAATTTTACTGAGAAAATCAGCAACTTGATTGTCCTTTCCTTTTAGATAATTCACAGTTAAGTTGAAATCACTAAGTTTTATGATCCACCTGTAAAGTCTAGGATTTAGCTACTTACTCTGAGATTTCACAAACAACCATCTTAAGGATTGATGAGCTGATAGGATTTCAAATCTAACTCCATATAAATACGGCCTAAAATAACTAGTGGCCTACACTATTGCCAACAATTTCCTTTCAGTAGCTGAATAATTTCTTTCATGGTCATTTAAAGTACAACTTGCAAAGCACACAGGATGGCCACTCTGTTGCAAAACAGCACCAATGGAATTCAGGCTTGCGTCGGTTATTAGTTGGAACGGTTTTGTAAAATCAGGAAACTTAAGTACTGGTGATTCAGTTATTATTCTTTTCAATTTCTCAAATGCATGGATAAAGTTTGGGTCATTCTTATTTAATTTAGTGTCTTTTTTAAAATATTTAATAATAGGGTACGCAACTTTCGAATAATCTTTTATAAATTTTCTATAATATCCTGTACCAACTAAAAATGATTTTATAGCTTTAACAGAAGTGGCCAGTTTAAGTTTTAAAATTGTATCAACCATTGCAGTGTTCGGCTTAACTCCTTCCGGTGTTAATATGTGTCCTAAGTAAAGTGTTTCTTTCGAAAAGAATTTACACTTATTAATTTTTATTCTAAGATTTGCCTCTCTTAGCTTTTTATATACTTTTCTTATATTTAAAACATGTTCCTGAAAACTCGTTGAGAAGATCAGAATATCATCCAAGTAGACAACACATAAGACAACCGTAAGGTGTTGAAAATGCAGTTTTCATCCTGTCTTCTTTCTTTAAAAGAATTTGGTGAAAACCTATGGCTAAGTCTATTGTAGAAAAATATTGCGAGCGTCCTAACTTATCCAATATACTATCAATATTAGGGATAGGAAACTAGTCATTAACCATAATTTCATTTAGCTTTCGATAGTCTATAACTATCCTCCATTTTTTTTCTTCGGAACTGTCTAATTTTTTAGGTACGATCCATAAAGGACTGTTATATGGTGAATTACTTTCCTTTATGATTCCTTGCTCTAACGTCATGCTTATTTGTTTTAAAATCTGCTTTTCATGAACATGTGGATATCTGTACATTTTTACATATCATTGGTAGTTTTTATTTCATGCTCAACAATTTTTGTAAACTCTAATTTCTGTCCTTCCAAATAAATTAAGTCAGTGTAAGAATTCAATATACCATTCAACGCTGAAATTTCTTCGTTATTTAATTCTTTAAACAAATTGTCAAGGACTTTTTCATTTATATTAATATTATCTAATTGGCAAATATCTTCAGCAGGATATGGGCAAAAGTTTAAAAATTTTATAATGCGACCGTTACTTTTCAAAATTTCTTTCCTTATATCAATAACGGCTCCTAGTGGTTGCAAAATTTTGACCTAGTATTGCATCAAATTGTTTCTTTTGAAACTCCGTCAATTTTCAGGACATTGTAGCATTTTTACAAAATTCCAAGGGTAAATGAGTAATAATTTCCTCATTTATTATTGTTTTCCCATTTATAGATAAAAAGAAATAGGGGTTTTCATTTGAAATCTCTCAAACTTTGGAAATTTTTTACAATCTAGAACTGAAGTTGTGGAACCTGTGTCAACAAGAACATTAAGTTTTTGATCACCATATGTAAGTTTTACTATGGAAAGTGATCTATGTTGGCCATTAAATGAAAATTAAATTGTTCTTCGCTTATTTGATTATCGTCTTCTTCCTCTATATAATCAATTTCCATATTAAGATTATTATTTTTTGAACGGTAAGTACTCTGTGAGTTATTATAATAGTTTGTATTCTGAAAATTAGATCTAGGATTATTGTTAGAATTATTTTGACTATAAAAAGAACTTCTATTAAAGTGAATATTCGAGTGTGCGTTAGCATTTCGGGTGTTATGTCTTAAAAAATTATTTTTAATTTCTTTAACGTAATTTCTATTTATTTCATATCTTCCAGACGAATTACTATGGCTATTATTATTTTCCCGATTTTTGTACACTCTGTGCTTCACATTGCTGCTTAAATAAAGTAATTTAATATATATTTGGTCAAAGCGTGTGAATCTGCTTCGCAGGCTAAATTAATTTTAAATATTTTAAAGTTTAGCTTGTAAGGGATAAATATTTTTTTAAACTAAACAACGGGAATTTTTTTATAATAATTAATTTTCAAAATAGAATCTTTTATTCGTGCTATTTTTGACCCTCGATAATTAATCGGGCGTCCATTTCGAAATCGTAAACAATTTAATTTTATGTTAAAATCGCAAACACTTTGATGCAATATATTAAATTGTTTTAATTGATTGTTAGAGTCTCTGACTTTTAGAAGAAAAGTTTCGCGAAGGCCAACGTACAATGCTAATATTCTTGTGTTCTCTTTAAGCAAGTATTCTCGTACAAACGTATTAGTAGGCTAAAATGCAAGATCAAAACTTAGATCAGAGCAATCTTAATTTTTAGCGAAAATTACTGCTTGGCTTAGAATATAAAAACTTATCAGTATATAATTTAGATTTTATAAAGTAAATAATTTCCTGAATAGTTGCAGTATGTTATGCAAAGCATAACATAAAAATATATTTTGTGGAGGTAAATCATTTAGTTTTTTAGGCATAATTTTCAGTTATATGGTTTAGAAACACACTATTAGGTGGACCAATTGTAGTTTCAGAAGATAGATTTGCTTCAAGCCAGGCAAACCAAATTTATTACCATCTCTTGTAATATACTATTAACATTTATTTGTCAAGATAATAATTCTTGCGAAAAAAACCGACTTCAAAACAGATTTCATCTGTCTGCCTATAACAGTTCTAGTGTATGGCCACATAAACTAGATTACATTAACTATTGAGATACCCTTATATCTCCAAACTTTATACTAGTTCAACTGTTCAATAGTTTGGCAATATACATCAAATTACAGCAACTATAGGGTCACCCTTTTACTTCCAAATTCAAATTATATACTTTAACGGTTCAACAGTTTTCCCATACTCGTATTCATCAGATTATATTAACTATTTAATTTATAATATAACATTTTATACTTCTTATTATAATAAATAATACCATTCTGTCTAAAATTAAGGTGTTTGTATACAACGGTTCAAAAAATACGGCCATATAGAACAAATTACATTAAATTTGGGAACACCCTTTAATTTCTGAATTCAAATTATAAGCTTCTTGTTATAGCGGACTTAGCGGCTCATAAGTCCGGCCACACACACCATATTATATCAACTACTGGGACACCCGCTTATTTCCAAATCCAAATTTTATATTTGTTGTTATAGAGAGTTATCTGTAAAGATTTTTTGTAAATTTCAATCGTCTGTATACAACTGTGTAAAAGTATGGCCAAATACCAAATTATATGAACTATTGGTGCACCCTTTAATTTATAATTTTAAAAATTATTAGCTGTTACTATAACGACAAAAGCAATCGACATTGCGTCAAACTTACAAGCGTTTGTCTTTAACGGTTCAAAAGATAGGCCTATATAAGTAAATCTACAGTAATTATGGGACACCTTTTTATTTCTAAATTCAAATTATAAAGTCATTGATATAGCGGACTTAGAAAACCAGGTCCCTTTTAAGTTTCAGCGTTCTGTCTATAACGATTCAGAAGAACGGTCACACACTTGAAATTACATCAACTATTGGAACACCCTTTAACTTTCAAATCCATATTTTAGACTATTTCTTATATCGAACTTACCAATACAGGTTCGTTGTAAATTTCAAGCGTCTGTCTATAACTGTTAAAAAGTTTAGCAATATACATCAAATTAAATGAACTATTGGCGCACCCTTTAATTTATAATTCTTAATATTTCTACTTGTTACTATAGCGGCAATAGCAATCGACATTCTGTCCAATTTGCAAGCGTTTGTCTAAAACGGTTCAAAAGTAAGTAAAACTTCATCAATTATGGGATACCCTTTAATTTCTAATTTAAAATTATAAACTCGTTGATGTAGCGGATTTAGCAATATGGGTCCGTTTTAAGTTTCAATGTTCTGTTTATAAGGGTTCAAAAGTTTGGTCACATACACAAAATTACATTAACTATTGGAACATTGTTTTTTTAGCGGACTTAGCAATACAGGTTCGTTGTAAATTTCAAGCCTCTGTCTACAACTGTTCAAAAGTATGGCCATATACATCAAATTTAATGAACTATTGGCGCACCCTTTCATTTATAATTTGTCATATTAATACTTGTTACTATAACGCCCATAGCAATTGACATTCTGTCCAATTTGCAAGCGTTTGTCTATAAAAGCTCAAAAGATAGGCCCTTATAAGTAAATTTTCATCAATTATGGGGCACCCTTTAATTTTTAGATTTATTTTTGTATAACTTTTGTTATTGGGGGCTATAGTAAGACGCAGTCATTTAAAATTTTACAGAATCGCCCTTCACAGTTCATAATACACGTAAAAAATATGTATGTTGTATAAGGACACCCTTTAATTTTTAAGATTATGAACTGTTTTGAAAACGGGACGAATCCTTAAGCATAGTCTATCATAATACCAACAATTTTCAAAATCGGATCAGATATGACAGAGTTCTGGAGGCACAAATATAAAAAAAGCAACATTCCTTCTTTTTTGAAGTCGGTTAAAAAAGCATATCTATTAAATGTAACATAAAAATTAAGCGCATTATATTTCAACCGTTATTTCGTGTATGATTTTTAGGTTATTACTCCTATATTGGGACCCATAGTGTTATAATAGGTGGACTTAGCTAAAAGTTATAAGAAGGCGATTTGATAATAAGCTTTCATCCTTAGAGTTGTGATAAGAAAAAAAATACATCACCAAAAAAAAAAAGGTTGAAAATCTTTTCATTTGTATAACTATATGATCTTTTGTCAGAAAAGTTGTTTTGGTTTACATGGGTGAATCCTGGAAGATTGGACTACAAAATAGGAAGAAAGAAATTTTCAGGAAACTTAAACCTGTTGGAAAAGTTTAATAGTTTCCTAAAAGCACGAATAAAATTCTTTTCAGCAATAATCTATACATATAATAAAACTGTAACGGGGTCATTTCTGTACATAAAATATTTTTTGAAAATGTTGATGCTGGTGTGTATAGTAATAGACATGGAAAAACAAAACACATACTTTTTTTTTTAATTTTTGTCTGTCTGTCTGTGTTTGCATCTGGTAAAGACTATTGGATCAATTTAAACAAAATTTTGTGAGGAGGTCTCTTAGATCCTTAGTTTAAATATAGAATAATTCATTTTGTAAAAAAAAAACAGAGATACAAATATGAAAGCACCCGATCTTGCCGATGTAGTGGTATTAAAATATTTAACACTTTCTACAGAGTTCTGGAATAAGTAGTTAAAAACACATTTTGCTAAATTTAAATTTTAAGAAAATTAGAAATGACACGCAGAAGTGATTTGGCCGCCTTCATATAGTACGCCGCACACTGGGGATTTCGAAGACTCAAGTCAAATTGTCAACATACTCTTCATGCAATATTCAGTGATATTTTGAAATTTTAGACTAAACGGTACAATAAAAGCAAAAAGGATTACTTCGATCTGACTGCTAGTTTTTTTGTATAGCCGTCTCAAACTCAGTACTTGTATGTTTTACCGAACCAACTTAATTTAAACCTAAGAACTTTAAAACGAATATTATTTTATTATGTAAGCTAACGTTTTTCTTTTTATTTAAAGTAGGATATTTCAGTATACTAAAATTGAAAAATAAACTCTGCAGTGAATAAACTTCTTGTTGTTTTTTTCTGAACATATAAAAAAATCCAATTTTTTCTTCAAATATTTGGACCTGCAATTTTAGTCATACTTTCCTACAGTGGGAAATCACTACTACTACATTTTCTCATATCGGTTTTTACATTTTTAATCAATTTCAAGTACTACTCTCTCAATTTGTTGCATTACACAGTACAACATTTGATTCGCGACTCAATTCTGATAAGGCTCTTTTGCTTAACATAACTCAAGAACCACTAGTCGCATTTTGAAGAAGTTCACGCTATGCCCGTTAATGAACAAGGACTACAATTAAGTATGTCATCACTTCATGCACGTATTAAGTTGATGGAGCGTCTCTTGCATGCAGTTTATATTCTTGAATTTAATCCAGGGAGAGTCGACTCAAATACTCGTCCGATAAAGAAGCCCGAAATTGTTGGATTAAGCGTGAACTTAAAGAGAAAATAAAAATACAGGTTGATACTGTAAAGCAAGGCTCTGGTACGACAATTCAGTACGAGGGCTGCTATATATATTTCTGGCCTGGCAACACTGAGAGCTGCCAAGTGCAATCTGACATTTCCATTGGAAAGTTTGTCATTTTTAAGCATAATCGTATTATTTGTGTTGTTTACAGTGACTTGAAAAAATTAATATATTAAAAAATGGATTATCACGACAAGAGTGCATTGATGAACTTAAATCTTTCTATGGCGATGAAGCACCATCCTATAGCACTGTGAAAAATTGGTATAATGAATTTAATCGTGGCCGAAGCTCGCTCAAAGACGAATTCAGTGAAGGTCGTCCAAAAACGGCTGTTATGCCAGAGAACATTGATGCCGTGCGTGAACTCATAATGCAAGATCGACATGCGACATACCGAGAGATAGAGACATCCTTGGACATATCTTCCACCAGCATACATTCGATACTGCATGAACACCTGGCCGTAAAAAAGGTTTGTTCTCGTTGGATCCCGCACAATTTGTAAGTCGCTTAAAAAAAGGCTCGTGTCGATTGGTGCAAAGAAATGTTTCAAAAATACGATTGCGGTGCTTCAAAAGACGTTTATAAGATCGTCACAGGTGATGAATCATGGATCTATGCGTATGAGCCCGAAATGAAACAACAATCGACCGTGTGGGTCTTCAAAGACGAGCAAAATCCAACGAAAGTTGTTCGTGGAAGAAGCACTTCGAAGCAAATGGTCGTCTGTTTCTTCGGCAAAACTGGTCATGTGGCGACTGTTCCACTTGAGCAACGTAGGACGGTCACTTCTGAGTGCTACACCACAATTTGTTTGCCTGAAGTCATCGGAGAAATTCGAAAAACCAACAAGAGAAGACGAATCATTGTTCACCATGACAATGCGAGCTCTCACACATCGGCTCAAACCAGAGCGTTTTTGACCAGACAAAACGTCGAATTAATGGGTCATCCGCCGTACAGCCCTGACTTGGCACCTAATGACTTTTTCTTGTTTCCGCACATCAAGAAAAAAATGCGTGGTCAACGATTTTCGTCGCCAGAAGAAGCTGTTGGAGTGTTCAAAAACCATGTTTTAGAGGTGTCTCAATCGGAGTGGAAAAAGTGCTTCAACAACTGGTTTAAGCGCATGCAAAAGTGTATAAATCATGCTGGAGAATACTTTGAAAAACAATAAAACCATTTTTGATTATAAATATTCGCATTTTCACTATGAGGCCAGAAATATATAGAGAAGCCCTCGTAGATGAAGAATCTAATCCTGCTTTGATTTTCCAAACCACGGGTCTAGCTAAAAACGTAATCAAGAAGTTTTCAACAATTCTCAAAGCTAGAATAGTCATCGAGGTAGTAGATCCAAAAAAATTTGATGATTTTGTCTGGAGAAGGCAAGAGTTTGTTGCACTATACGAGTGGTACAATATGGCATATATACACTTCACAAAATTCTGATTCATGAAAAAGATATAATTAAAAAGTGTACTTTTTCCTGTTCGCTTACTATCCGAAGAGGCTCAAGAAAGTCGTAACAAAGACTATAAAAAATTTCGCATTAGACACTCTAGAAAATGCAGTCGAATTGCCACGAATGAAGATATTATGCACCGAATGATGGTAACATCAGATCCCATGATCTCACATTTGACTCCTTCATTTAGCCATAAAAAGCATAGTCCTCTAAGTGACGCAGTTAAGGCTTTTTTTAGAATAATAAATTAAAAATAGGTTTAAAATAAATAATAAATTAAAAATTAAAAAAAAAATCATTTTAATTTTTTTATTTAGGGATTTTTACATTGTAGGTAACGAGATCCTTTCTCTAACTTTCTTTATTTTGATGTATTACTACATATATATACATATATTAATGTATTACTATATAAATAAAACTAAATTTGTAATGAAATTAAAAAACAAATTTAAATAAATAATAAACTAAAAAGTTTAAAAATCATTTAAATTTTTATCAATGTGGTTATAATTTTCAAGCTTTTGAATAGATATTTGATGAAAAAAATTGTAATGGGTTAAGCATTTTTAACAAATATATATGCCATTTATTTTATGTAAAGTTATATATATGCTGTGCCAAAATTTTTTTATTGTTTAATTCTCAGTCACCGCAATATTTGTTTTTTGTGATTATGTTGCGATAATTAAATAAAAGACTTCTTATTACTACTGTTATTTTTGGCAATAAAAAGTTATGTTTTTCCTTCTTAAGCTGCCCACATACACTTCACGTTGTTTACATCTGACATGTCAAATTTCCCACTGTTAAACACATACGTGTCGTGTAGGACAATTGAAACATTGCTTCTGTGAAATACATGCGAAAAGTCATCTGACAAAATTTCGTTTAGAACGTGCTTTATTTTGATCTGACAAACCATCTGACATTTAATGCATTTAACAGTTTCTACAGCGTTAAGAACTTAAAAAGTCTGATTACTTTTAATATAGCTTTGTACAAAAGTATGGAATTTAATAAATGTTTTTGGGAAAATTTGACTTCATTAAATAAGTGGAATTTCAATTAACGCCAGATCAGTGTTTGAATTCCTACTTTACCTACCTTTTTTTTTCAATACAGCTACGGCTACAGCTCCAACTTTTTCAAGTAGAAGTAGCAGTAGACGCTGTTTTTTTCCGAAGCAAAAACTTTTTGAGCTACAGCTACTTTTCAAAAAATAAAGCGGTAAGTAGAAGTAGCCTCTTTCCTACTTCAGTTAAAGTATTGGTAGGAGTACAAAAAGCAAAAATATTCTACTTCATTTTTTGCTGCTATTTGAAAAGTAGCCAAAAAGCAGAACATTATTTCTGGCTACTTTGTGTGGATAATGAACATACTTTTTGGCGACTTTATATGAATACTTTATGCTTGGAGCTACGCAATACAAATATTTGCTTCTGGCTTCTTACCGACAATGAGAAGCAGCGTTTAAAAAGCTACTCTAAAAGTAGCCGTAGCGACAAAAAAAGCCTACGTTTTAAGACACAAATTTGTTAAAAAGAGTAGCCAATATCCAAAAAAAAGTTGGAGCTGTAGCTGTATTTTATGGTTTGCTCTTCAAATGTGAATTCAGCAGTAGAAGTAGATGGATATTGGCTACTATTTTTGTTCAATTACAAGTAATGATTATTGCGTAACTAAACTCACTTTTAATAATAAAATAAAAAACATAAAAATTCCATCGGCTCTAAATGGGTGAAGCATTTTTAAAAAATTTTGGTACTTCCTTAAAGATCTCTTCTTTTAAAACGATACCCATATTGATATTTAAAAAAAAATTGAAAACTTCAGAGGTCCGTGACTCGGAAAATATGGGCGAGCGCCAATTTTACCGTTTGATGTTTTTTCTTATTTTTTAATTCTCTATCGTCCCATATAATTATTTTGTTCTTGGAGTTACTTTATTGTTCCAAATGACAAACTTATATATATCCTTTTTCCACTTTTTGTGGTGAAGGGTATAATAACAGCAAAAAACTAGTTTACCTTTTAAGTTTTTTATTGGCAATGTGCAGGCTAGATTTATAATTACTAATCGGAAAAAAGATTCGGGTAAGGATGTTCCTCAGGCACTACACCTAAATACTTAATTTTTTGTTGCCTTTGAATTAATGTTTAAAACAGTAATATCCTGGGAATAAACATTCTTTACGTTTCCTTTTTAAATATTATATTTATTGAAGAAATATGGGTATTTTTTTAGGATATGGCTGATGAAGAAGATCCATGGGCAATTGATGAAACTATCGAAACAAATGAGCCTGATAAGGATACATCCCAACAAGAAATTGTAACAAATCAAACAGAAACGGCAAGCTCTGGTCAAATAAACAATAGTGAAAACGCCGACGACGACTTACCCCCACCACCACCTCCTCCAGAAGATGATGGTTACAGAAAACCTGTTCAGTTGTACAGGCACTGGGTCAGGTAAATGAAATTTACAAACAAAGCTATAGTTAAAAATAATAAAAAAAATTTAGGCCAAAATTTCTTCAATACAAATACATGTATAACTACAGAACAAATTACTATGATGATGTTATTGATTACTTAGACAAAAAACAAGTTGGAGTTCCAAGAGATATACCAAGAGCGCAAACTTGGGCAGAGCGTGTTCTAAGAACGAGGTATTCCAGGTTAGTGCTTAAATAGCCTTTTTTAGTATTTGATTGCTCGTTTATAAAAATTATGTTATTCTTTAATAATTATACACAGAGAAAACAGATTCGTTATGATAACCGAATTTGTTTCCAATCGAATTTTGTCGGTTATGAGCATTAATTGGAGTTCGGTTAACATGACTAAATTAATGAGGTACTCCGAACTGTTTTATAAAATTATTCGAGAAGGAGGACTACTACCAATATAAAATATTAATGTGAATTAAAAAAAATGTTTTCGATTTAATATTTATTAAAAAATTAGTTTACAAGCATATGATTATGTTTTATAAATTTCCTGATACAAAACATTAACTTCATCCTCACCACCGCGCCTCCCTATTTCGTCCGGATTTCTTACTTTTCACTTAGAACCATCCACCGATGGTACGACATGTTTGGACAAACCTAAATAATTCAAACCTTTTCAAATATTTTTGTGCTTCCATAAAATTGTTTATTTTAAAACTAAAATATTTTTTAACTTTAAATGTATAAATTTTATTTTCATTATGTATGTCAAAACTATTTTGGTATTAGCAGAAATTTGTTGAACAAGTTTGGTTGAATCACCCAATTAACAGAAAATATTTTAGTGAAGACACAAATCCGTCAGGTAAACTTTGTTAACAGTAATTCCAACCAACTTTTAATATCCAATATCGCT
Source organism: Gymnosoma rotundatum (assembly GCA_916610165.2). NCBI lineage: Eukaryota > Metazoa > Arthropoda > Insecta > Diptera > Tachinidae > Gymnosoma > Gymnosoma rotundatum. Next base: position 82,798,430 of record OU744338.1, on the reverse strand, counting down.
TGTTAGTTTTCAATATGAAAAATGTGTCAAGATTAAATTTTATATATAATAAAAATTAAATTATATTATTAATAGTTAAATTTTAAATATACTAACCGATTTTTTACCAATCCTTTTTCTGTGTGTATAACTGTTATATCGCTTAAGTTTTAAATGATTTTATTTGAGAAAAAACTGATAAAACGTAGATTAAGTCCCTCAATTATAAGAATGGTATCCGGAAATTAAAATGTACAACTACTTTAACTATAATTTATAAATAAATAAATTACGTAAGTTTTTGACTGGATCTGCTAGAAGAAAGAAGTTAATCACCACTTCCTTTTTCTTAAGTTTGTGTGTGATCTGTACCGAACATTTGAGGTCAGCAAAAATAATTGATTTAATGATCAAACGCCCAACCTTGTTTAATACACTTATTAATAAATAAATGAGAACGTTCTAGGATTAGTTTTAAATTATTTTGCGGAAGACATATTAAATGAAATTATGTACACAACAGTTTTCAATAAAATTACGGAAAATTTTACACTATTGTACATTAAAACAATTGAACAAGAATGCTCTTCTTGACAAGTGGAAGTTTCTTTGTAGTTTCAAAACATTGAATTGATGCCTAATTTAAAATGTCTACTGTGAGCGTCAACATAATGCGTTGAATGGTATTTGATGTAGTATAGTATTATTTCTGTCTTTTATTATACTACTAAATTTTATATTTTAACATTTTTTAAATCAGTTTTCAGTTGTCTACTTAATTCTAAACAAATACAAAAAAACTTTACAACAACAAAAGTTGTAAACATAAACAAAATCTAGTGCATATTTGAAGCAGTGTTGCCAGGGTTAGACAGGAAAAATTTACGCTTTTCTTTTACAAAAGTCACATTTTGAAATTTTTCTAAAATAAAGTGTGAGTATATGTGTATTTCAGAGAAAATAGCAAGGCAACGAATTCATTTATTAAACAAAATTAAAATAAAAACAAAACTTAAATTTTAAAATAATAAATTTCAGACCCATAATTTTTATCTAAAAATTCTAATAAAATTTAACATAATCATTCAGCTTTTCACACTAAAATGTTTTTATTGTACTTAAAACACTCATAGTTTTGAAGGCCTTTTTTTATTTTTTCAGCCATCACTAACGCGGCTATTGTATCAGTATACTCCCCACACACCCACTTAAAAATAGAAGTATAGAATTAAATCCGGAAATATAAATTAAAACTTTTAAGTCAACGCAATGTGGCCCATAGCTATTGCACTAAAATGACATACCTAAATAAAAGCGTCAAATTTGTGTCTTAAAAGTAATGTTAAATCATTTATAAAACCAACTCACTTATAGCAATTTAGTATTTGGTTGCTTTATCTTTTGATTTAAAAACGGCACTCAGTCTTCGAGGCAATGATTGTACAATAGTGTTGTTATGTCGGAAGAAATTGTCTGCCTCTTCTCAGTTATATCGGATTTAAGCAAATCCTTGTTGATAATTGTCCTTTGCGGATTGGGCGGTCTAGATGTACCCCCCACAAATGCTCGATTGGGCTAAAGTCCGGTAATAGGAATTTAGGGGTGTGATGGAGTAACCGCTCTCACTACTCTTGTAGGGTGCTTGGGATCATTGTTTTGTTGAAAGATCCAAGATGCCTGCAGCTGTGCTAGATATTATTTTGAAGAATTGTTCGCACTTATCAACGATTTTCTTCACTATGTGTAATGTGGCTTCTGTTGAATAAAGCCATTTCACGAAAAGTTTTGCCTTCGTTGCGAAGCTTTAACACAACTTTCTTAACAGCAGTGGAGATTTGTTTGCCCCTTTTAGAAAATAATAACTTATGCATATTATAATAAAACATTTATAATAATAAAACATTTACAAAATTTTAATAGAATACAAAAACAAATTTTACTGTATGACATCGTTAAAACACTAGATACATAAGTAAGCAGTACACTTTTCTTGACGCCTAAAATATTATGCAGATTTTGTTTTTGTCTCACAATTTTTATTATTTAATTTTTTTTTTTTGCTATTTAAGAGTAGAAATAGAACCTTACGGAGAAATAACAAATAAAATTAAGTGTGGCGACGGATGCGAATTTTATTGTCATTTTTTATTTTATATAAAAAAAAATTTAAAATATAAACAATCAATACATTGGAAAATTTTAAAATTATTCTTGTTTTTCAATGACTTTTTATATTTTCTTTTTCTTCTTTTTTCCTAGTCATTCACAAAAAATATTAACAAATAGTATTTTTTATAAGAAAAACAATAAAGTTGTGGCAGCATGCTGAAAGAGAAAAAAAAATAAAAATAATTGAGAGTTTGAGAGAAAACGCACTCAAGTTAAAATAGATTCTAATTTCATGCAGTTTCTTTAAACGTTTTTTATTGTCAAAACTTCTTATAAAAAAACAACCGCATCCGCAACTCTAAGAAAGAAGTATACAACTGAAAAGTGATTTAAAAAAAATCTAAAATGTTAAATGTAGTTGTGAATTAAAAGCAGAGTTCAGAAAATACATTCACAACATGTACTGTTTAAAATTTATAAATGTTTTTGAAATATCAATATTACCCATATTGATATTTTAAGCTATTAAAGAGATCTTTAAGGAAATACTAAAATTTAAAAAAAATGCTTATCCCATTAAGAGCTGATGTCATCTTTATGTAAAATTATATATATATAGTACCAAATTTTTTTTATTTTTTAATTCTCTGCCTTAATATTTGCTTTTTTGATTGGAGTTGCTTCAATAAACTAGACTTACATAGATGGTGAAGGGTATATAAGAGTCGGCATAGCCGAAAAAAGCAACCTTACTTGTTTTTTTTCATTTCATTTATTTTGAGTGTTTTTGTCATTTTCAATTTTTGTCATTTACAGAAATAAAATGTGCTCTATTTTTTTTTTTGCATGAAATGGCATATTTTTACGAAAAAAGTATCCTATATATGAATCAAGGTTCTAAGGGAACTCCTCACAAAATTATCCAAATCGATCCAGCAGTATTTTGTAGCATGTAACGAACTAGACGTTTGAATTGTTCTTAAGTTCATTTTTGGGCAAAGCTGTAACAAACGATCGCATGCATTTTCACCGGCCTTATTGCTCGTCGGAAGGGAGAGGTTCGTTGCTTGTTACTCATAGCTAAGAAGGCTACAATAAAATTTTATTTAAAAGCACACACATTCACACATACTTTAATTGCACTAAAATATCAATGATAAAATACTGAATTTGATAATATTTAAGAGAGATAAATCAAAACTTTAATAGGGCATTGCCATACACAAATTTGTTTTACTTCTTAGTATGTATGTCAAACTTCTCATTTTATTCAGATGTATGTATGTAATTTAGGCTTTTATTTTATTGCAATTGAATTACATGCATTCACACAAGCTCACATAGAAATAACAAAGATTACAAAAATTCCTTTGTTACACTGTTCATCAGCAAATTGAAATTAAAATAAAGGAATTAACTGTTAATGTTTTTTCCTGGTTCTTATATAAAATTTTTAAGCACGTATTTTATAAAACATATTACAACTTAATTTTTTTTTACGTTTTTTCAGAATTAAGCTATATAAAAAAATTTAGATTCACTTGTTTTTGTTTCACTACTTTTTCCAACTTTTTACGACGTCATTAAGAATTTTTGCAGATTAGTGTAATTTTAACAATTTTGAAATGATCTTGTTTTTTTCCTTTTTCTACTCCTTTCGCTTTTAAATTCTTTTATAATTTATACATACAAATATATTTATGTTATAGGCATAATTATTGGAGTTTTTTTTTATTTTGATGTTTTTAAGGTTTTATTTCTAAACACATTTCTTTAAGATCTTAATTGTTTTTATCAAATAACTTTGTCTTCGAATTTATGTTATTTTTTTGAAGTTATTGTTGTCACCGGACTTTACAGACTTAAAACATTATAATTTCACTGATCACAATGAGCACTTTTTCCCCATACCACTTTACTGCACGAACCACGAACTAAACTGACTTGATCGACACTGATTCCTTTTGTATAAGCTCCTCTATCTTATTTTCTCCCAGAATTAGGTGCCAACTCTAAATAAGCATAAAACAATTAATTATTTTCGTGTTCTTAAGAGGAATTTTTTTCTCTTTGCTTGATAAATACCTTTAACGATTGGCACCTTTTCAAGTAAAAAAAATCAAGTAAAAGAAATAACCCTTAAATCTTCAACCAGTGAGAAATAAAATAATTGCCTATTTAAAGAAAGATTTCATAGAAGAAAAATGTCTATGTTAAATACAATATAAAATTAATTCAACATGAATTATGAAACTAATGAAAAATTACCTTATAAATTTCAGGCTTTTACGTGGAACACAAATTATCTTTACGTGGATAAAAATTTTCCACTTAGGTTTTTTTCCTTTTTTTTACTTTAACAAAACTAAAAAAAAACTTAAACTTTTTTTGGTGTTCTAAGGTGAACATTAATCTTAAAAATGGCGAAAAAATTTGCTCAGCAGCTTTAAATATACCAAAAGTGGTACGATTTTACGGTTCTATTCGCAATTATTTTTTTTCAATCATACGAAAACAAATAATTATGTAAACGTCAAATGAGTGATAGGAGTAAAATACTTAAAGTCAATGGTTGGCAACAGATGGCATTGCAAATACATGTGTAAGCCGGAAATTAAAATATATTAATAAAATATACGTAAAAAAAATTTTAGCAAGCGCCACTACAACACCCCCCCACCAGAATCAGGCTTTGGGGTTTAAAAGAAGCAAAATCCAAAGCTGATAACGCTTGCAAAAAAAAACTGTCAGAAACGCTTATCTTTTTTTATTTTTCCTATTGCCTAATATCCTTTGCATGGTATCTTCCTATCAGCCTTCCACGCAGATCTTCAAGATCATAATAGAAATTACCTATTTTTCTACGCACACGAGCTTTAACAAAGGTAGGAGCCAATTTGGCAGTATATCCTTGTTCAAAATTACTAGCCTTAAAATTTCGCGGGAAAACCTCTTGACCTTCTTCATAAGTGACCTGTCTGGACCTCAGATTGTAGGACCTCTCATTACGCTCAAACTGTTTCCGCATTAATTCAGAAGCTCTCCGGGCCATGATCTGCATCGAATCATCTCTATTAAAACTTATGGATCGATCCTCCAACAACTCAAGTTGACGTAATAATTGGTAAGTAGCACCATTTGTGATCATTTGCTGACCAAACGCTAGATAGTAAGGCGAGGTACCAATAGCGGAATGAACTGCTGATCGCAAGGCGCAACATATGTGACTGAGGAACTCATCCCAGTTCTTTTGGTCTGGTTTTACGTAAGACTTTATTGCTGATAACACGGAGCGATTAACGCGTTCAGAAGCGTTGGCCTGAGGTGCATGAACAGCAGTAAAAATATGTTTTGCTTTAAACTGAGACCCATTATCTGAGGCAATAGTTTCAGGAACGCCAAAAGTGTGAATTAATTCCACCAGATATTTTACAACGACATCAGTTGTCAGTTTTTTTACCGCCCTCAAAAATGGAAATTTCGAAAAATGATCTAGCACTATAAAAATTCCAACATTTCCTGCTCTTGACCTAGGATAGGGCCCTAAAAAATCTATAAAGATCTTTTGAAAAAACCTTTGTGTAGCTTCAGTTTTACCCATAGGGGGTCTGAGAACCTGATTAGGATGCTTGGTTGTTTTACATATCTCGCAGTTGATTATGTAGTTTTTTACATCAACAGCTAGGTTCGGCCAATAATAATAACGGCGGATTTTTTCAAGTGTCTTATTAATACCACAATGTGCAGATATCGGACTATTATGAGCTCTAAAAAGTAATTCAGGAACTAAATCTTTTGGAATCCAGAGCTTCCAAACCAAATCATCATGCACCCTCTCCCCAGTGGCATGTTCAGTGCGTCGGTAAATATAGCCGTCCAGTACCTTCAAATCTGGTAATTGGTTTACCCTCCCTTCAAGTTCGGTCAAAAGTCTCTTGTACTCATCTGATTAGAAATGGGTAGAACTAAGGTCTACAAAAACCCCACTTTCCTCGTTTATATCCGTTAAGATCTCTATCTCTAAGGCAGACAAGTCATCCGTATTGGCCCTGGATAAAGTATCAGGAACTACGTTCAAACTACCTCGCCTATGCTGAATGTTAAATTTGTATCCCTGCAGTTTTAAAGCCCACCGAGCAAGCCGCGAACTAAGATCTGTCTGGGACATGAGCCACTTTAAAGACGCATGGTCAGTGATAATCGTGAACTCATGACCCTCGACATATGGTCTAAACTTTTTAACGCTTAGCAAAGCTGGCAGGCACTCCTGTTCGGTCACTGAATAATTACGTTGGGCTTGGTTTAGCTTCCTAGACATAAATGCCACAGGAATCTCTTCACCCTCAGCATTCTTCTGGACCAATACGCTTCCTATACCTGTTTTACTCGCATCACAATGAATAAAAAATGGTTTTGTGAAGTCTGGGCTATGTAAAACAGGAGCTGTGCTAAGGTGGATTTTCAAAACTTCAAAGGCCTTTTGGGCTTCATCGGTCCATACAAATTTACGTTTGCCCTTTAACAAATCAGTCATAGGCGTAGTAATAGATGCATAATTTCTGATAAATTTCCGGTACCATCCTGTCATTCCCAGAAATCTTCGGACTTGTTTACCAGATCGCGGAACTGGGAAATCGGTTATGGCGGACACTTTCTCCGGATCTGTCTGAATGACCCCATTACCCACCACATGACCTAAATATTTTACCTCTGGAACACAAAATTTACTTTTTCCCATGTTTATAGTCAGTCCCGCTTCCCGAATTTGTTCTGCAATAACTCTTAGAACCTCCAGATGCCTTTCAAACGTATTCGAAATGATCAGAAGATCATACAGGTAAACAAACACTTCTGTCCTGAGAGATGGCGGGACTACCTTATCCATAAGGCGTGACATAGTCTGCGGAGCATTACAAAGCCCAAAAGGCATAACTGTATAATGATACAGCGGCCTCCCAGGCCGTTTTGTCCCTAGATCCCTGATCCAACGGAATCTGCCAAAAAGCATCCTTGAGATCTAAACTGGTTATGAACTCGGCTTGCGGTAGTCTATTGGACTCTTCGATAACACCTAGAGACAACATACGATCTAACTCCTCATATATTAATTTCTCAATAGCCGGCGAAACAGGAAAATGCCGTTGTTTTATTGGCTTGGCGTCCCCAGTATCAATGACATGACATAAAACAGAAGATCTTCCCAGCCCTTCTTTAGCAAATGAAGGAAACAAATTTATAACATGTTGAAGACGCTGCTGCTGAATTGGTGTTAAACTAACCTGTTGGTTTAATGCGCTTATAGATGAAGAGGAATTTGAATGATAAAAATTACTTAAGCCCTTAGGAAGCAAATCATACAATTGCCAAAAATCAATCCCTAAAAATAAGTTTCTTCCTAGGCTAGGGATTATAAATATTGTTATCGGCTTTTCCACCCCCTTAAAACATATGATCGTATCTACGAAACCTACTACCCTTTGATCTTTTCCATCAGCTGTTTTGACAGAAGATGTAATTTTCTTATACTTTGCTCCTGACGACAAAAAAACTTCTGCCGCCTTGGAACCGATACAGCTTATTGATGCGACTGTGTCCAACAAGCCTAGGATATTTCTACCAAAAAGAATTACATCAGCAAAAGGCCTTACATCATCCGGCATATCCAACACAGAGAATAAAAACTTCTGCTTCATTTGCTTGACCTTTTGCCAAAAATTTCGCATACGTAAAGATGATCTAGAGGGCTTACGATTCTCCCTAAAAATCCGATCTCGCTTAAGATTGTATTCCTTTAGTCTAATGTGAAAAGGTTTGAAAGTTCTAGGTAAATTTGAAAAATACGTATCAGTATCAAAGCTAGGTGTATTCAAGACAGGTTTAATTGTGTTTGAAACATTCAAGGTTGTATAACTGTCATCTATGGTTGGCCTGGGATTTTTATAGATGGTTGAAAATCTGGACTTACATTTCCGTTTCCGCAATTGATATTTTCCGTGCACTTTTCTGTGCACTGACTTTTAAGTTTTTTGCTTGACAATTCCTGCAGTTTGGTTTGTAAGTGTCTGGCTTCCCGCAACCATAACAGAAAACAGAACGTTCCGCTAAGCAGTCCTGATATCTGTGCCCAGGTTTCTGGCAATTCCAGCAGACTAATCTTAATTCTGCTGTCTCACCTACATCATATTCGGAACTAACTGCATCATTCACTTCTAAACTTTTATCAATTTCTGAAATGCGCTTCTGCATTTCTGGAAAAACTGGAAAAACTGACTCCATGTTTTCTGCGAATGTCATCCATAAAAAACTCGCGCCTCCGACAAATGTCACGCAGATGCTGCACACTATAGATCGGGGTATTTAAAATTTCATGTTGAATCTCTGGCAATAAATTACGCCTCAAAATCTCTACTAAAGTGTTATCATCGACGGGTTCTTTTAATCTATCAATGATGTCGTTGACTGCCTCATAAAATACATCAAAGGGCTCATTCAACTTCTGCTTTCTATCCCGTATCAACTCGAGAAAATCAATGTCCGTTCGAGAATCTCTATATTGTTCCCTAAGTGCTTTACACAACCTTGGCCACGTAATTTTTGGATCTTTTTGATGTAAACGCCAAAACCAATCATTAGCTTTTCCTTGAAACAAAGCGCCTGCATTGTTGCATAATAAATCGAAGTCCCCATACAATGTTTGCGCTGTTAAGGCCTCTACCCGATAAATAAAACTGTCCACCGGCAAACTATTACCTGAACCCGAAAATTTAATTTTCCAATTTGAGATAATCTGAAGAACTTTATCAGGTCGGACGTACATATCTGATGCTGTTAGTGACCTGAGTGGATTACTATTTGATCTAAAGGCTGTATTTACGTTATCAGAACGATGGTTGAAAGCACGATCAGAAGCTGGACGTATTCCTAAAACTTCCCTCAATGTCTGATGTTCGACATCCGGTAGTGTCTGTATCCGCGGAGAGGTCTGACTTTCTGAAGAATTATGAGAAGGATGAGAAGCATTAAAGATGTTTGGACTTATTCTTGATAAACTTGCTTGCATATTAGCTTCAACTACTGATGCTATCTGTTTACTTATTGCAGCGCATAGCTGAGCCTGTTGTGCAGAGAAGATAGAGACTATCATATCGTTCAACACATCAGGCTGAATAGTAACTGCATTACCACCAGAACCTATACTACTTGAACAAGGTGTATTTAACGTAAGAGGTACAATTGTTGATTTGTTAACGGCAGATGCCTCTTCTGACAAAATTGATGAATTTTGTGTACTAGGCGTTTGTGTTGCACTTGTTTCAGAACTTTTTGAACGAGTAGTAACAGAAAAGGTGTTACTAGATGATTGTTCGCTCACAAGCCGTGTGTTACAAATTGGACAATACGGTCTAATTTTTATATTCTTACTAAGACAAGTTTTGTGAAAAGTGTGTGCACAGCACGTCTGAATCTGACTGCTTTTGGAAGAAATTGCATTATGGCATAATTCACAATTAATGCTTTTATCTACAGGGGCAACAACATCCTCATCCATTTTAAAGACAAATTATACCCGTAAAAGAAGGGAAACCAAAAAAATTTTCTTTTTAATTTCGGTTAAGAGAAATGTAACATAAATTCCTGATTTTTGTTAAAAAAACTGTAATAAAAAAAACACACCTAAATTTTTCATTTAAATTAGTAAACCAAATGTATTGAAATTTTACTAGGAGATACCATAGAAAAACTGATATCCTAATTAAGAATTAGCAAAGCAACTTAGTTTTTACGGCTTAGATTGCTAAACAAAAAAAAAAAATACTTTTTAAACGGAAAGATAAACAGCTATAACAAGAAAAATGTCCCTAAAAGTATGCTAGGTGCAGTAATATTGCTAGAAACTGCTTAATTGTTGATTCTTAAAACAAATACAAAAAAACCTAATAATTGTCGAGTATCGAACTACTTACACACTTAAACGATTATGGTGTTTGTGAATTAGGTATTGTTAGCAAGGAAATGGAAAACTCTGAATCAGGAAATAAAAGTGGTATGTGAATGTATTTAAAGAAAATGTGTTCAGACGAAACCGGAAAAAATTTAAAAGGAATTATTTAAATAAATCAAAAGAAAAATAAATATATTATTAAAATAAAGAAAAATATTATGCAAAACAAATTGATGCAAAGCGCACAAAATATGATATTTAATTTTTAACAGATATTTGTGTATAGCTGCAATAATAATAAAGTAATATAAAAAATAATGAATGATAAAAAAAATAGTCTTAAAATTTTTTGAACTTTTTTTTTTTTTTTTTTTTAACTTTAAGATATATATAAAATTATTTATTTTCAAATTGTTTGGTTTCTTTAAAATCTATTGGCATGCAATTACCGTGAAAATATAGCTCATTAGGAAACTAAATTAAAGATTAAATTAAAGAACAGATTTTGCTTTTAAAGGTAACATATAGAAAATTGATTATTTCCATTAAAAGCTTCATAGGGTACCTTCATTTATTCATATATATCTATGGTTAGGCCTAGCTCTATCGTCCAGAAACTAAATTCCGACTGGATATAAAAAGAATAAATGAAAATACAAAGATAGATGACCAATAACTTGAAAAAAAATGGTTATAATCGAAAGCCAGCAAGCTATTACTAAAAAATAAAATCCAATTTATGTCAAGTTATCTAACATAAAGAAATAATAAATAATAGTGAAATAAGAAGATAATATGGTGAAGCCGAATAGAAGAATTTAATCTTACCTAAAGCAAGATTTCATTGATGGAATAAATTTAAAAGTTACTATTCGGGCCCCACGTTGGGCGCCAAAAATTATATATTGTAGCATGTAACGAACTAGACGTTTGAATTGTTCTTAAGTTCATTTTTGGGCAAAGCTGTAACAAACGATCGCATGCATTTTCACCGGCCTTATTGCTCGTCGGAAGGGAGAGGTTCGTTGCTTGTTACTCATAGCTAAGAAGGCTACAATAAAATTTTATTTAAAAGCACACACATTCACACATACTTCAATTGCACTAAAATATCAATGATAAAATACTGAATTTGATAATATTTAAGAGAGATAAATCAAAACTTTAATAGGGCATTGCCATACACAAATTTGTTTTACTTCTTAGTATGTATGTTAAACTTCTCATTTTATTCAGATGTATGTATGTAATTTAGGCTTTTATTTTATTGCAATTGAATTACATGCATTCACACAAGCTCACATAGAAATAACAAAGATTACAAAAATTCCTTTGTTACACTGTTCATCAGCAAATTGAAATTAAAATAAAGGAATTAACTGTTAATGTTTTTTCCTGGTTCTTATATAAAATTTTTAAGCACGTATTTTATAAAACATATTACAACTTAATTTTTTTTTACGTTTTTTCAGAATTAAGCTATATAAAAAAATTTAGATTCACTTGTTTTTGTTTCACTACTTTTTCCAACTTTTTACGACGTCATTAAGAATTTTTGCAGATTAGTGTAATTTTAACAATTTTGAAATGATCTTGTTTTTTTCCTTTTTCTACTCCTTTCGCTTTTAAATTCTTTTATAATTTATACATACAAATATATTTATGTTATAGGCATAATTATTGGAGTTTTTTTTATTTTGATGTTTTTAAGGTTTTATTTCTAAACACATTTCTTTAAGATCTTAATTGTTTTTATCAAATAACTTTGTCTTCGAATTTATGTTATTTTCTTGAAGTTATTGTTGTCACCGGACTTTACAGACTTAAAACATTATAATTTCACTGATCACAATGAGCACTTTTTCCCCACACCACTTTACTGCACGAACCACGAACTAAACTGACTTGATCGACACTGATTCCTTTTGTATAAGCTCCTCTATCTTATTTTCTCCCAGAATTAGGTGCCAACTCTAAATAAGCATAAAACAATTAATTATTTTCGTGTTCTTAAGAGGAATTTTTTTCTCTTTGCTTGATAAATACCTTTAACGATTGGCACCTTTTCAAGTAAAAAAAATCAAGTAAAAGAAATAACCCTTAAATCTTCAACCAGTGAGAAATAAAATAATTGCCTATTTAAAGAAAGATTTCATAGAAGAAAAATGTCTATGTTAAATACAATATAAAATTAATTCAACATGAATTATGAAACTAATGAAAAATTACCTTATAAATTTCAGGCTTTTACGTGGAACAAAAATTATCTTTACGTGGATAAAAATTTTCCACTTAGGTTTTTTTTCCTTTTTTTTACTTTAACAAAACTAAAAAAAAACTTAAACTTTTTTTGGTGTTCTAAGGTGAACATTAATCTTAAAAATGGCGAAAAAATTTGCTCAGCAGCTTTAAATATACCAAAAGTGGTACGATTTTACGGTTCTATTCCCAATTATTTTTTTTCAATCATACGAAAACAAATAATTATGTAAACGTTAAATGAGTGATAGGAGTAAAATACTTAAAGTCAATGGTTGGCAGCAGATGGCATTGCAAATACATGAGTAAGCCGGAAATTAAAATATATTAATAAAATATACGTAAAAAAAAATTATAGCAAGCGCCACTACAATTTACGTGACACGAGCATTCCATATCGATTACTATCTACATAAACAACAAAATTTACAGTTGTGACAGTTTTATATGGAAAGCTCAGAGCTATATCGAATCAAGTCATTAAATATAAAAAATGTCAAAATTAGTGCCAAATTCTGAGCAAAATTTAACTTAATTTAGTTCTGTTACCTGCTAAGTGAAAAAGTGTTTCGTTCCTACGGTAGCGGTAAAAAACCGAATTCAATGGCTCTCATTTCCGATTTTTTTCAAAGTTTGAAAGATAGTGTGATCCACTTCAGAGAACATTAAAACTTAATTTTTATTGAAATAACAAAAATCAACATCCTCAATACATGCATTTTCGCTAATTTCTTAGAAATTTTACACGTACACATTTTAGCTGTTCATAATAACTCGATAAAATCACCGGCTTTTCGCTGATGTTCATGTTGTTCACAAACGATTATTTTCTGTCCTCTGATTTACTTTTCATCAATAATATTCGTGAACACGTGTTAATTGTTACTGTTTACGACTCATCTTAAACTTTTTTCATTACACTGGTTTACAGCCAAAAAATACCAAGAACACCACATGGCTAGATAAGGTAGTTAGGACCGCCTGAACACAAAAACGCTGTAATTATTTTTTCTAAGTACCGTTTTTTAGATAACGGTACTTTTGTGTTTTTCGGTGTATGGTCCCACTCAAACCCTTGTGGAGCCCAACCGAAAAGTCCGATCGAGATAAAAGGCAACACGTTCAAAAGGTTATTGAATACCTTTTCCGTCGATATGCTGCAACTTTCTATCTGCCAAGAAATGGCTGAGTTATGGCACCTTAAATTTCAAAATTTGCCTTTTTTACGTTTTTTTCGAAAGTTTTTATATTCGTTTGGTTACGAGGGCTGCTATATATATTTCTGGCATGGCAACACTGAGTCCTGCCAAGTGCAATCTGACATTTCCATTGGAAAGTTTGTCATTTTTAAGCATAATCGTACTCAAAACGTTTTGACGTACGACCATTATTTGTGTTGTTTACAGTGACTTGAAAAAATTAATATAGAAAAAATTGGAATTAACTCGTGAACATTTTAGTGCCATCGTTTTTCAAAACTTGCATTGTTGCAAGATGAACTTAAATCTTTGTATGGCGATGAAGCACCATCCTATAGCACTGTGAAAAATTGGTATAATGAATTTAATCGTGGCCGAAGCTCGCTCAAAGACGAATTCCGTGAAGGTCGTCCAAAAACGGCTGTTGTGCCAGAGAACATTGATGCCGTGCGGGAACTCATAATGCAAGATCGACATGCGACATACCGAGAGACAGAGACATCCTTGGGCATTTCTTCCAAAACCATACATTCGATACTGCATGAACACCTGGCCGGAAAAAAGGTTTGTTCTCGTTGGATCCCGCACAATTTGAAAGTCGTTCAAAAAAGGGCTCGTGTCGATTGGTGCAAAGAAATGTTGCAAAAATACGATTGCGGTGCTTCAAAAGACGTTTAAAAGATCGTCACAGGTGACGAATCATGGATCTATGCGTATGAGCCCGAAACGAAACAACAATCGACCGTGTGGGTCTTCAAAGACGAGCAAAATCCAACGAAAGTTGTTCGTGGAAGAAGCACTTCGAAGCAAATGGTCTCCTGTTTCTTCGGCAAAACTGGTCATGTGGCGACTGTTGCGCTTGAGCAACGTAGGACGGTCACTTCTGAGTGGTACACTACAATTTGTTTGCCTGAAGTCATCGGAGAAATTCGAAAAACCAACAAGAGAAGACGAATAATTGTTCACCATGACAATGCCAGCTCTCACACATCGGCTTTAACCAGAGCGTTTTTGACCGGCCAAAACGTCGAATTAATGGGTCATCCGTCGTACAGCCCTGACTTGGCACCTAATGACTTTTTCTTGTTTCCGCACATCAAGAAAAAAATGCGTGGTCAACGATTTTCGTCGCCAGAAGAATCTGTTGAAGTGTTCAAAAACCATGTTTTAGAGGTGTCTTAATCGGAGTGGAAAAAGTGCTTTGACAACTGGTTTGAGCGCATGCAAAAGTGTATAAATCATGCTGGAGAATACTTTGAAAAACAATAAAACCATTTTTGATTATAAATATTCGCATTTTCACTATTAGGCCAGAAATATATAGAGCAGCCCTCGTATTTTCTACGTTGTAGTAAAAATCTGGAATGTTTTACTCTTTTGCCAAATAGTTTATTTCATTACTAATATTTTAAGCGTAATTTGAAAACTAACAGATGAAAAATAAAGTTTTTATTAAGGATTTTGTGGAACGACAATATTTTCATTTTCATTGCTCACACACTATATTTGGTGTAAATTCAAAAAAATTTAAATTAAAACGACGAGCGACTTGAAGTTTTTCGTTTTTTTCGGATAGATCTTCGCGAATGAGGAACTATCAATAGTCCGCCATCATTTGTTCATCCCACCAGCCTTTGTAACGTCTCTCAAAATCTTCCATTTCCTGATGAAATCTTTGACCTTGTTCATCACTTTCGGAGCCTAAGTTCGTGTGAAAAATATTCAAATGACTGAATAGGAAGTGTAATTTAGGTGTCATTTTTGAACCTAAAAGGTAAAAAATTTTAAATGATAACGGCCTCTCTGATATACATGCTTTCACTCAACGCTTACCAATAGCATTGAATTTTTGCAGTAATGTATCGATCTTCTCTAACGGTACCTAGAAAAGAAATAATTACGGCGTTTTTCGAATTCAGGAGGTCCCAATTAACTTATCTAGCCATGTGTTCTTGGTATTTTTCCAAATTAAAAATTTGTAAAAAATATATTTTTAGTTCTAAAATAATATGTAATACTTCTGAGTTTGCGTGCAACACCCCTGGTTCTAGTCTAGTTTCAGTTCTTTTCTTTTGACTTTATTGCAATTTTTTGACACAATAACAACAACAGCATATGCAATGAAGCAATACTGAAAAATTTTAGCAACCAGGTGAATGAGTCCGACAGCGAATTATTTTTACCTCATTTTGGAAACTGGCAGGCTGTGCAAAACAAAATTTATTTTTAAGAAATCTTATTAAATAATCAAAAACAATATTAACTATTATTCGGAGTAAAAAAGTCTAAAACAATTTTTGTAGATATTTTTGGAGTTAAACATTTAATGTACTTCTTAAGATGGAACAAAAGTTTCACAACAATTTGTATTATTTTTAAAATTTGTAGTAATTCTCAGTAAAGACTCGAGTATTGCATTTTATTTCTTATTTTGGTTTTCATTTAGTTATTTTTTAAATTTACGGAGAGACTTACCAATTATAATATATAACAGTACTTTTTGTTACCATACTAGGAAACTTATAAGTAGCAATGAAGTAAAATTTATTTAACAATAGTAAAATTACAAGACCGAAAAACACAATTTTTAAAAACCCCCAAAATACTTCCTTAAATCCCCAAAATGCAACACATGTCCTTAAAGAAATCCTCAATTCCCAAACTAAAATTTTCATCCCCATTCCAAAAGTAAAATCCCTGATTTGGAGATAAATCCTCTAATTTGACAGCACTATTATCACCTTGTATGTTCGTTGCATTTACATATATACACGCATTTTACCACCATCCGCTGTGTATTAGAACATTGGAAATAATAACGCATTTATTATGTGTACATGCTGTGAAGTTATTGTTATTTAGTTTTTATGCAATGCAGGTATGTGTGTGCTTGTGTATTGTGTTTCCCTGCAGATATATTGGGCTACGTGGCCCACTGCAACTGAAATGGACTAGCTACAAAACGGTCCTATATAATGTGGTCATGGACCGTCTTATTTTCCAACAAGAGTTTGTTGTTAAACGACAAGTGTTCGCGTTTTAACAATTGCATAAAGTGTTGCCAAGAGCTGTGCAATTAGAACTACGTAGTATGAAGTTTGCTGAAAGATTACATAGAGGTAACTCTGATGCTGATTAGATGTAAAAAAAAATTAAATCATGGTAAAAAAGGGTAACGCTAACTAAATTAAAAAGTGAAAGCTCTTTAAATAGTTTTATCTTAGAAGATTCAGGAGAAACATTCAATGACTTCACAGAATTAGGCAAATTATTGTATGTACGAGATACTCGTTCAAATATTTTAGTAAGCCTTGATAATGGCAGTACTTTATTTCTGTTGGATCTGCTAAATTTAAAGAAACTAAGTAATAAGCCATTTGAAGTTTAAATGTCTTGTAAAAGTGTAATAAGTTTCTTAGCATTATAAATTCGTTATAAAAAATCCTATGGAGAAACATGAGCTGATAATCTGAGCGAGTATAGCTACCTAATAACTCCATTAATTTTATTTTAATCTTCTCATCACATATCCCAGGGTGCCTAAGTAAATCTCTAATTCATATAGAAAAATCGGCATTATAAAGCTATTGACAATTATTTTTCTTATATAACTTTGATTTTTAAACAAAAAAAAATCATTGATGTTTTTAAAGTGTACGATTTTTTTCCAAATACGAGTAGTTTCAAAGAAAGTTATATGTATAAAATTTTATTGTTTAAAACCGTACATTTCTGATATATGCGTATTTAGCCGTACTTACCTCCCATTTTTATACATTTTTTAATCCGTTTGCGAAACCCCGAACCTTCAGCAACACTAAAAGGCTTCAAAGCATTTGGCTTAAAGTGAAAACAATTATGTTTTAATAAATTTGACGTCTGTGTCTTTGCAAACTTAAAACTTGTGACATTCTTGGCAGTATACTGTATCCAGTAAAACTGAACCAATGTCTTTTTGGATATCAGAGAAGCAAGTCCAGATAATGCTTCTTCTGTTTTTTGTTTTTGATAACTAGTATTCTCCACAATTAATTTTTCTTAGAATTTCGTCGTTGTTCTCAATACTGTAAATTTAAATAACTTAATAAATGTTAAACGGTTAAAGTGTTAAAAAAATACTTTATGGTTTCGTTCTAAAATATATGTTATTTTTTTAAATATTTTTTATTTTTTTTTTTAATTCTGAGGCCTTACGGTGTAATTCGATTAGAAGAAAAATTTGTACAAATTCAAATAAATTGTACTGTGTAATCCTATTTACGTAAATTGACTTCCGAATATGAGTACACGTTTTTTCCCTTTTCGTATTCAAGTATACTACTTTCGAAAATGCAACCCTATAAAACGAATATTAGTGTCAAAGACGTTAAAGCTGTTCGTATTTCATTCGAAATACATTTTGTTATCGGAAAAGAAGAAAGAAAAGAGTAATTTTATAATTTTTATGTTGTATTATGTTTAAAGTGATGTTATGTTTCATTTAAAATTTAGGAGGGTCCAAAAGAAAAACTGTAACACAAAATCCAAACAATTTGAAATTGTGGTTGAATTTATGGTACAACATCCCGACTTGGCCAAGGGCCACTTAAATTCTCCGGAAGCAAAAAGCAAATCACGGTACTTATGGGAAACCTTGGAATTAAATTCTGCATGTTTGCCCACACGTGATACTAACGGGTGGAAAAAAGTATAGGCCGATTATAAAAACCATATTAAAGTTAAGTGCAAGCGCAACAAAATGGGAATTTCAGGCACCGGTGGTGGACCTAGTAATGCTTGTCCTCTTTCACCACAAGAGAAACAGGTATACGAACTCCTCTCGTTAAACACATCCATTCATGGAATGAGTAGAGAAAAGGAATTTGGTGCTGCACCTACAAACAAAGAGCCAACAACCTCATCTGTAAATATAACTGAAAAAGATTTAGGGAACGATTTTGAAATTATAGACGAATTAATCTTACATTCTCCGGAACAAAATAGTGAAAATTTAAATATAAATACTCCTAGTAGGATCAGTCGGAAGAGAAGTGCGCTTAATACTGACAGCTTGTTAACCAAACAAGTTGAAAATTAAATATCTTTCCAAGAAAATTCCTTAAAATGTTAAAGTAAAATTGATGATAATCAAAAACACCAAAACAAATTACTAAAATCATTAAAAGACAATATATTCGACTTAAAAAGGTATTCAAAGGGCAAATGTGAAATAAAAGAACGGAGTCTAGAACTCCGTTGGAATCTGAAAAGTATGCAACTTGCTCCACAACAACATCGAAAGAAAACTGCAAAGAATGAAAATCTAAAATTTGTTTTTCCATATAAAATTGAACTTGAACGATGCTGCTAAAAAATATGGCCCAAATTCATAGTTAAAATAAAGTATACTTTAAGGGAACAAAAGTCGGTTTTATTTTAGAGTCGACTCTTATTCATTCATAGACAATTTAAAAGATATTTTTGGCGAGAAAGTCAACTCTAAATTTAAAACTACCCAAAGCTGTTTTTAACTGATTTTTCCAAAATTATTTTATTTGGTTTAAGAACACAATACTCTATATCTGATTTCTATACAAATGTGTACAAAATAAACACAAGGTTACTTTTTTCTAATGTTTATTTAGAAATTGTATGAAAACATTTATCAAATTACAGTCGGTACCCAGTGGAAGGTGGCTAAACTTAAAGTATACTTTATTTTTGACTATGAAAGCAAAAAAGATAATAAGAGCTTTTTATTTTAGAGTATACTTTAACAAGAGTCGACTTTAGTTTATAACTATGAATTTGGGCCAATGTTTTAATAAATTCAATAATCTTTTTTGTTTAATGTTTTGTGAAATGAAATACCTTGATTTTAGTTATTAAATAAAATATGTGGTTTTTAAATACATATACATATGTATACTCATTTATTATTATTTTCTTTACAAATTACTCTTAATTTCATCTCTTATTCTTTGAGCTATATTATTGTAATTTCCATTTTCTTCGATGTTACTTAAAGTAAACGGTTGAGAACTTCCATTATCATATACAAATATTGGATTCTCCACTTTAAAATCCAAGCAGATAGTATGCAGTGCGCAGCACGCGTTAAGAATTTGTACGGCCTTCCCTGGCGCATAATGTAGTTCTCTTGCTGCTAACAGACATCGAAATCTCCCTTTTAATATTCCAAAAGTTCTATCAATTATTAATCTTCCCTTTGAGTGTTGATAATTGAAAATTGACTCTCCAGAATTTTCCGATACATTTCTGTAAGGTGTTAAAATCCATAGCTCGAGGGGGTGTTCTGAGTCGCCTGAAATTATATGTTGAGGTCTTACCAAGACCGAATATTTATGCTTGATATGCTTCCTTTAAGAATTGTCTTTAATTAGATAAATTCCAAATATGGGAATCATGATTTGCTCCCCCAAAACGACCATTTACAGGTCTTATATACATTTTGTGGTCACAAATCTAAAATGAAAAATATAATAACTAAGTGACTTGTATTAAATATTTAGACGTTGTAACTTACCACCATTAATGCTGTGTTTCAATTTTCTCCCTAAGTACAAACGTTCGTCAATTGTGGGCTTAATGACTTGTACATGCGTACCATTCACCGCGCCAATTATGCCACATTTATTATAAAAATACATTTTCGCTTCTCTCTTTTTTCATCCGTCATTTCAAAAACGATGTGTTTGTCCCTTACCAATTTTCTTTTTACTTCTTTCTTTCTTTGGAAAAATATTAATTTCTGGGACTCAAGGTTTTTTTTTTGTTAATATTTTTTAATTTTAACATGTAAAAGAGAGTGCAGCCAATTTTTAAACATTTTTTTTCACTTTTGATATTTAAGAACAAGTGCTTCCAAGTTAATAAAGGGTTTCCTTCATATACTAATACAACATACCAATACAACACTGCTAGCCGTTCGAAAATGTAAGCTGGTACCATTTTAATTTCGTATCTGAAATTTTATTCGAAAGATTTTTATTTTTGTATCGAATTACACGGTAAGGCCCCTGTAAAGTGTACTTTAACTGATCTAATAAGCAACACGGCATATATGCATATAAAAGACTGTCAGTTTATCTTGTCTTTTATACTGGTTCACCATGTCAAATTCTGGTAAAGCTAAGGGCGGTAATAAAATATTCGTCAATTATTTACTACATTTTGGAAATATGATTTGCACATTCTAAGAAAAGGAAGAACAAATTCCTAATCATTAATATTTATGTTATAACTATAGGTATATTATACACGCACAACTAGTTGAATTCATATTTCCAATTCGTTTATATTTTTAAACCGACTTCAAAAAAAGAAACAGGTTATACAATTCGACTGAATGTTGCTTTTTTATGTTTTTGCCTGCAGAACTCAGTCATTACTGAACCAATTTTGATAATTTTTGGTAATATGATAGATTATTCTTACAGATTGATCTCGTTTTAAAAACAGTTCATAATCTTAAAAATTAAAGGGTGTCCCCGTAGAGCATACATATTTTCTACGTGTATTATTAACTGCAATGGGCACGTCTAAAAAATTTAAAATGACTGCGTATTACCATAATTTCCAATAGCAAAATTTTAAACAAAAACAAATCTAAAAATAAAAGGTGCCCCCATAATTGGTGTAAATTTAAATTAATTGGGTTGATTCCGCCAGTATATAATAAACTGTTGTTATAATTTTCGGTAATAACCGTCGTCACTGGCTGTGTACTTTGGATGTTCGGCGAGCGCTTTCGATGTGATAACATCATTTTCAAGCCGCGTTTTTATTAAAACTGAAGAAAGAAAGAATTTTTAACACTATCTCTTCAGTTTTAATAAAAACGCGGCTTGAAAATGATGTTATCACATCGAAAGCGCTCGCCGAACATCCAAAGTACACAGCCAGTGACGACGGTTATTACCGAAAATTATAACAACGGTGTAAATTTACTTATATGGGCCTATCCTTTGAACCGTAACAGACAAACGCTTGCAAATTAGACAGAATGTCGATTGCTATGGCGGTTATAGTAACAAGTATTAATATTTAAAATTATAAATTAATTATGTATATGGCCATAATTTGAAACAGTTGTAGACAGACGATTGAAATTTACGAAGAACCTGTATTACTAACTCCGCTATAATAACAAGTATAAAACTTGGATTTGGAAGTTAAAGGGTGTCCCAATAGTTAATGTAATTTCAAGAATGTGACCAAAATTTTGAACCGTAATAGTCAGAATGCTGAAACTTAAAAGGGACCTGTTCGCTAAGACCGCTATATCAACGAGTTTATAATTTAAACTTAGAAATTAAAGGCTGTCCCATAATTGATGTGCATATATGGGCCTATCCTTTGAACCGTTATAGACAAATACTTGCAGATTGGACAGAATATCCATTGCTATGGCCGTTATAGTAACAAGTATTAATTTAAAAAGAATATATTAAAGGGTGCGCCAGTAGTTCATTTAATTTGATGTATATGGCCATAATTTTAAACAGTTGTAGACAGACAAAGACTAAATCCGAAATTAACAAAGACTAAATCCGCTAAAACAACAAATGTAAAATTTGAATTTAGAAATAAACGGGTGTCCCAATAGATGATAGAATTTGGTGAATGTGGCCGAACTTTTGAACCTTTATAGACAGACAGCTGAAATTTACAAGGGACGTGTTTGGCTTAGTCCGCTATAACCAGAAGCTTATAATTTGAATTTAGAAATAAAAAGGAGTTAAATGTAATTTGTTCTACATGGCAGTATTTTTTTTTTACCCGTTATTTACAAACACCTGAATTTAAGGCAGAATATCCACTACTTTGTTTGATGTAATAAAAAGGAAAAAAAATTTAATTATAAAATAAAGGGTCTTACATTAGTTGATATAATCTGATGTATATGGCTAAACCGTTGAACCGTTATAGACAGACGGTTGAAATTTACACAGAACCTGATTGCTAAATCTACTATGTACAACAGCAAGTATATAATTTGACTTTTGAAAATAAAGCTTGAACCTATAGTTGCAGTAATTTGATGTATATTGCCAAACTATTGAACAGTTGAACAAGTATAAGGTTTGGAGATGTAAGGGTGTCCCAATAGTTAATGTAATCTAATTTATGATGCCATACTCTTGAACCGTTATAGACAGAAATATGAAATCTGTTTTGAAGTCGGTTTATTTGCAAGAATTATTTAGTTCGATGTGTATAAATAATGTGTGCTATGAGTGTACTCATACTTTTCTGGTAGCAAATAAATATACTTACAGTTTACAAATATGTATACTTATGATGTATAGATGTAAGTATTTTCTGTATTACAAGTATGAGCATATTCAATACTCAAAAATATAAGTAAATAATTAAGTCTATCTTCTTTATAAGTACTTCTCTGTTGTAGTGACAGAGTAGTTTAGAAACTACTCCCGGTAATACAAAGCTGGCCCTAGGACATCGTAATGCTAACTGGATTAGGTTTTCTCTATACACCTGGGTTACCGTTGGACTACTCCTAGTCCCTTATGGAATGAAATTCACATGCCTGTAAGGACAGTAGTATGTTTGTGGTGTATCCAATTCAAAAATCCTATACAAATTTGGGATCATGCATGGCTGGAAGTGTAAAAAAACGTGTGTTTTTTTGTAATTAGTATGCACTTTACTAGGAAAAGTGTAAAAAAAATGTGTTTTTTGTAATTTTTATGCACTTTGCTAGACATGTACACACAAGAAAAAAACCTTTTGAGGTCTCCACCTCAAAAATCGCATACAAAATTGTGATTATATATGCCTGGTAAAGTGTGAATTGTATTATGAAAAATTTCAAAAACAGGCATATATGATCCCACATTTTGATCCCACTTTTTTTGTTGGAAAATATTGGCGGCGAGCCGGTTGAAAAAAGAGTATATGAAAATTTCCATCCCTGATGTTAGTTGTATGTTTGGTTGAAAAGAGAAAAAAATGTTTGTGATTTATTGTGTTATTCGAAAATAAATGAAAGTAATTCTTTGTTAGAAAATATTAGGGGCGAGCGGAAAAGAGTGGGAGGGGGGGGGGGGGGTGAGCGAATATCTTAAATCAAAGTCCAAAGCGGGCATTCTTGATCAAAGTGCAAAGCTATTTTGTGATGTGCATCATTGTTTAATAAAATAGTAATTAATACAAAAGGGGGGTCATCTATTTGTATGTGGTACTATTTTATTATAGTTGATAATAAAATTAATTATTGTAAGAATTATTCACATGCTCTTGATCGCAAATGTGATTTAATAAATTTCTTAAACTGAAGAAAAAAATCTTTGATAAAAATGCCAAACGGGCATTTTAGAATGAGAGTAGAAAACGTTGATATTCTTAAAACAACGATATCTTGAATCAAAGTGGAAAGCGGGCAATCTTGATCAAAGTGCAAAGCTATTTTGTGATGTGCATCATTGTTTAATAAAATAGTCATTAATACAAAAAGGGGATCATCTATTTTTATGTGTTTTTTTTATGTTTGAAACTAAAACTTTTATATGAATAATTAAACCCCTTCAACAGTAAAGAAAAATAGTTATTTTAAGAATAAATGAATGTTTTTTTTACCTTTTTTAGTTAATTTTTGTTTTCTAATTTTTTAAGCACTAGGTCAGTTTATAAATAATAACAAATGTTTATGTTACAAATAATTAAAATACCAGCAACAAAAAGAATTAACTTTAAGGCTGATACTGATAATGTTGCGCAATCTTATAGACATTTAGTGCATAAAAAATAATAAACGTTTGAGAGTATATGATTGCTTGTAACATTTCTATCGTGAAAGTTTATGTTAATGTATTTGAATTAAGTTTTTTAACATTTTTAAATAATTTAAATGTTTTCTGTTTTTTAAATTTTTATAAGAATGTAAATGTTTAAAATTTTTGAGTTATTTTACTTGAATGTTTTTTGAGTTTTAAATTTATAAGAATGTAAATTTTAAATATTTGAGTTTTTTGTCGTTTGGTTTTTGATTTTTCTGTTTTTGTTTGAAAAAATAATTTCATTTTAAATTTGTTATTTTAAAAAAAAGAAAATTTAATTTTTGTTTCCTGTTTCCTGATGATGCCACCCAAAGGTGTGGCGAAATATTGAAAATACAAATAAATATTTGTTATTATTTATAAACTGACCTAGTGCTTAAAAAATTAGAAAACAAAAGTTATTTTAAGAATTTAATTTTAAGTATAAATATGTAAGTTTATTTTTAAATAAAAAAATGTTTAAGTTTTATTAAATATACAGTTTTTACATCCATTTAAATTATAAAAATGAATTAGTTTTTTAGCCATATCTTCTTCTCTTTGTTTAAGCTGTCGTCTAAAAAACCATGCACATGTATCCGGTATTCTCATTTGCTCAAATGCAATCTTCGAAATGTGTACCGTGATTGTTTGTGATTGTCTTTATGTTCTGTATGTATTCGAGATGTGATTGAATATTTATCAACTTTGCGTTATCTTCTTCACATAAAATCTGGGGAACTGTTTTTAAAATATTTATAATTTCTTTAAGCATGTTGAGAGGATTAGTACTGCCACATATACTTAATACTCATGTGAAGTGTTTGCGAATAATCTTTTATATTGATTGTTCTTATATTTATATGATTTGAATATCGGTCAGTTAAGTAATTCTTTTCATATTTATGGTTATGATTTCTCTCACCAGCTTATATATATCTCTATTAAAATCTGGATTATATTGAAAGCAATAGATGTTTAATGGATGATATTTACAATTGCTGTAATAACCACAACGAACTCTTATTTCATAATAAGCATATTTTAAATTAAAATGTCTATAAAAAACTTTAGAACTCTCAATAATACCACCAATGTTTGTTTCTTTTTCAATAAGTTCTTTTCTAAAGGCTTAAATCAAATCATCAATAGTAAAATATTTTTCCTTAACATTACTTTGTGAATTTCGGAAAAGTGGAGAAGGGGTTGTTGTAGTTGAGGTTTCATCTAATTCGTTTTCAGACGAATCGAGTTGAATTGATTAATGTACTCCTACATTCAAAGTTTGATTATAAGCCTTCAATTTGAAATTTATATATTTGTTTGTTACACCATCTAATGAAATTAAGTTCTTTTCATTAGATTCATGTTGTTGATGATGTTGTGGTTTTTGTTGTCGTTCTTGACAATATGAATAGTCATAATGTGCTTGCACATTAAATTGATTTAAAATTATAAAAATGATTAAGAGTTTTGATAGATAAAAGAAATTTATCATCGTTTTAATTATTTCGCTTTAACATTGTCTGATATACTTATAACAAAATTTTATTCAATACTCATTTTATAAGTTTGTGTATAGTTTTTAAGATTAGTAATTTTAATATATTGTAATTTACGAGAAAAGTCTGATACTTGAATTTTCTCAACTTCACCATTACTAAGAATCCTTTCTTCTTCAACTTCACGATATTCATAACAAGTAACTTTTAAATATGGTTTTTTTGAATTTACTTTCATAGGTACAGCTAATAGGTATTTCCACATTTTCATATTCAAGATTAAAGTGACGACAAAATGAACGTTTAGATTCTATTATACCCCCTATATTTAATTCTTTTTCAACGAGTTCCTTTCGAAATGCTGCAATTGCATTATCTACACTAATCGGCGTTACTGAATCTGCTTCTTTATCTGTGTTTGATATTGTTGTTTGTGGTGATCATGTTGTTGTTGTTGTTGATGTTGTTGTTGATTCACCTTTAACGTTTTCTTTTTCACTAGTAGGTGAACCTGTTGTTGAGCCTTTATAATCTTCATCGGATAGATTTTCAAAAAATATATATATATATATATATACAATGAGTAATAAAAATAAAAATTGTTTTAAACTTTATTGATTATTTACCTTAATACTAAAAAAATTATAATACTTTTCTTATTTCATTTGTAAGTGGTATATATTCAAACATTCAATCATGAATAATTAAACAATATGCAGATGTGTTAGCTGGAATATTTTTGAGGGTTTTCAATTCAATTCGTCTGTCGATAGGTCCAGTTTTAACCATTTCATTTTGATGTGTTACATCTAACACAATTATTGGTGCAGTGGATTTAAAGGTGTCTCGTTTTAACAACGGTTATGGATCACGTGAATAATAGCTTTGTTGAAATTTTGAATACATATCATATAGTAGAGCGAAACGATTTTTATCAAATTTAAGATTTAAATCATCATATGTATATGTATCTAAGTTGAGATGAACCTTAACATCGGTTAAATCGCAATGTGTTAATGAATTATCATCATCAGCAATTAGTAGGAATAATGGTCTTTTGTTTTCACTAGCAAAGTTAACATTACAATGAACTGTAGTAGTTGAAAGAAGAGATGGATAATAATACATATCCAAACTTCGAAATGCAATATTAAGAGGTTGACGATTATTGATTGTATATAAATGTTTTTTTGACCTTTTTAAATAGTTTTTCTTTTCTAATTTATTAAGCACTAGGTCAGTTTTATAAATAATAAAAATTTTTATTTATATTTTCAATATTTCGCCACACCTTTGGGTGGCATCATCAGGAAACAGGAAACAAAAAATTAGATTTTCTTTTAAAAAAAAAAAAAATCTAATTTTTTGTTTTTCTTAGATTTTCTTTAAAAAAAAAAAATCTAATTTTTTGTTTCCTGTTTCCTGATGATGCCACCCAAAGGTGTGGCGAAATATAGAAAATATAAATAAAAATTTTTATTATTTATAAAACTGACCTAGTGCTTAATAATTTAGAAAAGAAAAAGATTATTGATTGTTTTAAATATTTCGAGTTTGTAAGGATCTGCTATCTGTATATGTGGTACTCTCCATATTATATGTGTTAAAGTTAATTTACAGTTTTCAGTTGGAAGAGTTGACTTAACGACTTAAGAATTATCTTTCGTACGTAATAGTATTAATTCATGTTTTGAGTTTACTATTATTTTGTTATAGTCTTCAGCAAATGGTACACAGAAATTAAAGTAGCCACTAAGAAGCGAGATATCATTAGTATTGTCTGGTGCCCATCCTGCATTCACTAATGTATCACTTTCCATTTGATTTAATGATATATAATTTTTGATGTGTTTTGTAATTCCAAGTTGTCGTGTACGATCAATCTCTCGATTTATAATATTTACTGTTGTGAATATTTTTGTTTTTAAACTTTTTTTATTGTATAGAGTGTTGTTGTTGTTGTCGGTGACAGCGATGATGATGAATTGTTTTTACTTTCAAATATAATCATTTTTTCTATAGCGGTTTCAGATGTAATCTTATTGATATTTTTTCTCCACGGAAGTTAATATTATTACCGTCCTGATCAACCACTCTTAGCACGATTGTGTTTATTGTTCTTACGTTAACAGGTAAATAAATAACGTTTGCTGGTGCTTCAGTTATTTTATAACTAGGACTTACATTTAGTGAAAGCTGATGTAGTGTGTGAGCCGAAGCATCATTTATATAGGATCCGCTTACAATATTACATTCAATTGGAATAGTTTTTGTTTTTGATATATCTATTGTTTTATCAGAGTTGTATTCTTTACCCTTTTTTAGAACTTTCTTCCTAAAACCACGCAATGAACCAATTGATCGTTCCTTATCGAAATATTTTGTATCAGATGAACAATGTATATATGTTTGAAGTGCATTATAATTTGCTTATAATTCAGCTTTCTATTCCTTACCAGTTTTTTATATTTTTGAATAATTAAATCACTTATATCAGAAAATTCATATGAGCCGAAAGGAATTTCTATTACATGATCACCAATATGAAATAAATTATTTTCAATATCAACACTAGAAATTGAGTGATATGTATCAAAACTTATTAGTCCGCAAACGTAGTTTTCCTTCAATATAATAGTTGGCAACCAGTGGTTAGGAATAGCCGTTAAGCGTTTTTTAAAATGCTTATAATGAGAATTCTATTCAGCACCATGTGAATTTATCCATGAATTGTGTTCCGAAAATAACCCTAACCATTTTACATAAAACATATTATTTCTTCTTTTTAACACCTTCTCAACTAAATATTTTTGTGGATATTTAGTTTTTAAAAGTCCGTGTTCATAAAATCCTCCACCGATTTCGTAACCACGATAGTCCTCTAAAATGTAAGTGTTAAGATTTGTATTTTTTATAGCTTTGATTTTAAAAATTTCTGTAGTCCAGTTTGGTATATAACCCTTTTCAAATAAATGTTTATATTTACTTATACGAACGTTATCTCCAATTTTATACTTTAGTCTTTTAAAAACTTTCAAATTACTATAGACTGTGGATAAAAGTGTTTTTTTTTTTCATTTGAAGAATTTATTTCATTCGGTGACATACTTATTGTTTTATGAAATTTACTATTATATTCATCAACAAGTTTTTGATATATGTCTATCCATTTATCCACATCATTCCCTTTAATGATAATTAAGAGTACTATATGTTGAATAATGGTTAATTTTATTGTTTTGTATGAGATGCTTGAACTGACTGTCAAAAAAATTTTTCCATCATCTGTTTGTAAGTTTAAAGGCTTTTGTTTGTATTTATTAAATATACTTTTCATAGCATCAGTAACGTTTTGTGCAGTTTTCATTTTTATAGCAACAGCCCAAGATTTTTTTGAAAATGTATCTACTACTGTTAAAAGATAATGATAACCATTGTTTACTGACGCATACTGCCCCATTTCAACCAAATCAGCATGCCATAGATCGTCAATCCCTTTCATCACAACTCGCCTCCTCTTAAAATTATTTCTAGCTTGTTTGTGTAGTTCTTCTACTATTTGTCGTTTGTCTGCATTCAAATCCATATCATATGTAAGTGTATGGCTAAATGTACGAGGGCTGCTATATATATTTCTGGCCTGGCAACACTGAGTGCTGCCAAGTGCAATCTGACATTTCCATTGGAAAGTTTGTCATTTTTAAGCATAATCGTACTCAAAACGTTTTGACGTACGACCATTATTTGTGTTGTTAAAAGTGACTTGAAAAAATTAATATAGAAAAAAATGGAATTAACTCGTGAACAATTTCGTGCCATCAGTTTTCACAACTTTCGACGTGGATTATCACGACAAGAGTGCATTGATGAACTTAAATCTTTGTACGGCGATGAAGCACCATCCTATAGCACTGTGAAAAATTGGTATAATGAATTTAACCGTGGCCGAAGCTCGCTCAAAGACGAATTCCGTGAAGGTCGTCCACAAACGGCTGTTGTGCCAGAGAACATTGATGCCGTGCGTGAACTCATAATGCAAGATCGACATGCGACATACCGAGAGATAGAGACATCCTTGGACATTTCTTCCACCAGCATACATTCGATACTGCATGAACACCTGGCCGTAAAAAAGATTTGTTCTCGTTGGATCCCGCACAATTTGAAAGTCGCTCAAAAAAAGGCAGTTGTCGATTGGTGCAAAGAAATGTTGCAAAAATAGGATTGCGGTGCTTCAAAAGACGTTTATAAGATCGTGACAGGTGACGAATCATGGATCTATGCGTATGAGCCCGAAACAAAACAACAATCGACCGTGTGGGTCTTCAAAGACGAGCAAAATCCAACGAAAGTTGTTCGTGGAAGAAGCACTTCGAAGCAAATGGTCTTCGGCAAAACCGGTCATGTGACGACTGTTCCGCTTGAGCAACGTAGGACGGTCACTTCTGAGTTGTACACTACAATTTGTTTGCCTGAAGTCATCGGAGAAATTCAAAAACCAACAAGAGAAGACGAATCATTGTTCACCATGACAATGCGAGCTCTCACACATCGGCTCAAACCAGAGCGTTTTTGACCGGCCAAAACGTCGAATTAATGGGTCATCCGCCGTACAGCCCTGACTTGGCAGCTAATGACTTCTTCTTGTTTCCGTACATCAAGAAAAAAATGCGTAGTCAACGATTTTCGTCGCCAAAAGAAGCTGTTGATATGTTCAAAAACCATGTTTTAGAGGTGTCGCAGTCGGAGTGGAAAAAGTGCTTCGACAACTGGTTTGAGCGCATGCAAAAGTGTATAAATCATGCTGGAGAATACTTTGGAAAACAATAAAACCATTTTTGATTATAAATATTCGCATTTTCACTATTAGGTCAGAAATATATAGAGCAGCCCTCGTATATGATAATATTTATTTCGTTTAGTTTGTAATATACACTATATTTACTAGCTATATTTACATTTTCACTAGTTGTACTTATTCTTTACATTAAATGTATTCTTTACATTAAATCAAGTATTTTTAAACATAACGAACTAAGAATAATGTAACACCCTCTACATTTCAACTGTAATAATTAAGAATAATGTAACACCCTCTACATTTCAATTGTAACATTATTATATATATTAGTAATATATTACTACGATTATAAGAAACTATGTAACAGGTGCAGCCAACACTTGCATTTTAAAATTGGTTAAAAAGAAAAGGAGGGAATAAAAGTAAGCGTGGTTGCGAACAGACGTGGGTCTTTATATTTTATGTTACAACGTCAGAAGTGGGATTACCTAAAAACGCAAAATTTTTGTTATAAGAAAAATTCGTGGCCACTTTAGACAGAAGGATGGATTAAACTTTAGATAGAAAGCAATTGCTAGAAGCGCTGAAATCTGCGGGAGTACCAATTTCTAATAAGTACTCAACCGAGGAACTTCGTAAAATTTTTTTAAAACATAAGGATATGCTGAAGGTTACCCTGAAGGAAACCTCTGATATCACTGCTGAACCTACGAATCTTCCTGGAAATACTACAAAGTATTTATCCTCCGTCAAAGCTAACACTACGACCGAAGAACCTACTGGTGTTAATGTTAAAAAGACTGATGATGCTAATGACTATCGACCCTACGAGTCCTACACAAATTACCTCAGAATCCTCCACCTCGGCAATAACCACAATCCCTATGATAGAACCGACAGTTCCTCGTCCGAATCTTAGCTCTAACCTCCGTGGAACCTCTGAAGCCGCTGCCGCTTGTATCATAGGATACTCTAACTCTCCTGAAAACCACAAAACAGAAGCTGAAAGATTAGATGACGAAATTGAAATACTACGCCGCCGCTACGAAGTCCTACGTCTTCGTAAGGAGATTGAAATAACAGAACGTGCAACAGACACTACTGTACCACAACGTGTAGTACATTTCCAGGAAATTGAGCACGCTATCATAAAATTTAGCGGTGAAGATCGGTCATTTGGAATTTCTGAGTTCTTTCAAAATCTTAAAGAGGTGTTGGAGCACGTAAAAGCTGACGAAATGCAAAAATTTTTAGCTTTCAGAAATTGCTTAACTGGATTAGATCGTTTGTTGCTTGGAAGAGGAGCTATGACTTACGAAGATCTTAAAGCAAAATTGATTAAAAAAATTGGCCACACAGTAAGTCGTCATGAAATTTATAATATTTTGCGCCAACGTAAGAAAAAGCCGGATGAGAGTGTCCGTCGATAAATTATGGAGATGGAATCGATTGCCCTCCGTAGCGATGTAAGCGACTTCGAGCTCGTAGCCTTTTGCGGCTGCTAAAACAGTGGATGACATCAAAAATGTCATTCTTATGTATGAGCAGCGACAGAGCGTAAGAGGCGATAGCGAAAAATCTTCAAACATTAAGGAGGAAACAAGTGAGGTAAAAGCCATTGCTTCGAAAACGAACAACGAGAGTATACGTTGCTATAACTGTTCGAGAATGGGCCATATAAAGCTTCAGTGTCCCTATGAGGAGCGGCCCGTGGGTGTTTGTTTTAATTGCTGGCAGCCCGGACACAATAACAAAACATGCAAGAATGCCAAACGTATGCAGAATTTAAAAACTACGATCGCAGCTGTTACTTAGGAAGACTTCGCCGATGAGGACTCGAATATTTAAGATTTTATTAATAAGGTATGTCTAAGGTTTGTTAATGTAAATGGTGAATATAGTGATTGTAAAATTGTTTTGTCTATTTTCGATACTGGCAGCCCGGTAAATTTGGTACGAAAATCTGAGGTACCATTTGACATTAGAAAGACGGCAGTATGGACTGAATTTCAGGGCCTTTGCAACACCAGAATAAGTACCTTTGGAAAACTAGAGTCTGAGATCTCTTTTGGAGTTCAAAATCATTTAATTACCTTACTCGTAGTGCCGGATATACTCTACCAGTTCCCTTACTTTTGGGACGCAATTTTCTCTCTGAATTTAATATTAGTTTATGTTATGTTAATACGCCAATGAAATCGAACAATAAACATGTTAGTAGGAATCATAATATTTGTGACAATATGTTTTTATGTGCGATGAATTCTGAGGAACCTAAGGGAATATTATACGGGGTGATTCCTCATTTACCTTTAGCTCTGCAGGTTAGTCTGGATGATTGTTCGGGGTCAGATTTTAGCTATAGATGTTCATTGTGAGTTTGATGATTTGAATATAAACCCAACATTAGGGGATACTGATAGAAACATTATTAGAGATATATTGAAAAGACAATACTTACAGTCTACGACTAAAGTCATCCCCTTTGATTATGAGATGACTATTAGATTGAATAGTGATGATCGTTTTTATTTCCGACCTCGTCGGTTAGCTGTCTGTGAGCGCATTGCCCTGAGGAAAATGATCGACGAGTTATTGGAAAAGGGGATTATAAGACAGAGTGAATCGCCATATGCTTCCCCAGTTGTGATGGTGTCCAAGAAAAATGGGGAATATCGTAAATGTGTGGACTATCGGCTTTAAACAAGATCACTGTACGCGACAATTTTCCACTACCACTTATTGAAACATGCATGGAATACTTGGACAGATATTTCACTACGTTGGACCTGAAAAATGGATTTTTTAATGTGAAAATGGATGAAGAGTCGAAGAAGTATACGTCATTAGTGACACCGGATGGGCAGTATGAGTACAATCATATGCCATTTGGTCTCAAATACGCGCCCGCAGTCTTTCAACGATATATACATTGCGCACTACGTGATTTGATTGAATCAGGGAAAATAATTGTTTACCTTGACGATATATCTATAGCAACGCCAACCTTTGAGACTCATTGTTCAGTATTGGCCGAAGTCTTGCAACGTCTAGCAAGTTTGAGTCTGGAATTAAATTTGAAAAAATGCAGTTTTGCTTATGAGACTGTAAATTATCTGGGGTATACGGTTGACGCTAATGGGATACGCCCTAGTGATGTGCACTTGAGGGCTTTGGCACAATATCCTCCCCCTCATAACTTCAAAGAGTTACAATCGTGTCTTGGATTATTTTCTTAACTTCGGAAATTTGTAAAAGATTACGCGAAAATAGTACACCCCCTCCAGAAACTGCTTAGAAACGGCGACGTCTAAAATTTTGATGAATCTTATAGGCAATCGTTCTATGAACTAAGAGATAAATTAACAAAACCAGCGGTATTGGCTCTGTATAATCCGGAGAATGAAACCGAATTGCACACGGACGCAAGCAAGGTAGGCTTCGGGGCTGTATTATTACAAAAACAGGGGGACGGAAAATTCCATCCTATTTTATTTTTTTCGAGGGCTACTACAGCAACAGAGTCGAGAATGCACAGTTTTGAGCTTGAAACCTTGGCCATTATTCATGCTCCGAATCGTTTCGACATTTATTTGAGGGGAATCCCTTTTAAGATAGTTACATACCGAATGTTGTACCCTGTAGGACTGTTAATGTTTCCGATGAGGGTGAACTTAACTTTATGATACATGCTACGCAGGCTAGGGATACTGATATTGCGGCGATAAGGACGCGGTTGGAGAGGGAGAGTTTAATTAGATTCAAACTAGTAGATGGTATAGTATTCCGAGAAGACAACAGGAGAGATTTACTATTGTATATCCCTAGAGAGCTAGAGGAAAACGTCATTAGATTGATACATGAGAAAATATGCCATATGGGAATCGAAAAGACGTACGAACAGATCAGGAGGAATTATTGGTTTATAAATGTGAGAAGTAAGGTGCATTATGTGCACTCCTTCTATTAGAATACACGAACAAAACTTGTACAGTATACCTAAGAACCCGGTCCCATTCGATACGATACATATCGACGATTTTGGTCCACTTCCTTCAATAAATTCTCAACGAAAGCATGTATTGGTAGTTATTGATGCCTTTACGAAATTTGTCAAATTTTTGCGGTAAAATCAACAAGTACAAGAGAAGTCATTGCATGCCTAGATAAATATTTCATAAATTACTCAAGGCCTAGGCGGATTATTAGTGATCGGGGAACTTATTTTACTTCTTCTGAGTTTAGCTCATATCTGTTGTCCAATAACATAGACCACGTCAGAATAGCGGTCTCATCTGCACAGGTGAATGGACAAGTTGAAAGAGTGAACAGAGTACTTAGGGTTATGTTAAGCAAGGTAACGAGCCCTTTGAACCATGCTGATTGGTCGCAGATGTTAACGGAGGTTGAATTTGCTATGAACAACACAATTCATTCTTCTACTAAACAACCCCCTAGTATGTTATTATTTGGTGTGGAAAAACGTGGTGCAATTGTTGATTTTTTAAAGGAATATTTAGAGAAAAAGACTCCGGACAGGTATGTTTGTGACTTAGGGCAAATTCGAGGAGATGCGGCCGTGGCCATTCAAAGGTCTCAGGATAACAACTTAAAGTACTTATAAAGTAGGTGATTTTGTTGTTGTTCAGTATAATGACACAACAATTGGACTGAATAAGAAGATAAACGAATTGTTTAGAGGACCTTACGTAGTGCATAAAGTTTTAGGTAACGACTGATATGTTATTAGGGACATTGAGAACTGACAGATTACCCAGCTGCCATACGATGGAGTAATAGAGGCTTCAAGATTACGAAAATGGGTAAATTCATAATTTGATTGAGGACAATCAATGGTCAGGATGGCCGAGTTGAAATATACACTATATTCACTAGCTATATTTACATTTTCACTAGTTGTACTTATTCTTTACATTAAGTTTATTCTTTACATTAAATCAAATATTTTTAAACATAACGAACTAAGAATAATGTAACATTTCAAGTGTAACAATTAAGAATAATGTAACACCCTCTACATTTCAATTGTAACATTATTATATATATTAGTAGCATATTACTACGATTACAAGATACTATGTAACAGGTGCAGCCAACACTTGCATGTTAAAATTGGTTGAAGAGAAAAGGAGAGAATAAAAGTAAGCGTGGTTGCGAACAGACGTGGGTCTTTATATTTAATGTTACAAGTTTTTCTTTTAATTGATTGCTTTGAAGAGAAAGTTCTCAATATTATTTAATTTTTGTTCACGACTATTTATATAGGTTTTTTGATCTGTTTGATTTTTTTCAATTTTCTTAAAGGTCTCGCTTAATACTTTTAAATTATTTTTAATTTTTTCTAAATGAAATTTTAATTCTTCAATTCCAACCAAATTGTAAATAAATTCTTCCACTTTCATAAACTTCTCTATAATTCTATTTCTATATTTAATATTTTCATTGAATTTTTTATTTTTAGGGCGATTCTTGAATTATCGATATATGTATGAAGGGTTTTATCAAGTTTTTCTATATCATTTTTTAATATCTCAATTTTTGCAGATTGTTCATTATTTATTTTCTTAAGATCATTATTTATTCGTTCTTGATTCTTTAAAATTGAAGTATTAATATTATCTTTAAATTGTTTCATATCGTTATCAGCACTCTTTATTTTTGTTGATAGAAAACTTATAACAATATCTACAGAACTCTATAGTAAATAGTTGAATTTAAGTTTTATGAAAATTAGAAATGACACGCAGTCGTAGGCACTGCTAGTACAAAATAAAAATTGAAAAGTATTTCATTATTTGGTGTAGTTTCGACAATAAAGTATTGAAAACTAGGTGCATCTTGGAAACCATAAGTGAAAAATTCTTGAAATTTATACATAATGCAGTATTTGAAAAGTCACAGTAGCGAATGTTATGCAATTAATCGTGCTTATCGTACACCAATCGTGTGCTCAATACACCTAAACGAACTTCAAATATACGTATACAGCCCAATTATAAACAAAAATTCCGTGCGAGTTTTTTCAGTTTCCCTTTTCTCCAATTATAAATTTTTTCCCTTTTTGATTGACTGCGGAAAGTGGAAAAAATTTGGGGGAGAAAGTAGGTGTTATAAATTATAAAATAAAAATTATATGAAAATAAATAAAAAATCTCCCTTCAAATTACGATGATGCCACTTTTTTATAATTTTATTCCCACGGAATTCATAATTGGAGGAATCTTTTCTCGAGAAGAATTTTTTCCGTGGGAAAGAAATTCCGCGAGAATGTTCATAATTGGGTTAATAATGTATGTTTTTTCCATACACGATACACGTTCTTTTTTACGCTACACGTGTTCATGTAACAACTAAATATTAAAAAACAACAAAAACATAAATGTGTTGGGCAACATACAAAATTCAAAACTACAACATAATTTATATATAAAAAACAATACGTCTGTTTCTTTACTTTTTGGGTAAAGCTCGTGAAATGAGAGCAACCATTGTATTCTCTCATAAAGAGACAATATTGTATAAAAGTACGAAAACACAAAATATAACTTTAAACACAAAATAAAAATTCAAAGTATTCTGACTGTTTTAATAAGAAAAATTAGTTTCAGGAAACAGCAAAAAGAAATATCATTTTATTTTATATTTTATTTGCGTTTAAGGGCAGATGCACAAGTTTAAACAACTTGCACGAAGAAAAAGTTTGGGCTGTTTCATGCAAGAAGAAGAAGAACTTTAGTCTCACAAAACCGCTCTCATTAACCCAATTTTGAAGTAAGAAAACAATTTTCGTATAAATTGGGATTCCACGGGATCCCAAAGTAGACTAAAGATAGACCTAATATGTGTATGTTTCTGTCAGCTCAACTTGTTTACATTTATGTATGCGTTTTGCATATATACATACTTTCGTGATAGTTTTTTTTAACTCTTGAAGTTTTTATACTTCTTTCTAGCTTTGATTCGTATAGAAAGAACTCCAGCAGCCGGTGGGCTCCAGAATACTTCGGGCGGCCACCTTGCAGCTGAAAGTACGATTACGGCCGAAGAACCTTAAAAGTGTCAATGAAGTGATAATCATCTGGGCTCATTTGAAACTGCTTCCTCCTTGCATATCTTATGAATAACCTTACATTGATCATCTTTGCATAAAACGTTTTTACATAGCAACAAATCATATGGCCTAAATTCATATGGTTAGTTTCTTGCATTGACTCTCCTCGTAACCAACTTTGGAACAGTTTACATCATAAGTCCCCATGGGTTGCAATTAAAACATTATGCCCCTTGAGTTATTTAAAAGGAAAAAGAGGATAATTTTCAATATTTATTTTTTTTTTTATTTATTTTTTTTTTTTTTGTTTATTTAACAAAATCAAAATGGGAACTGAAACTACATACATACATATGTATCAAGGCGAATTGATAACCAGGTGGTATCATCAGCATGAAGTACTGTTCGAAATAACGTCAAAGTTTGTTTTGTTTT
This sequence comes from Gymnosoma rotundatum, assembly GCA_916610165.2. Taxonomy (NCBI): domain Eukaryota; kingdom Metazoa; phylum Arthropoda; class Insecta; order Diptera; family Tachinidae; genus Gymnosoma; species Gymnosoma rotundatum. Next base: position 82,760,351 of record OU744338.1, on the reverse strand, counting down.
TTTTTTTCAATTCGGTTTATTTTCGTTTCTTGTTTTTTCTTTATTTGTTTATATACTTATGTACATACACTCTCGATCAAATGATTAGAACCACTTAAATTTCGTGTTTAGTACGCATTTTTTCTCCAGAGAGCTAAATTTTACTACTATCCGAAATAGAATTTTCTTCAGATTCTAAAAATAAATACAACGAGAGCAACAAAAAAAAAATATAAAATTTTGTTCCCTTTATATGACCCACTTTGAACCCACTTTTCATTTTTTTAATTATTTCCAATTATGTAGTCGCATTTAATTTAAACTACCAAAAAAAAACTACTTTCCACTAAGATTAGTGGAAAATGGGGAAGAACAGTACATAATAGTTAATGACCTATCAGGACATTGCGTATGAAATTGGTCAATGTCACAAAACTGTGCTCGGAAACTTAAAGAAAAAATTTAAAACTATGGAAAGAAATACAAAGTGTTGCTATGTAAAAATAAATTCATATGTATTTTTAAGTGGTTCTAATCAACTGATCCGGAGTGTACATAAGTACGTATATATAAAAACAATAAATAAAAAAAGAACAATTTTGAAATTATTCCAGCAAAAATGTGTTTTTGGTTCCAGTATGAAGAAAGTCACACAACATGTTGTAATTTTATTTCTTTGTTAAAATTTCATTTTTATTAAAAATTAAAAAAATTAAAATTTTGTGTTGTTTATTTTTTAAATATTGTTATTCTTGTTTTGAATTTTTTGACTGTTTGCTTTATATTTTTCAAAACAAATTAAAATTTTATTCGCCTCAACCACTGAATTTTGACACGGACTCGTACCAAAAAGTTGCTTTGTTGTAACAATTCGCCGATGACTACACCTTATAGATGCGCCTTGATATGTATGTATTTATTTTTCATTTGACAAAAATACAATTATTTTTAAAATATATTAATCTGATTCCAAATCTTTGAATATAACAAAGTATATAAGTTAAAAGTTATTTTACAAGTACAAATATATAAAGATAATAGTAATAAATAAGTTAACCTAATAATAAAACAACAAGAATAAACATTACATATAGTTCATATGACTCCCCTAGCCTTTGTAAATGCATAACTCCTACACTGTTACAATTTTATTATATTATTACAGTAATACAACATTACAACTGTTGTTATACATATTTTCTGTTAGTATATTTTCTTCCTATAATCTTTCTCCCAAATTTTAAAATAGGCCATTCATTTTGATATTTAAATATTCTTCTAATTATTTGTCTATCACGTTTGCAATCATTTTTACTTAAAACAAGTATTTGGCTATGCCGAATCTTACATACCCTTCCCAATCTAGGTACATGTAGTACTTATTTTTTTTCTTATTTTTTAATTCTCCGGCACCGCAATATTTACTTTTTTGATTCAATACTTCAATAAACTAAATTTACATAGATGGTGAAGAGTATACAAGATTAGGCATAGCTGAATATAGCACTCTTACTTGTTTTTCACTAATTCTAATAAGTTTAAGAGACAAGGAACCAATTTTGCACACGATAAATTTCTTTATTTACACGTTTTTTTCTGGAACCAATCTACCCTGTAAAAACACAATTGTGTGTATATTATAAAGAGATTTCTTTAAAAGCTTATGTAGATCTTGATTTGGTAAAGACTGTAGCAAGTGCACTAAGTACACGTTCTACGGAAACTTGTGTTATAGGTACAGCACTTCGGCAAGATGTTAAAGATAACTAAAACTTAGTGTTCTTAAAATCACGAAAAATGTACAAAAAATTTTCGGTATGATATCGAAGTGTTACACAAAAGCTAAACTAAATTTAGGATTTGTTAACCTCAAAAAGTACGATATGTTAATGTACTGTTTTTTTCAAAAACTTGTTAATATTAGGAATGTAGCAATAAGCTTTTTTTCCTGATACCGGTGCGCATAGTGAATTGAACTTTAAATTAGTACAACATATGTACGTAGAGTGCTTTTTTATTGTACAAAACTAAAAAAGTATCACCGTATCGCTAGTTGAATATCACATGAGTATCATATGATACCAATATATCATAACAAGATGAAACATTATGAGATAAAACTTACCTACGTATGTTGTTTATACAAATTTTGAAATAAAGTTTATATTGTATGTTCGTTTAGTCCCAAAATGGGCTTGTTCTGCCGACTGGCGACATCAATTTTTAAGCAAACCAATTTTCTTTCTGCGATCCTCGCTATGGCTTATTAATTTCTTGGAGAATATTTGAAAAATTATTTGAGTTTAATGTAATTTAATATTTTCTTCGTAGTGCTCATTGATTTCTTTAAAAAATCCTTGTCGTCAAAAGTTCTTTAAACATTAGTCCAATGCAACATTTTAAGAACTTTTCTCTGTTTAAACCCAGCAAAAAATAAGACATTACCTTAAAAGTACTTGCCATATAATGACTTACTTTTGTGATTGCCATATTTTTTACTCGCTTAAAAAACTAATTATATTAGTTTCCAAAAAAGGAAGTAGTAGTGGAACTAATTCTTTATGTTAAAAGAGACTACTGTACTAATGGTACTCATTATTTCCTACAATAATTAATGTAATCGATTTTCAGTATTTGATTATAATATGGTGTTCATACATGCTTTTTTAATTGAAACAATATTCAGTTAATTGTCAATATATTTTTAGTGTTCATACATACTCAATATTGATACGACAATTAGCAATTGACAACTGAAACAAATTGTTTAAATTTTTACTTTTTGTGTTTGTGGTTTTTATCATACTAAATGGAAAAACATTTTGTTTTAAAAAAAGCGTTTCTTTATTGCAATAGAAAAATAAAAATTTTTCAAGCAGTGCTTTCCAGTTTATATTTCAAATTAAATATCTTAAAAAAAAAGAATAAAATTTGGAAATCCTGTTGGAGTTGGAGGAAGCAGCAGTTCTTGCTTTTTTCAATATAAGAGGAAAGAACATACGTCATTTCACAGAATCCTCTTCTTTTTTGATTTCACGCCTGTTGATGAAAAAAAAAAGTTATTAACAATAAATAATTTGCTAATAAATTTGATTTAAATAAGTTTTCCACCCTTAATTTGTTTGTTTATTTTTGTTGACGTTTGTTAGTCAAATTTCAACAAAGTGTATTCAATAAGTACTGTTCATGGCGAAATAATACAGGTGATCGCACGGGCGAAAAAGCCCATCAGCTGTATACATTGCAGTTGTCAAAAAAAATTGTCAAAAAAATTTGTCAAAAATAAATTACCACAACATGGAACCGCATTTGCAGTTCCTGATGTGTTTAATCAAAATATACGTAAAAAGATAGTAAAAAAAATTATTGTTAACACATTTATAGTTAATTTCTTGGTTTTTTTGTGGAAGATTATGTTAGTCTTCAAATGGTCAACGTGCAAGAATGAAATGTGATTTGGGCAAACTAGTGGTACAATAGAATTGTGGTCACACTTTTCATGGATTTTCATTTTTAAGTAACTTAATTTTTATAATTGTCTTATTCTGAAAATTACAACCATTTTTTTTCATCAAATATATTTTTTTATTTTGTTTTTTTTAACAATATTTTTTGACAACATACCTAAATTTTGTAGCAACAAATTGCCTGTTGTTTTTTGTGTTGTTGGATTGTTGTAGCCGTGCAGTCACCTGTATTTATTCGCCTTGGTACTGTTGTTGTAAAAGTATGTTCAGTTAGTATTGTTCTTTTTACTAAACACACTTCTGACAGTGTTGTATTATAAATTTTACTCATTATTAAGACCATTATCTCTTAATTGGCAATAAGTAAATTGTAATTTTTGTATGAAAATTTAGTCTCAATAATGGACTTAATTGTAATAATTTGAAAATTGCTGCATGTATGAACACCATATAAAAGTCTCATGCTTTGTTAAAATCATTAAGTTGGCAATCTAGTTGGGAAGTACTTTTGCCAAAAGTGCTTAATTCGACACTTGATTACCTTTTCAAAAAATTTTTGCTGGGATATAACCTTCATCATCTATATAAATCTAGTTTAGTGAAGTAACTCCAATCAAAAAAGCAAATATTGGGGTGACAGAGAACTAAAAATTAAAAAAATGCACTTTTTGTGATAATTATATTACATAAAAATGCCATCGGCTGTTAATGAGTCAAGCATTTTTAAAAAATTTTAAAGATCTTTTCTTCTCTGGGTATCATCCCATATTGATATTTCAAAAAATTTGAAAACTTCAGAGCACCGTAACTCGGAAAATTTGGGTAAGTGCAAATTTTTTTACTTGATGTGGTTTGCTTATTTTTTAATTATCTATAGCCCCATACAAGGCAGATGTATTTTACTAGCTAGTGTCGTCCGCCCAGCTGGTTTTTCAGTTGGAAATGTTAAAAGTTGTTTGTATTTTCCTTTGTTTGTTTACGAATTTCAAAAAACACTAACAACAAACGTTTGCGAAATAAAGCAAGCATTTGTATTGAGAGCAATTGTCTTTTATTTCTCTTTGTGTTTTTGACGTTTCCAACGCACAAAACAACAATAAAAAGGCATGCTGTTTTTGTCAATGTTGTATTTGTTGTAGAGCCGCTACTACCTAGTAAAATGAATATGCCTTGGCCTCATATATTTATTTGTTTGATTGGAGTTACATTATTGTTACAAATGACATTAAAAAATTAGTGGTAGGTGTGGTTTTTGCCTTCGGCCTCGAAGGACACGGACCGATCATGCTGATTTCCAATAGCACCTCTTTCGACACCATATCTGATCGATGGACGGACATGCTCAATCGACTTCGATATGCATAAGAAGTCAGAATTTATACACTTTATGGGATCGGTAATGGATATTGTAGAAATTACACACGTGTTAAATACAAAAAAATAGCCGATAATAACTTTACCCCTTTAGTAACGGATAAAACTTTGGTACCAAAAATGACGTTCACAATCAGAATGAAGGCCCAACTATAATGCGCATAAGCTACCTTATGTCAAATATCTAACGAAATCAATGTCAAATATCTAACGAAAATGCTTAGGTACTTTATTAATAAATTTAGGTGACTATAATGTACTTGTGTGTGTATTTATGTTTAATTCGTACTTTTGCCAAAAATAATTTCTACATAAAGAAACAAAAGTTTGAAACGAAAAGACCTTAGAGACAATATTTTATATGTTTAATAGCATTACTTACACATTTACATTTTTTGGTTCATGTTCTAAGACAAATTTTCTGTTTGGCAACATCAACACAAAACAACAATATTGTCATTAATCGATGATTGTCGCCATATGTTTGGTACTTTCTAAGAACAATTGATGTTGATGTTGCCGTTTAGTTTGTCGTCGCCATTTTTGATGTTGAGTTGTGTTGTGTGCAAAGGAAAATTTAAAAAAACATGAAAAAGTATACAGCAATGTTAAAATAACAAAGTAAGAAATATAAAACATAACAAAAAAGAAATGAAAAAACTAAAATTACCAACTGCTGCAAATTTAAAATTAGTGGAAGAGTAAGGAGTCCATCCCAATGAAAAAAGGCAGGATTTTATCGGACAGGCAAGTGAATTTGTATTACAAAAACTTCACTTATTATTTTTTTAATATTATATTTATTATTATTAATAAGAATATCAATAAAAATTGGAAGTTTTAATATTACAAAGCTATTTATCAGGCAGACAAAATCCTACTTTAACTAACGACAAGTTGTAGTAATGGCCCTTTGACTATTTAATTGTTTTTAATGGTTTTGCTTATTTTATTGTTTATAGGTATTTAATTTTTTTTACAAAATTTAAATTTTCCACAACACTTACTTAACACTATAGATAAGACTTTAACACAATAGAAAACAAATTCAATCAACTCAAATATTAGATATGTGTGTTTTATTTTTTATATTATCGATAAATCGGTAACGTCGTCATTAGTTTGTTAGGGAATACCAAATTAGTATTGATGTTGTGTTAAGTTGATCTGGTCTCAAAATTGACGACGATGTTGACAACGCCAAACAGAATAAGGGTGGATATTACAAGTTATTTTCTGTTTTGTGTTTGTGCCCAACTATATTAAAAAATGCAACGGTGTTCATCGCTTATATCGTATGCGTATCGAGCCATAACCGCCAAAGGGGCTGTAGCGACTTGATGGACTATTTTAGTTTTATTATTAAAATATATTATTTATGATCATCTGCATCATCTCACCAAATATCAGGGCTGTAGAATTTACCGTTACGATTTTACAGCAAAAACAATAAAGACTGAAGTACAATCCATGTTTTGTTTAGAAATTTTTTTACCACGACTGTCGTTTGCGTCTTTATTCGTTTTTAAAATTTAAGATTTATTATTGCTTCTTTTAAATGGAGTTATGGTAACAAGTGTGTTTTTTATAAAAAATAAAATTTCTATAAATAGTATATAATTTTCTGGCAATAAAAATTTTACTTCAGAGTTTGACCAAAACTGGTCTTTTTCCGTATAGTGACACTGCTTCTTCTGTTCAAAAGCATTGTTTACAAACACATTCCAGTTCAGAATTGTCAGAGATATTAACCATAGAAGAGGGGACATGTGTTTGTAAACGGGGCTACAAAAAGCAAAGCAAAATACCGAAGAGAATACAAAATAAGAAACAACGTCATACCAGTGTTCAACCGAATCCATGTTCAAATAAAAAATGTGGAAATTTTTGAAGTAACAAGTTCAGCGAGTCAGATCGTTTAGCCAATAAATATACATTATTGGGGTATTGGCAACATAATAAGACAAAGAGACTGGCTGATTTCATGTATTACGCGAAGATATGATAGTAACGATATAAAACTTACGTATAATTATGTTTTTAATTATAACGGTTGTGACGACCAAAAGTCGCTGTACTTGTTTTTGGGCACACCTAATTAAACAAACTAATAAATGCCTTTGTTGTTGTTTTTTTATATAAGAATGTCAAATTATTTATATAAAGTATTTTTATATTTTTTTTTTTTGTATGATGGTTAGCCACACGAAGAGAAATGCCTAAAGCATACTCTTAATTTTTTTTATAATATACAGAGTACTCATCTTGTGTTTGCTCGTTATACTCTAAATAAAGAATATTTATTTTGTATGTTCTTGTTGATATGTAAGCATTATATATGCATTCGCTTGTTTCACGTTTGAGTGGATTATACTCGTGTCATTATACACTCAAGAGTGGAACATCGGATGTCCTATCATTCGTATTTTCTCAGCTACACGAGAGACAGAGTAATTGAATGTTTGATGGGTGTACGCAAATTAGTCAGTTGTAACTGAGGGAAAATTTAGTCAGTTGGCAGCTATTGAACTGAACAGTCGGATCATTTGATCGTGCGTATGCCATCGAATGCTAAGACTTGATCAGTGGAGAAGAGATCTGATATCGAAGTTGGTTGTGCCCAGTTAAATTTAAGAAAAAACCAAAATTATAATAAAATAAATTTTATAACGTAAAACAAAACAAAGGTGTTTGTGTTAATTGTTTTTTTTATGTACGACACTGGACACCCGCTGACCTACCCCGGCTAGAGCGAAAACGTGTCGTTACACAGTAATAATATTATAGTGTGTTAAGAGTTTTTGTTAAAAACCCTTCACATTTTACAAAAAATGCTAATATTGGCCAAAAGTAATGCAAGTGATTTAAATACGTTCAGTGAACACAAAACAATTTCTACGCCTCATAGTAAGTCAGACGAAACGAAGATTTCACTCTTAAAATCATTTATTAAACAATTGCCAGCTCTATCGCATTATTTTCACAATAAAAATAATAAGATATTCGAAATACAAAATAGTTAAACGTTTGCTATGCTTAACATTTGAAAAATAATAATCAGGTTTTATCAGTAGTATCCATTAGAATCTTTCGAAGTATTTTCAATAAGCAATTTCATATCGGTTTTCACATGCCTAAAAAAGACAAATGCGTCAATCGTGAAAGGCATAAAAATTTTGACAGCGAATCACAAATTTCTTTACAAAATACAAAAATCATGTAAAAGACAACTAGAAATGTAAAGAAATGTTTTCAGAGGATCAAAGGCAAAGTAACCCCAACGTTATGTGCTAGCTTTGACCTCCAAAAAGTTTTAAATACGCCCCATGTGAAGAGCGTAACAATGTATTATTTCCGAAAGTATGCATACTACCAAGGCAGATTAATTTTACAGGTAATAGCAGTTCTAAAACAGCTACAACAATAAGTAAACAACATGTATTTTGTTTTTGTAAAATATATTTTCAGACATCAAATCAACTGACGCACAGTGGTTTGAAAACGATTTTTTTTTGACAAAATTCAGTATCTTATGAACCACTCAATATATCTCAACGAAATTTTATAGAGCAGGGCAGAGGTATTTCTCAGTAAATCTACGGACGGTCAGGCTCTTAGGTGAAATAGGGCTTCTGGGTAGGGCCCAAATTTAGGTATCTCGGACATATAATTTTTTGAAAATGTCATAAAAAGTTTATTTTTAATTCAGTTAAGATTTTTTAAAAGGTGGTATTCCTTTTTTTTATATGTTAAAACAAAAAAATTTAAGTTTTATTTCACCATTTGATTAACAAATCTTTTAGCTATATTACTTCAAAATTTTGTAGGAATAGCCCGATGCGTTATAATATTTAATTTCTCAAAAAAACATCTTAACATTAATTTTTCAGTTTTTGAAAATGTAGCGCGAAAAAATAATTACAATATTATTAATCTAAAGGAGCTTCCTAAACCTCGCATGTAAAACCAAAAACACATTTTGTAACAAACTTCTTGGTTTTAACATATAAAATGAGCAAACAAAATCATGAGGAGGCGAGGGTTACAATTATTAAATTAAATCCAGTTTCAAAAAGTGTGTAAAACTTTTTTGTTTTTTGAAAATTTTAAATATATTTCCACAACACCACTGTATGAAAAAATTTTTTGTAGGAAACAAAATTTGACATCTGAAAACATAAACAAGAAAGTCAACTGATCTACTGCCACTACCTAGTATATTAATCTGCCTTGGCATACTACAATGAAAGAGTGTATGAAAATGGCATCAGAAATGTTTATTGCATTTTGTGGGGAGAAACGGATGGAAAATGAGATTGTAATGAAATTCGCACGGTTTTTTTTCAGTATTTAAAACTTGCGGACGAAAGAGGAAGACATTCTTTAATAAGTATATACTGTGACAGTTGTGTTGGTCAAAATCGTAACAAAGCAATGCAAAGCGATATCAAAATAACGTATTTTTTGCATGGACATACTATGATACCTGTGGACTCTGCTCACAGCACTATTGAGTCATTTACTCGAGACAGAAAAGTATTTGGGCTCCGAGTGAATGGTATACTAACATCTCAAATGCAAGGTCCAATCCTGAAAATTATATATGCATTTTAATAAATAATTTAGATTTTAAAGATTGGAAAAAATTTCCCAAGTTAGGTTTCCCACTTCAATAATAATGAATTTTACAACATTACGTTCTGCCTCGTTAAATAAAGATATTTCTCTAATGAAACTTAACTATGGATGTTGTGATGATTCCGAAATTATAAAATATTTGCCGGTTTCTCTAAATGCGAACGAACATTTCTTTAGCATATTTACATTAAAAACAAAAATATATATATTTTGTTTTTGCCTTTAATGCAAGTACGCGAAAAAAAGCGTTCGTTCGCATTTAGTCAAATCGGCAGTATGATATCAACTCTATTAAGACATAATGCTGCTTTGATAGAAAATGAACGCATTCGTTTATATGATAGTTATAAAAAATAAAAAAAAAAAATCAAAGACATTGTGATAAAAACATGATTTCTGCAAAATTTCACAAAGAATTTTTAAATCTGAAATATTATAAAACTATTACAGATTCGCTACTTGAAACTGATCAAGAAGACATGCAATACTTACTTTAAAGTTAATTATTTTAAAACTTTTTTGAATATATATACTTTTATATCGAATTCTAAAGTAATTTTAATTTAATTTTAAAAACAAAAACCATAAACTTTTTATAAAAACCACTGAATTTAAGGTTAGTTTAACGTTATGTTTAATTTTATACACAAAAATAATTCGAAAAAATAAAAAAAAATTAATTTTTTATTAAGCAGTGTTTTACTAAAATCATAAGGACTTAACCGCCTTAACATTGTTAAAGACCTATCCAGCGCGACAGCAAAAAAGACTTTGGCGCCATAAAAAGCCGTTATCCTGGAGATATAAAAAATCAATCAAATGCAATATATTGCTTAGACGTAGTAACGTTTGCAAACCAAATTTTACAGTAATCCTTAAACATTGGCCAAAGATATTTAAAAAAATGCTTCTGTAAATTTTAGTTTTTGGCGCTTGAGTCTTTTTAGCAGTTAGGGCTCGATATGTGTGTGTAAATACAAATTTAATATCAATTTACTATATTTTGTAGAATAAATGGACTGATGTGTGTTTGTAAATTGTCAAAATTAGAATGAATCTTTATTTTCGATTTCTTTTCCTTATCAACTACTTATGAGAAGTTCGCTTTTTGTGTTTTTGCGAAACTTCCCTAGCTTAGCTTAATTAAGCTTATCAGTAGAAATATGAATACAAAAAAAATATCTGGTTGAATTAGTTCACACGCTTTCGGTAATAACAAAATATAAATGCTGCGTTAACAAAATTTAATTCACATAGGCTAGAGCTTATACAAAAAAAATAGAATAGTAAGTTTGTTTATTTTAAATATTAGGTTACATCAAAAATAATTTTAAAATTAAATGAATAACCAAAACGTCTCACAATTCTTTAGATACTGACCTGACTTAATCTAACGATTTATTTGAAAGAGTGAAATGTTTAAACAATTTTGCATGTTGATGTATTGTATTATTGATAGATACACTATACCCCCAATCTTTTAGAAAAATTTCATAAATTTTTTGTTAAAAAAAAATTTTGAAATTAAGTTGTTTTTAGTTTTATGTTATGTTACAATAAATTTTTTTTTTTTTTTTTTTTTTTTTATTGGTATGTACTATATTTATTTCTTATTATATTTCTTAAGTAGATTTTTATGTATAATTTTAGTTTTACCATTTATATTTAATTCTACGTTTACATTATCTATATTTATTATTTCATATGGGCCATGATATGGTTTTTCATTTTTCTTCCTATTTTCTATTTTAATTAAAACTAAGTCTCCTATACTTATGTCTATGCTATTTTTATTTTTCTCCGAATCTAGACTTCTTTTTAATTTTGTTGCCTCTATTAATTTTCTTGCATTTTCTAATGAATTTTTTAGTCTTATTTTTAGTTCATTTGCGTAATTGTCAAGGTTATAAATTTTGTCATTGTTTGTAATCTGTTCACCTGGTAAGTTGGGTAGTTTACCAAAAACTAGTTCAAAAGGTGAGTATTCTGTATCAACGTGAGGTGTGGTATTGTATGCAAAACAATAATATGGAATCCATTCATCCCAATCTTCGTCTTGCACAAATGATAAAAAATATTCATTCAACACTCGATGATTTCTTTCTATAGTACCAACCGTCTCGTGATGGTAAGGTGTTGAAAAACTTTGTTCTATGCCAAGTAGTTTACATATCTCTTTAATCAATTCATTTGTAAATTCAGTACCTCTGTCGGATTTTAATGTTTTAAATATACCATGTTTCAATATAAGATATTCAACTAATCCTTTTGCTACTTGCTTGGCTTCTTTTGTTTGTAATGGGCAAGCGATAATGTATTTTGTTAGTTCGCATTGCATGGTAAGTATATATCTGAATTTTTCTGATGGACGTAGTGGTCCTACTGTATCAATTACAATTGTTTCAAATGCGTTTGTAGGCGTATCTGTAACGTTTAAGGGTTCTTTGGTATGTTTTACTTGTTTATTCCTTTGGCAGAGATCACATGTATTTATATAGTCTTTTACTTTTCTTGTCATGTTTTTCCATATATATTTCTTTTTTAATCTCAGCAAAGTTTTTCTAATACCGAAATGACCTCCACTTGGACTTTTATGGTATAAGTCAATTAATTCATTTTGTTTTATATTATCTTTTATTTCTTTTGGCCTGGTATAAAGTAATATTTCTACATTATCATACTTTCTATTTAATATATTTTTAAATTTCTCCGGAGTTATAATTTCAAATATGTCATCGTCTCTGCAGAGAGCAAATTTTTTACATTTAGAATGGCATTTTATTATATATGTGAGTTTCTCCAGTAAGTTACCTAAGTAAGTAGGATTATCGCTACACATAATACATATTTGATTCATTGAGTCATTTTCCTCTATATTTATTCTTTTTGTCGACTTTTTATTTAATATAAATTTAATTTTTCTTGCATGCTTAATATCGTTTAAAGAAGTGCAATCCCAAATTGTGAGTTGATCAGACTCTTTTGAGGTTTTGCATTCTGAGGCCTTTATTCTGTTCTTTTTTATATCATTTTTAGTTTTGCTTCTTTTAATTGCTAATGTTTTCTTTATACTTGTATCATTTTCAGTCGGTATTAGTTCTTTTAGTATTGACGAGTCTAATTTGATTCGTGATAATGCGTCGGCATTAGTGTTATCTTTTCCTTTTTTGTAAATAATGTCAAAATCATAGTCTGACAGTTCAAGTCTTATTCGTGTCAATTTAGATGAGGGATTTTTGTGTGAGAAAAGTGCTATCAATGGTCTATGATCCGTAATTACAGTAAATTTTCTACCATATAGATAAGGTCTAAAAAAATTTATAGCCCAATGTATTCCTAACAATTCCTTTTCTATTACTGATCTATTCTTTTCATGTTTATTTAGAGTTCTACTCGCATATGATATCGGTAAATCCTTTCCTATTATACCTTGTGATAATACAGCGCCAAGAGCAAAATTAGATGCATCTGTGGTTAGTACAAAATTTTCATTAAAATTTGGATACTGAAGTATGGGAGGGTTCATTAATTTTGATTTAAGCTCTTCAAAAGATTCTTGACAGATTCCTGTCCATTCAAACTTTACATTCTTCCTCAATAACTTGTTTAAGCATTCTGCTATTTTAGCGAAATCTTTAATAAATCGTCTATAATAATTACAAAATGCTATAAAGCACCTTACGTCATCTGCATTTGTTGGAATTGGATAATTTTTTATAGCTTCAAATTTTTGAGGATCTGGTTTGATACCTTCCGAAGTTATTAAATGTCCAAGGTATATGACTTCATGTTGCAGAAAACAACATTTCTTTGGGTTTAGTTTGAGATTGCATTTTTTTAGTCTTTCTAAGACCTTTATCAAATTATTGTTATGGTGTTGTATGCTACATCCAAAAATGATTATGTCATCCACATATATAAATGCTTCTGACTCCAAACCTGAGAGTGCTATGGTTAACATGCGTTTGAAACTGTTAGAAGATATTTTTAAACCAAATGGTAATCGTGTGAATTGATAGTGGCCAGTTGGAGTTGAAAATGCTGTATATGGTCGAGATTTATGATCAAGTTCAATTTGGTGAAAAGAACTTGTCATATCCAGTGTTGAAAAGTATTTAGCGCGACCTATTCTATCAAGAATGTCATCTAGCCTTGTTAATGGGAATTTATCGTTTACAATTTTATTATTAAGTGATCTAAAATCCACCACTAGTCTCCATTTTGCTAAATCAGCTTGTCCCTTTTTAGGAACTAGAAGGAGTGGCGAATTGTAAGGGCTAATCGATGGTTCTATTATATTATCTTTAAGCATTTCTTCTATTTTTGAATTTATTTCATTTGTATGGGCCTGTGGTAATCGGTAATTTTTTATATAAACTGGATTATAATCATGCAACTCTATCTTTTGTGTGTAAAAATTATTTGTAGTTAATTCTTCATCCTCTAGATGGAATACATCCTGAAATCTGTCAATAATAGAAAAGAGTTTATCTTTATCATCATTGTTGTTACTTTTGTCTAATGAGAGACCTTTTAAAATTTTATTAAAACGAGAGGGATCTTTTGTTTGATTGTGTTTCTTTTGGAATTGTAGAATCTCATACTTGTGTAATGGTACTACTTGAATTTTTAAATTCTCTAAAACTATATCCTGTTCCGTTGCATTTAGCAACTTTATGTGTTTGTGTCCTTTCGCAGGTACAATAACATTTGCCAAATAGACGCCTTCCGATATTTCTCTACTCTGTATTAAACTGTTTTCTTTTATATTTAAGTTAAATGGTGTTATTATCTTGCTGGTATTCTCACCCGATTTATACAAATTGAATTGTTTTCAATTGGAATTTCAATGGTTTCGTTCTCTATACGCATTGTTAAGATATATCTATCATAATCTATGTTACATCGATAATTGTTAAAGAAATCAATTCCTAGTATTCCGTCAGTCTTTATTGGAAAATCATTATTTACAAGTTGAATCTTTTGAACAATTAATTTATTTTCCACATTTATTCTTATTAAAACAGATCCCAATGTATTAATTTGGTCTTTAGAAATTCCAGTCAAATGACAATAGTCATCAGGGTTTTCGTCATATTGATTTAGAAGATTTTCTTTACATAAGGAAACATCAGCTCCTGTGTCTATTAAAAATGTTATTTCTCTGTCCGTTTTGAAAAGTTGTGGTTATGTTACATATTTTTCTTAATTTGTTTCTTCCGGAGAAATTCCGTGAATGTTCTCCGGAACTTGGTAGTTTTCCTGGTTATTTATTTGATTAATGTTCCTAAATGTGTTATTAGTATTTCTGTTTCTGTTTACATTATTGTTGTTATTATTGTAGTTTGATCTTCGTCTGTCGAGGTTTGTGATATTCTGTCTATGCGTATTATTTCTATAGTTATTTCTATTATTGTTGTGTCTGTTAGTATTGTTTCTGTACTGATTCCTATTAAGATAGTGGGAGTTATTATTGTTCCTTGTATTATTGTTATTGTTATTATTCCATGAATTATTATTTCTAGAATAAATGTTTCTATTATTTTGTTTCTGTCTAACATTTTGGTACATGATGTTGTGCTGTGTATTAGAGGAAATGGCTTCTTCTGCAATTTCCAATGCTTCAGAGAAAGTTTTGACTCTGCTAGCTTCTATTGTTTTTGCTATGTCCCTATCAGTTAGTCCATTTTTAAATGCATTGAATGCAATTATATTGTTTGATTGTATTATTGCATTCCTATTTGCTTCACCAATATTTGAGATTTGTAGCTCGTTGAGTTCAGCTATTAAACTGTCGATTTTTTCTGCAAACTTTCGAACGTCACCTTGTTGTTTTATTTTGTTTAAATTGTTAAGTATGTTATTTGGTGTTTCTTTAGATTTGTAACACTTTCTTAATTCATTGGTTAACTCTTGTAAACTTGTAGGCACGGAATTTTGTTTAATTCGATTTTGTACCCTTTGTTCCAATCTTGTTTTTAAAACGAATTGGAAAAAACTTGGTTTTTTGGTGTCTTCAAGTGTATTTTCTATAAATTCCAAATTAGAAATAAAATTACTTAATTCTTCTCTTCTTCCTCCAAAAATTGGAATAAGTTTTGATATCGAAGCCAAATCTGTCGTATTCATCTTGGTTAATTTAATATTTTCTATCCCTTTTGTCGTGTAAACTATTTTTTCATGTAAAGATGTAGGTAATTTTAGATCTAAGCCTTTTTTTGCAGTTATTTGTAACAACTTTTCCCTAAGGTCAGTGAAGAATGCTTCAGCTGCTATTTTATGTGCGTTAGTCAGTCGATGGTAATGTACGTTAAGTATAACTCTGATTTCTTCCAAACAAAAAAAAAAATTTTGATATGTTTTTCAATTATGTCTTCTTTCGTAGGTCTGTTGACGCTGAGGCATTTGTAGGATTTATCAAATCTTTCTTTTATTATTCTAATTTTTATTAATATGTTTCGCCAGTCCATAAAGCAATGTTTTTATTTTTAATTTCATATTTTAGTTTTATATTTTGTCTAAATTGTCGCTACGACTAACATATTTCTTTTTCAATGATTTTTTATGTAGCTGATACAGTTTAATTAGTAAATTTATTGCATCTAAAATAACAAGTATTAGTAATAATATGTATAGTGTATTTAAGTGTTCTGTGTGATCAATTATTCTAACATTATTTACAACGTTAGCATTAGGATTTTCTATTTTTGATTTTGTTCCACCCATGGCGGAAGTTTGTTTTTTATAAGATTTTATTTTCTTTTATTTTTTTAATTTTTTTTTTTTTTTTAGGAATAATGGTTTTGGTCCAATATTGAGGATGTCAGGTTTTGCTTCTCCCGTTCCCTCATTGAGAATTTTTTGCCATCTGTCCTCTGCGGCTTTTAATTCTTCGAGGATATCTGACAGTGGTTCAGTCATATGTTGGAGGATGAAATGTGTCCTTAGGATTAGAGGAGGATAAAAAAAATATTTTTATTATTTTTTGCCAAACGTGCCAATGCACTTTTTGGACTTTTTCTTTTGATCCTTTTTTAGATATGCTACAGGCACTTTCTGATATGCTATAGGCACTTTCAGATATGCTATAGGCATTTTCTGATATGCTGTAGGCACTTTCAGATATGCTATAGGCACTTTCTGAATTATGGCAGGATCGCCATGTAGAATAAATGGACTGATGTGTGTTTGTAAATTGTCAAAATTAGAATGAATCTTTATTTTCGATTTCTTTTCCTTATCAACTACTTATGAGAAGTTCGCTTTTTGTGTTTTTGCGAAACTTCCCTAGCTTAGCTTAATTAAGCTTATCAGTAGAAATATGAATACAAAAAAAATATCTGGTTGAATTAGTTCACACGCTTTCGCTAATAACAAAACATAAATGCTGCGTTAACAAAATTTAATTCACATAGGCTAGAGCTTATACAAAAAAAATAAAATAGTAAGTTTGTTTATTTTAAATATTAGGTTACATCAAAAATAATTTTAAAATTAAATGAATAACCAAAACGTCTCACAATTCTTTAGATACTGACCTGACTTAATCTAACGATTTATTTGAAAGAGTGAAATGTTTAAACAATTTTGCATGTTGATGTATTGTATTATTGATAGATACACTACAATTTGTTAAAAATTAGGCCTTTAAATAAATGTCATTTAACGAAACTTGACGAAAAGGTATCTTATGTACATTATATATAGTTCACCACACATAATTTAATGTATTTGCACAGTTGTTTAAGTTTGCTTAAGTTATTTAATGCACATTATAGTTGAGCCTTGAGTGATTCGGTATATATACCCAAATGTTAAGGGGTTATTTAATATATATGAAGTATTTTAACTGTATCTGTCTGTAGAATTTTCCATTAGTATATTATATACTTGTTGTGCAACGCAGAGGTTTTTACGTGTTTTGTTTTGTGTTAGTTTTTTTTTTTTGTTTTTGTTTTTTGTGATCAAGAAGTTTTGTTGAAACTTTTTGGGGCAAATTATGGCATTCGATATCGATCAAAATTTACATTTAAATTCTATTGAAATTTCGATAGATATCGAATGCCGTAATTTGCCTCCTGATGTTGAAGAACTGTCATCAACATCGGAACAGCGTCGAGCCGACTGTATAACATACTTTTTATTAAATTTACAGCATAGTCACAATGTTAAAATGATAAAAACAAATGAACTTCTTCCCATCATACATGGGCATACTGCATTATTTAAATAATTCAGTAACCAGTAAAAGTTTACTTCCAACTGAAAAAATTGCAGTAATCAGTAAGAACTTACTGGTAACTGAAAAAGTTGCAGTAGTCAGTAAAAGTTTACTGCTTACTGAAAAATTGCAGTGACCATTAACTTTGATGGCAATTAGTTAGTAAAAGTATACTGCAGTATGCCCAAGCATGTAAAGGCATTATCAACTTCAAACATCCAGTTTGACAGAAAACTAGTGAAATTCATGCTAAAAATTAGGAAAATATATTACAAGAAAAAAGTGTTTTCAGTGTTTTATTGGAAAGCAAATATTTTGAAATGGATATATACATATGTATAATTCTTTATGAGGATGAAAACGAAGCTGATATAGATATAGAAAATTCGCTATAAATCCGACTGTCTAGAACTACCAACGGCAAATAAAAATATTAAAAATATAACTTACAATTGCCGTAAGAATTTTTTTACAGATTCTTATTACTACCTTATTCCCCCGCAAACCTTTACCGTCATTGTATTATCAAAGCTTTGTACATATAATAAATGCTTAAAACTGTAAAATTAAGCACAATTATTTTTTTCTTACGATCTCTCCAGTTTTACTTTTGTTTTGTATAAAGCAAACCATGATTTAGTGTGCCTTTTATATATCTTAAAACTCTTTTTGCTACATTTATATGTACTTGACATGATTTTTCCATATATCTACTGAACACACAAACTGCATAAGAAATATGTGGTCTACTTATAATTGATAAATATATTAATTAACCAGCTAATTCTCTATAAGGAAATTTAATATTTAATTCTGAATCATTGATATGATTATGAATCCAGCCCGATTCTAAAGGAGTAGACACTGGATTGCAATTAATCATAGCAGACTTTTTGATGACTTTCTCGGCATATTGTTTTTGATGCAAAACTATAGATTCCGAGTTTAAATGTGAAAACCAAGAAATGTTTTTAATTAACATTCTTTCAATTCGAAATTTTCACTAAGACGACTTAATAGATCACTTGCAAGCTTTTCATCATTGTATATTATTAACCCATCGTCGACGTATACTGCCAGTATAAATTTCGATTCTTTATAATTTTTAATAAACACACATGTATCAGAGTTACTTATTTTCATACTAAATTTGTCGGGAACTTCACAAAACTTTTTATTAAAACATCTTGCAGCTTGCTTTGATCCATAAATACTTTTTTTTTTAATATGCATACCTTTTGGAATTCTTTTACATATCCAGGTGGTTTACGCATGTAAATTTCTTTATTTAAATCACCATACAAAAAAGCTGTTTTGATATCAAATTGTTTTATAGACATTTTTTTCAGACACTGCAACAGCTAGTAAAAGACGGATCGAGTCATACTTTACCACTAGACTAAAAGTTTCTCCATAGTCTAGGCCATACTCTTGAGTAAAACCTCTAGCAACTAAGCGCGCCTTATATCGTTCAACTGTAAAATCAGATTTGTATTTTAGTTTATAAACCCAGCGACAATCTATTAATTTTCTTCCTTCAGGTAAATTGCATAGATTCCATGTCTTGTATTTCATCAATGCGTTATATTCTTCATCCATTGCTCTTTTCCATTCATCATCGTTTTTAGATTTAATGGCATCTTCATACGTAGTTGGATCTTCTAAGTCTTATTCCACCACAAAAAAAAAAGTTCGTCGATATTAACCTTTCTTTTAGGATTAGGTCTTAAATTATATTTTTGCTTTGCTGTATTATTTTGAAGTTACTGCAAGTTTGATAATAAAAATCAACTATTTGTTATTCTAAATTTTCAGATTGAGAAATTATTGTATTTACGAGGGCTGCTCTATATATTTCTGGCCTAATAGTGAAAATGCGAATATTTATAATCAAAAATAATTTTATTGTTTTTCAAAGTATTCTCCAGCAGGATTTATACACTTTTGCATGCGCTCAAACCAGTTGTCGAAGCACTTTTTCCACTCCGATTGAGACACCTCTAAAACATGGTTTTTGAACACTTCAACAGATTCTTCTGGCGACGAAAATCGTTGACCACGCATTTTTTTCTTGATGTGCGGAAACAAGAAGAAGTCATTTGGTCTGTCAAAAACGACGATGAGTGAGAGCTCGCATTGTCATGGTGAACAATGATTCGTCTTCTCTTGTTGGTTTTTCGAATTTCTCCGATGACTTCAGGCAAACAAATTGTAGTGTACCACTCAGAAGTGACCGTCCTATGTTGCTCAAGCGGAACAGTCCCCACATGACCAGTTTTGCCGAAGAAACAGACGACCATTTGCTTCGAAGTGCTTCTTCCACGAACAACTTTCGTCGGATTTTGTAAGTCTTTAAACACCCACACTGTCGATTGTTGTTTCGTTTCGGGCTCATACGCATAGATCCATGATTCGTCACCTGTGACGATCTTATAAACGTCTTTTGAAGCACCGCAATCGTATTTTTGCAAAATTTCTTTGCACCAATCGACACGAGCCTTTTTTTGAGCGACTTTCAAATTGTGCGGGATCTAACGAGAACAAACCTTTTTTACGGCCAGGTGTTCATGCAGTATCGAATGTATGCTGGTGGAAGAAGTGTCCAAGGATGTCCCTATCTCTCGGTATGTCGCATGTCGATCTTGCATTATGAGTTCACGCGCAGCATCAATGTTCTCTGGCACAACAGCCGTTTTTGGACGACCTTCACGGAATTCGTCTTTGAGCGAGCTTCGGCCACGATTAAATTCATTATACCAATTTTTCACAGTGCTTTAGGATAGTGCTTCATCGCCATACAAAGATTTAAGTTCATCAATGCACTCTTGTCGTGATAAGTCACGTCGAAAGTTGTGAAAAATGATGGCACGAAAATGTTCACGAGTTAATTCCATTTTTTTCTATATTAATTTTTTCAAGTCATATTTCAAACGGAGATTTTTCTTTAATTGAACTTTGTCCAGTTCTGTTTAATACATAGACAACATAATGTATGGCTTCAGCCCATAAAAGCTTATTTAAAAATTTAGTTTAAAAAATAAATCTTGCTAGTTCAACAATAGTTCGCATTTGTCTCTCTGCTGACACATTTTATTCTGGTGTATAACACACGGATCTTTGATGTTGTATGCAATAATTTTTTAGCAATTCATTTATATATTTATTATTAAATTCATTGCCAGTATCTGATCTAAAGATATTTACTTTTATATTCTGATTTTTCATTATCTTTAGAAAAATTTTTACATATTCGAAAACTCCACTTTTACGACGAAAAAAATAAACCCATTTAAATCTAGAACAATCATCTTTGGGCATCAAAAAATACCTTAATTTTCCAACTGACATTTCTTCCATCGGCCCACAGACATCAGCATGAATTATTTCTCCAGGGGCTTTTGATCTGTTATTGCTAAGAATATAGGGAAATCTGTGTAGCTTACCTAAGCAACACCCTTCACATACCCTATTGTCATCATTTTCATATTTTATTTACCTTGTTTTTAAAATCTCTTTTACATATATCATATTTTGATGAACAAACTTTTGATGCCATGTGTTAATTGTATTGGAACTATTGCATGTAAAATAATTGTTTTTATCTTTTATCAGAACCTTTATTTCTAATTCAAACAAGTTGCCTTTGCGATTACCAAAAGCTTAAACCTTGTTATTTATAAGAAAAATACACTGATTATTATTTAATTTCATAATATGTCCTTTATCCGTAGCTGCTGTTATAGAAAACAAATTAACTTTCAAATCTGGTACATAAAGTACGTTTTCCAAAAATTTGTTCCTCCATCCGTTACTAGAATTAACTAAATCGTCAATATTTCCTTCGCCAATTGCATTGAAAATAGTTCCGTCTCCAATCTTAATTTTAGAAGGCTTAGAAAACTGATGGTAGCTTGAAACCCACTCTCTATGTGAATTCATATGTTCAGAAGCTCCTGAATCAACTACCCAGATTTCATCTGCTCCGGAATCATTTGATCTTCCACAAATAAAGGCATTGGATTTGAGCTGTACGATTTAAAACTTTCTTTTCTTTCTTTTTCTTCCACAACGGACAATCTTTCATCCAATGGACTTCTTTGTTGCATTTAAAACATTTACCTATATTTTTCTTCTCTTCGTTTGGAATTTGTCTTTTGTGTTAAATGCCTCAACTGCTTCCATATACCGACTTAACCGTGATCGCTCTAAAATAAGGTGATTAGTTAAGTTTAACATGCTTCTTCTGTTTTGTTCAATTGATTCCCATGCAGTAACAAAATGATTGTATGATGGTGGCAAAGTCATTAGTATCTTCGTAATAATCATATTATCAGTAAGCGGTTCACCTAAATTTTTTAATTTCTCTGCAAGTTCTTCAATTTTGGCAATATGCATTTCAATAGAATAACCCAAAATCTTTTTAAATTCGTAAAATTGCTGTTGCAATAAATGAATGCTAACTTCTGATTGCATTTCATGTATACAATTTAATTTTTGCCACATATCATAAGCCTCTTTGCAGCACATCAAATATTTTAAAATTACATTATCAAGAGACGTAATAATAATTCTTTGTGCCTTAATGTCTTCTTTTTCCCACTTATGTAAATTTTTAATAAATAAATCTATCGTCTGCATCACTATTTCCATCTACATTAACAGGTCTACGATAGGATCCATAAACAATTTTGTAGAGGTCCATAGATTTTAAAAACTTCCATGAACTCCAATTCACAGCTCCGTGTAGTTTTTTAATTTTAAAATTCTCCATATTTAACCAAACTACTTATTACAAAAAATCCGTTTTTAAATAGTTACAAATTTCTTCTCACAACAAACTCAATAGAAATAGTTACAAATTTTTTTTCTCACAACAAACTTAATCTATTCCTTCAATAAAAACATTTTTTTTAAACAACTCAAGAAAAACTTAACAAACCTTCAAAACATCTTAAAATCTTCTGAATATCCTTCTAAGCGTCTTGTAAGTAATTATTTAAAAACCCTTCTAAACGTGTAATTAGGCGTCTTGAAACAGTTCAAAACTTTCTAGGCGTCTTGAAAATTAAACATAATTTAAAAATCCCTCTAGGCATCTTGAAAATTATAAGTTCGAAAGCAATCTTTCTCAAAATAATCCTTCCAGACGTCTTGATTTAATTGGATATCCTTAGTAGATGTGTTCTGAGCCCATAACCAGTTGAATTTTGATGTTTGTTGTACAAAGGTTTTTTATTGAATGAAAAAAATTATTTGAAAACATAGAATTCATAAAACTCAATGTTTAAAATGTTAACTACATAACTTCTCATGACAAGTATAATTAATTACAATATATAAAAAAGGCGATATAACTAACTGGCGGAATCAACCCAATTAATTTAATAACAATTTTTAATTTAATTTATAAACCTTATTAGAAAGAAAAATTGTTTACAAATGTATGCGGACGTTTTCCAAAGAAAACAAGAAAAACTAGACGCTAGCAGAATCAAATGCAGCATTTTCTGGACCGCCGCACAGTGGTCAATTTCGCGAGATAGCGGTCAAAACTCTATAACTTTTGACCGGATAGGTATTTTTTTACGCAATTTGTTTTGTTCAATAGGAGGGACTTTAAGCTTCAATTTGCGTGTTCAAACGTAAAAATCGACTGATAGGAACGTAAGTAATGTGGCGTTAAAAATGCATTTTAATTTTTTGTTGAGTTTCCATGTAAAAGTTGAATATTTTGACATTTTAAATATGTATTTTTTTATAATTTCTTATTTTCTTCAATCGTATTTTACAACCAATACTTATTTATTATTCCTAAACTTAATTTTGGTCAGAAAATGCCAATATCTTGCCACTAACATTTATTTAGTCTCAATATTCACAGTGGCCAAAGGTTGGTTTTCTTGGAAGAATGCTAATTCTTGTGAGGATTAAACTGAAAAATAACACTGAAATTTCCAACAATATCAATACCATTTGGATATATTGGCCCAAATTCATAGTTATAGAAAAAAGTCGACTCTTGCTAAAGTATACTCTAAAATAAAAAGCTCTTATTATCTTTTTTGCTTTCATAGTCAAGAATAAAGTATACTTTAAGTTTAGACGCCTTCCACTGGGTGCCAACAGTAATTTGATAAATGTTTTCATACAATTTCTACACAAACATATGAAAAAAGTAACCTTGTTTTTATTTTGTTCACTTTGGTATAAAAATCAGATAAAGAGTATTGTGTTCTTAAACCAAATAAAATAATTTTGTAAAAATGAGTTAAAAACAGCTTTAGGTAGTTTTAAAATTTAGAGTTGACTTTCTCTCCAAAAGTATATTTTAAATTGTCTATGAATGAGCTAGAGTCGATTCTAAAGTAAAACCGACTTTAGTTCCCTTAAAGTATACTTTATTTTAACTATGAATATGGGCCATTATATACAGAACGCAACATCGATAAAATTTAAAGTAAAGTTTTACTATTGATTTAAAGTGCACATGTATTTTATTTAAATGTATTAATAAAAATTTACACTAAAATTAGAAACAAATTATAATCTTTAAACTAGTATTAATTAAACAATATCAGTAAAAATTTCTTCCAAATAGCTTTGATTTTCATTTTGCAGTAGTTTTTAGCTTCTTCATCTAACTCTAATGAGGTTGATTTCCATTTTTGTCGAATACTGGACATATGTGGGTCTGATGTGCACAACAAAATATTAATAAGATCTTCATTAGTACAATATCTGGAACTTTTTCTTGTATTATGCTCGCGAAAGAATCTGTAGTCTTTGTTCCTCTTTTCTTGCGCTTCTTCTGAGGGTCTCCAATTGGAAGCATATTGTGCTGAATTATTTGTTCCCCATGGAACAAAATTTTGTGAACTGTGGTTGGGATATGTCTCCAAGAATATTTTTGGTTATAAAGGGTTGCTGTCTCATTATCATACTGACCAAATTTTTTTGCATCTATCTTTATGCTACATACTATAACTTCTAATATGATTTGGAATCGTCGTATTAAATCATAATCCACTCCAGTTATAGAAGCTGCAGTTTCTGGACCGGAAAAAAATCTCCTTGCTGTGTTTCCATCATTAAAATTTCCTTCTCCTTGTTTTGGCTGGTCAATTATAAGGCCTATCTCACGGTACTTTTCTCGAATATCTTTTTTTTTTTTGCTTTCTTTTTTCCAAATTTTCTTTGTTGTTTCTCACTGTTTCGCCTAACGGACCAAATTCTAAATCGTATCCCAATTTAAGAATATGCTCCATAAAACGAATTCTAGCATGCAGAGGTGACATTCCAAATTCATATGCGTCATTAAAACTATCGTCTTTTATTGGTGGTTGGCTCAATTGACTTGATGTTTTTTGGCATATGGTGCAGCTTGACGAAGACTTTGTTTCGGTTAAAGCTTGTGCAACTTTTTCATCGATCATTGTAAGTGACATTTTAAAGTTAACTTCGATGCATTGGTCATTAAATTTAAATATCACTGGTTGAAGTTCTTTAATTTCATCTCTTATTTTGCCAACTTCTTCAGTTATGACATCTTTAGTTTCTTTTTTGTAAGCAAACTTTATTGGTCTACAAAATTTTTTTGACATAGGGAATTTTATTCTTCCATACATCTATCGCTGCAGCTCTACTAGTTGACGGCTCAGAACCAATATAAGTTTTTGTTAAACGTAATGGAACGAAAGAAATCATGAATAAATTGTCATCTGATGAATTTTCCGCATTACATTGTTTGTATTGTTTTTGGCCAGAGGACCCATCACATCCCCATTTAGAAATTAAAGTCATGCTGTAAACTTCTTTAAATAGTCAGCATCAAATGTCTTTAATAATCTGTTCTGCAGTGTGTTCAAGAAGATCCTGCAATTTTATTTCTGCTGAACTTGAAGTTACACTAATAGCAGTTGGTGAAGGTAAGCAAACTTTTTTGGCAGAAACTATATCTCGATATGATGGAAAAATTCCACAATTTTTTTCATTGGTTTGCTTCCGCAATTCTGTATATTGGTTTTTAGTCATTTTCAAATCCAAAAATAGTGCAAATGTTTCTTCTGGAGTAAATTTATTTTCTTCAGTTGGTGTCGGCATACTTTCTAAAATCCTTTTTGTGCGTCTGGGGCTTGCTTTCACTATTTTTTTAATGATAGCAATTTTACTCTTTTAAGTTTTCGATGGTTGAATTTGATGCAGAAATGAATCCTTTATGATGCTACAAGAAACTTCTTCATTGAAATGTTTAAGCTTGCATCTTCGTGATCTTTCACTACAATTATCAATTGGCTTTGCTAGTCGACCACCTTTTCTAGTGTTCATGGTAGTTACTGATGGCTTTTTAAAAATAAGTTTTTTTCTTAGCCACTCTTGGTTGCGTGAGTAAAATAATTTCTTGTTTCTGGAATATTGATTGTACCGTTTTTTTAAAGTATTTAAAAAGTTTTTTATTTTTAAGTTATGAATTTTAATTTCTTGTTTGTCGCATATTTTGAAGAATGGATTATTCATTATATGTAAAATAATGTCGTTTTCATCTTTCTGTTCAAAATATATATCAGATAGAACACTATAACTGAACTTAGCCATTGTTTAAACAATAATGAAGAAAAAAAAACAATGAATGCATGGATTAATATACTATTGCGCGAAGTTTCAACATGATCTTTTTTTCCTCTTTGAAACATAATATAACAGGTACTTGGTTTTACCAGTTATTTCCATTGGTTTTAAATTTCTTTGGGATTTTCAGGTATTTAAGTTGTGTAATATTAGATGGCAATAAAATCATTTTTTACCTTTTCCAAATGAATTGCTAGGTACCACATAATTTGAGAGTTAACAGGTACTGGTAATAATATAACAGGTACTTGGTTTTACCAGTTATTTCCATTGGTTTTAAATTTATTTGCAATTTTCAGGTATTTAAGTTATGTAATATTAGATGGCAATAAAATCATTTATTACCTTTTCCAAATGAATTTCCAGATACCACATAATTTGAGAGTTCTATTGTCATTTTGATACACCCTTCTATGTGGACTAGGTCCAATTATGGGCCAACTTCTCCTAATTTAAACAGAATTATTTGTTGGGTCAATAAGAACTCTTGTACAAAATTTCATCAAAATATATGCATAATAGCCACTTTCACATACAAATAACTTCTCAAAAAATATGACGTGCATTTGTACCGAATATCTTACCTTGGGTCAGCAAAATTGCTGTAGCTCAAAAAGTGCAGTCCCGATGCATGGACATGTATATATAGGAATGTAGGGGAGAGTTAGGGCTACGAAATAGTAAATTTGTGTTTTGACTCAGCTTGACTCACAGGAGTTGTGCTCTATGAAGTAGGAAATTTTCGAGAAATTTGACCTTTAAAAAAAAAAATATTTAAATTGTTCTGAAATTAGTAGAGCTTAAAGCTTAAGAAGTTGGCAACCCTTGAAGTGTACGCGTCTAATTTTATCTTTGTTCTGTCGGCGGAAAGTTAATTAATTAAATTAAAAAATAACAAGCCTTACATAAATATATAAAATGCAAATTACAAATCTTTAATTTACAAAGTATTTAAAATTTATAAACAATGCCAAAAACTAGCAGACGCAGTGTTAAAAATAACAAAATAATATGTGCTCAATGCAAATTGCGTATTGAAGAAAATGAAGAAAGCATAGAATGTGACAAATGCAACAAAAACCTTTATGTTGTCTGCACATCTTTAGATAAAAGATAGTTTGAACATTTGCTTAAACATGAGAATGATGAGTTTGTGTGTCATCTATGTGAAAACAATAATAACAAAAAATTTTCTGTGCAAGCTGAACTAAATGAAATAAAAACAGAATCAAAAAAATTTGATCAATTGTCTGCTTTAAATGAAAAAATGGTTTTTATGTCTAAACAGTTTGACGATTTAATTAAAGGTGTAGCTGAAAATAAAAAAAAACGTAGAGCGTTTGCAAAAAGAAAACAAAGAACTCAAAACAGAAGTAAAAATGTTAAAAGACTCTGTAAAGTATTTGAACGATCAGAGAGTTAAAAATGATTGTCTGGCATTGAAGCAAGTGATGGTGTATCTGCTTTAGAAGCAGTATTAAAGTTCTCTGATGATGTTGGAGTAGGAACAAAAGAAGAAAATATAAGTGATGTTTACTTTTTAAAAACAAAAAAAGCCACAGGCAATAAAAAATCAGTTGTGCTGAAACTAAACACCAAAAAATCAAAAGAAAAACTAATGGCGATAAAACCAAAACTACGTGAAAAGGAAGAAACAATGAAAATTTATGTAAACGAGTATTTGAGTAGAGAGACAATGAGCTTATTTAATTATGCTAAGTCATTAAAAAAAATTGGATATCGTTCTGTTTATGTATCTAATGGGAGAATTTTTACCAAAAGGAGTAAATTGTCAAGACTAAAAATCATCAGATGTTTAGATGAAGTTGACAAATTGTTACTGGAGACAACAACCTATAGTTCCAAAAGGGAATCAGTTGTGCATACTGAAAACTGTCCTGAAGATTCAGACAACTCATATGCTTCACCATCGTGAATTTTATATTCTTAAATAATCTTTTTTATATATTAAGTTTAGATTTTATTTTACTTTTATTTTTTAATGGTTAATTCCAATCAACTTTTTCAAAATTTCGAAGCATTTAAAATACATTTATCTAATTATAACAATTATTTAAATTTCATATCTATAAACATCAGAAGCATTTCATCAATTTTCAAATTTAACAAATTTTAAACATTAATTGCTAAATTTCCTAAACTTCCTACAATTATTGCCGTGCAAGAAACATGGTTTAAACACAATCTTGTTCAAATATATAACATACCAGGGTATAAAGCTATTCATTGTTGTAGATCTGATCATTTTGGTGGTACATCAGTATATGTTCAAGAAATCTTAAATTTTTCAGTTGAACAAATATGAAGTGAAAACTTTATCGATTATATTGTTTTAAAGTTTGGCGAATTAAAATTAAATGGAAAAGAAATTATTTTCATTTCATTTTATAAATCGCAAGAATGCTTGTTAAGTTATTATCTTTGTTTTGTTGAAAACATGATGTATCTTTATGGTAGAAACCACTGCATTTTAGTTGGAGATGCAAACATTGATAATTTAAACTCAAATAATTCTAACGAATTAATAACTCTTTTACACAGTTTTGACTTTAAAAGCTGTCATAAACTGATTACACGCCAGAGTAGTGGAACTTCAATTGACCATGTTTATACAAATTTAAAAAAACCAATAATTGTTGATTCTGTAAATTGTAAGATTTCAGATCATAATATCATATCGTGTAGAGTAGACATCAGAGTAGAAAGTAAAGATTTTGAAACAAAGAAAATTGTTAAGTGTGATTATGAAAAATTGAAACATGCTTTACACACTGAACTGTTGAGTTTTGTTTTCACTGGTCATCCATCTGATGATACGTCAAATCTCATTTCATCCATTAAAAATACCGCTGATCGTTGGATAAATGGCAATTTGTTAAAACTAATTGTTTTTAAAGATATTCTATTGAAACAAAGAAGAAAGAAGCGTAATGGTTTAATTGAGGCACAACTAAAAAATATTAGTAATGTCATAAGGACTGCTCTTAGGCAATCGATGAACAACTTTTATATTAGCAACTTAGAAAATTTAAAAAACGACCCTAATAAAACTTAGAAGTTTATAAATGAAACTCTTGGAAGAGTGAAAGGCAGTGAAATTAATATTGATGATAGTAATGGTGATCAAATTAGAAGTAGTGTTCGTAAAGCTGAAATGTTAAACATACATTTTCTGCAATCAGTTAAAGAAATAAAACAACAAATAGAGCAAACACCTTCGGATTCCTTTAATGGATTGAGAACTTTAAGAACTACTAACAGACTTTTTTTTAATTATGCAACTTCTGAAGAAGTTGATGAAATTATTTCAGACCTATCACCAAGAAAAAGTTGTGGATATGATAATATAAGTCCAAAAGTATTCTTATATGGATCACGTTACATTGCACCAATTCTTGCAAAAATTTTTAATAGTATGGTAGATTTGTCAGTTTACCCCGATATTTTAAAAATACACAAGGTTATTCCCATTCCAAAAAATAATAAAACAACCTCAGTAGAACAATATCGACCTATTTCAATACTTCCCGTTATTGATCAGATTTTCGAACGTATTTTACATAAGCAAATTTTTAAATTTTTCGTGAATAATAACATTTTAAACAGTTTTCAGTTTGGATTTCGAAAAGGGTGCGGGACTGAAGAAGCTGTTGTTAATGTAAGAAATTATATATGTAAAGGACTGAATGGGGATTATAATGCTGTTGCAGGTATATTTTTTGATTTGTCAAAAGCGTTTGATCTTATTGATTATAATATTCTATTGCAAAAGCTAAGATATTATGGTATCAATGGGAATGAGCTTTTACTTTTAAAGAGCTATCTAAATTATAGGAAGCAATTTGTCCAAATTAATAAAACAGTTAGTG
Source organism: Gymnosoma rotundatum (assembly GCA_916610165.2). NCBI lineage: Eukaryota > Metazoa > Arthropoda > Insecta > Diptera > Tachinidae > Gymnosoma > Gymnosoma rotundatum. The sequence goes on along the minus strand of OU744338.1, from coordinate 82,730,157 downwards.
AATTGAAATCTGTTGAATACGGTGTTTCACAGGAAGTGTCTTAGGTCCTTTATTGTTCTCCATTTACATTAATGATCTACAAAACATTAACCTAACAGGGAAAATGGTTTTGGATGCTGATGATATAAATATATTTTATCATTATAAACATGAAACTGCATTGAAACCTTATATGGAAAGAGATGCTGCATTAATTTCAGAATATATGCGCATTAATAAACTTTTTTTAAATCCTGCCAAAACAAAATTAATAAGATTTAAGCCACACCTTGCTTTCAATAATGAGTTTAGTATATTTGTCGATGGTAAGCTAATCAAAGAAAGTCCCACAGTGAAATATTTAGGTATTTGTTTTCAAGAAAACCTTATGTGGGATCAACATATTAGAAGTTTAAAACTAAAAATTTCTCCTGCATTGGGTTTGTTGTACAAGTTTAAAAACAAATTTGATCAAAACACAAAGTTTTTAATTTTTCAGGCTTTAGTTCAAAGCCACATTAACTATCTGGCATTGATATACGGATTTAAAAAAACGGTTGAGTTGAAATCGCTTCAAAGACTACAAAACAAAGCGTTAAAAAGTGTAGCAAATTTACCAAACAGATTTCCGACACTTCTGTTGTACAAAGATGTTTTTACTCACGCTCTGCCCATCTATGGGCTTTATAAATTTCAATTATTACTTTACGTATACAAATGTATAAATAGCATTGGATATCACACCATACAATTTTCAAGGAATCAATATACTTTTATTACAAGAAACAGAGAAAACTTGAGAATAGTTTTTTGTCAGTCAGAAACAACTAAACAACGAGTGGATTACTCTGGTTGCATGGAATTTAACAATTTGCCCATTAATATTAAACTTGAAACAAGACTATCACAGTTGAAATATTCTTTAAGGAATTTTTTATTTCATAATGTAGATGAGCTTCTGTTGTAATGAATATACAAATAACATGGATATATAAGAAAATTTTAAATTAATAAAATAGCTCTTAAATATTAATGAATTTATAATGTTTTTAGATTTACATAAAATGCCAATTTGGCGCTGAGGTACCAATGTCTTAATGTTTTATATATGTATATGAAAAAAATTTTTTTACCAGTAATAGGAAATAAGTTAAGTTACAACACAAAATTTATTTCGTCAAAAAATCTTGAAAAACAAAAAAGTTATGATCATTTAAACTTTAAAAATTAACTAAAAATATCATAAATTTACTAAATTCTGAAAAAGCCCATTTTGGACCACCCTGTTTTCAGGGAAATAGTTTAAATAGAGTTCTAATTTTTTGGCTCCCGAGGTTTACTACTTTCTACTTTCATATAAGTCTAATAACTTTAAAATAGGAGAACAAAAACCAAAAGGAGTTTTGGCCGCTATCTCAAAATATTAACCACAGTGCGCCGCATGTTATGTACGTCGTAAATATCTTCTATTTAACAAGAGCGAACAAGTATGAATAATTAAAAAATAAAAGTTGCATTTCGTGGCTATACGGAAGGTTAGTACGAAAGAGTACAACAGGTTGTTATGTGATTCAAAAGAAGCCAGATTTTATAATCGTCTTTCATTGTCGTTTTGGGATTTTACCCAACTTTAAACAGAAAGCATATTGCCACCAGGGCGAATTCGCCTTGATTGCCATATTCAAAACAACAGTGTTGTTAATTTAGTATCTCCGTGAAGATAACAAACTTTTTCAACAAACCTTTTTTGCAATCAGTTTGCAGAGAAAGACAACGAAGAAATACTCTCTTGTGCAGCTAGAATTGAGTACTTTCGGACGTGCAAACTGCAATTTTTGATGCCTTGTCAAATACACACTTTTAGTACAAATTTACGTACAATTATACGGCAACATTGCCTCATTTTCATCCTTTTTCGATCTTTAACAAACTTTTTGGACTTTTTCAACAAACCTGCTCGAATTTTTAAATAATAATAATATAAATAACATAAAATAATAAAACAATAAAAATTCTTTAAAAAATTCCTTTAAAATAAAAGCACAAATAATGCAAAATATTAAAAAAAATTTAACTACTATATTTTATATGTATATGTTAAATTTTATGTATAGGACCCACTTTTTGACCTATACACCCATACCAAAAAATTGGCCAAAAATCTAAAAACGCAGTTTAATAAGCCATAGTCTTGGCTACATTTTGCCATCATTACTTCTTTCCAGACCAGTTTTTGTCCCATATGACCTATGCAAAATACTGTTTTCAGGTGAGTCACTCAACCCACTTTTTGGCCTATAGGACCCATACCAAAAAATTCGCAAAAAATCCAATAACGCAGTTTTATAGGCCATAGTCTTGGCTACATTTTTCCATCATTACTTTTTACCAGACCAGATACGACCTATCCAAAATACTCATTTCAGGTGAGTCACTCAACCCACTTTTTGACCTATAGGACCCATACCAAAAAATTCGCCAAAAATCTAAAAACGCAGTTTAATAGGCTATTGTCTTGGCTACATTTTTCCTTCATTACTTTTTTCCAGACCAGTTTTTGGTCCATACGAGCTATGCAAAATTCTGCTTTCACGTGAGTCATACAACCCACTTTTTGACCTGTAGGACCCATACCAAAAAATTCGCTAAAAATCTAAAAACGCAGTTTAATAGGGCATAGTCTTGGCTACGTTTTGCCATCATTACTTTTTCCCAGATCAGTTTTTGTCCCATAGGACCACTTTTTTCATTTAATTCGTGTAAATTTGTATAAAAAGAACTAACTCAAAATTTGACTTGTCGCTTAATTTCCTAACTTTAACTATTGATAACTTGTAATAATTTATATTTGTATTAATTTTTGCTATGGAGAGCTATAGTAATACGCAGACAGAATTTTTAGCAGAGAGTTACTTTCGGCATTCATAGAGGGTAACAAATAATTTTGTTTTGTTTTACATAACATTGTGTTGTTTATTTTACATAGATATAACTCTATCATTAAATGAAACTGTCGGGAGCAAGCACTGTTTTATTTGTTATAATTTAATTATGAATTAATGTTATTTACAACCTTTTATTGGTTATACATATTGCACTTTTTCATCTTTACTCTGATTAAAACAATACTTAACAAATTTAAATTTCCAATTCTCTGTAATATTAATTACTTATAGAGCTGGATCAATTACCTATACCTAGGTTTGAATTCAGTTCCAAGTTCTTTTTAAATTCGATGTAAATCAAATCTATCCTCGTATGTCATTTATTTAAATTTCCAAATCTCTATAATAATAATAATTACTTATAGAGCTTGATCAATTACCTATACCTAGGATTGAATTCAGTTCCAAGTTCTTTTTAAATTCGATGTAAATCAATTCTATCCTCGTATGTTATTGTATTGTTATTGATTGTAAAATCTAAATAGCCAAATCCATCAATACGATGCAAATTGGTTTCAGATATCCTTTGAAAGTCGAAATTGATGACAAAATTAGCGACTTGATCATCTTTACCTAGAGAAAACAAATCACGACAGGATTTCTATACAATCCTTGTAGGAAGTAATGAAATACACGATTTCTATGCGCTTGAGCCATTTTTTAGTGTGTATATTAACGATAGCCAAGCTCAGTAATTTTGTTTGCTTAAAGTTCTGCGCGAACTTTATTTCTCACCGTGGTTCAAACGTTTTTAAAAAAAGAAAAGACAATACGCGTTGTTCTCAGCTTAATGGTCAGAACAGTTTATCTGTTTTTATTTTCTCATATTTTATTTATCAACTTAAAACATATTATAGAATTAATTACAATTTTGATTACTTAGCTTTAAGTACTTTTGTTCTTTTATATTTTTTTTTTTATTTATAAATGTATATATTTATTAATTAAGTTTTATGATAATAATTATGGTTTACTTAGTTTGGGAACATTATGTTTTGCGAAATGCACCGGAAATGTGGAATTAGGTTCTTGTCTGGCTTTATTTATTTGGTTTAAAAATTCTCCGAATTTATCAGGTTCATTGGACTTTGTATCAATACGGTTACTTATATATGTAACTTCTGCCCCCTTTTGATCAGAATTCTCCTGAATTCTTTTATTCAAATTTATTTTAATATATTTTAGCTTTGTTCTTCAAATGGCTATTATTAATATTATTGTAAGTATGAGAAAACTGTTACACCCTTATATGACTTTATTATGATTTTTTAAATAAGAAATATTTTCGGAATTTATTTTATTTTCTTAAAGCCCAACTATAATATGCATAAGCTAGCTTTAGCCCATGTCAAAAATCCAACGAAAAGCCTGTCAAATGCTTAGGTAACTTATTAAAGAAATTTATGTGGCTATAATGTACTTACATAAATTTAGTACTTTATTTGCCACAGTTGCACATTTATGTTTAATTCGTACTTTTGCCAAAAATAATTTCTATATAAATAAACAAAATTTTAAAACGAAAAGGCTTTAAAGAAGATATTTTATATATTTAATAACATTCACATACACATTTACATATTTGGTTCATGTTCTTAGAAAAAGTAAAAAAAAAAATTATTTCAAGTTATTTTCTGTTTTGTGTTTGTGGCCAACCGTACTAAAAAATGCAACGATGTTCATCGGTTATATCGTATACATATGTGTGTATAAATACAAATTTAATATAAATATATTATATTTGTAAAAATTTGCCATAAAGATAAATGTTGTTTTTTCTACATTTTTTATTCAATTAAAAACTAAAAAATTAACAATTTAGGTCTCAAATAAAATGTTTCTTTATCAATGTATAACACAAAGCACAATAAGCTGTTTCCGTACGGAAAGTGCGATCAGTTTCGTACCTTGCATAAAGAAATGAAATTTAACGAAAATAAAAATTAGGCCTTTAAAGAAATGTCATTTAACGAAACTTCACGAAAAGTTATCTTATGTACATTATAGTTTACCACATATGATTTAATGTATTTGCACAGTTGTATAAGCTTGCTTAAGTTGTTTTATGCACATTATAGTTGGGCCTTTAGTCTATTTGTTTGAAAGTAAGTTCTTCCGTAAAATTCTTTATATCATCATATCGCAAGCTCATAATATTCCCTTCGACTTCTTCAACTAAATTACAATAGTAATAATCATTAATTTCTATTGAACAATTTTGTTAAATTGAATTACATAATTTCTATTTAAAATAGTATGATTTTTGCGACATGTGTTATTTACAAATAAATAAATTAATAAGTAAATAATAAATTTATTGCGTTTTTAATCATGATTTTTGTTTCATCTTATGCTATAATTTCTAATCCTTTTTTTTTTGTTATTAACTTACAATTATTTTTCAATATACAATGTGTGCTGGATTTTAACTGTCTAAAATGTTTATTTTCTTCAAATTGCATAATTTTATCTTTAGCTTTTTTTCCTTTTTTATTATTATTTGGTAATGGTACTATTTTTCTTATTTTTGCTTGTATGAATAATTTTGGTATTTTGATGCTTAGTACTAAATAAGTGTAATTAGAAGTTGCTAATCCTAATTGCAAATATTTTAATTTATTAAAATCAATATTATATTTATTAATTTCATGATTTGTTAAAATATTGGGATAAACTAATCCTTATTTTGCTGATACTGCATTATCTTGAATTTGTTCTATTTTACTTTTTATCAATTGAATTTTAGTCAATTGTTGTAGATATGAATCTTGTTGGTATTCTTGGTCTATCATTTTATTTATGATATTAAGACCTCTTTCAATTTCTTTCCTATCGTTTTTTACAATGTTTTTTATTTGATCTAATTCTAAATTAAAATGATTGTTTATGTGTATTTGCTTCTTTAATGTCTCCTCTGTATGTAATAAGTGTTTTTGTAATGTCTGCCTATAGTCATCGTCCATTGTTCCAAATGTTTATAGTTCTTTCTTCTTTCCTCATAATCTTTTCTATCTTTATTTAATCCATTTATGATTTTATTTTTGGTTGCTTCTAAATTATTCTTCACTATTTCAAAATCTATTATTATGCACTTCGTTTGGTGTAAATTTTGTCGCTGAATGGAATCTGTCATTATAATTTCGTATTGCTTTCTCTATTAGCTGTTTAACTGACAACCCTTTTTCTAATTTATACAAAATTCTAAATTTGTCTGCTATCGTGCTATGGAATCTTTTGATATCTGCGTTGCCGGTGTGGCTGGTGGGTTTAGTTAAATGAAGTTCTATATTTTCTTTGTCCAAAAATTCCTATATCTTTGCGGTTTTAAATTCATTATCTGCAATTATTTTCTTTGGTTTTCCCAATTTCGTGAAGTGGTCATCTAATTGTTCGATAATAGTAATATGATTTCTATCGGTCAATTAATAAGCTGGTCTCTATTTATGACGAATGTATCTACATATACAGTGGTGGCCACGAATTTAAGACACGACATATGACTGACTTAGTTGTGCTAATTTGTACAACCCTGCAATATGAAATTAGGTATTATTTATTTTGCTGTGTACCCTGTAGTGTTAAGAAAAAGAACCGTTATTTTATTTTGTTCGATTTTACATTTTGTTGCTTTTTTGATAATATTATTGTGAAAACGTGTATTTGAAGCTGGCCACGAATTTAAGACATGTAAGAAATATTTGGTTTTTATGTAACTTTTTGGTGTTTTTTGAAGCTAAACGGTAAGTAACGAATATTCTAGTTAATTTTATATTAGTATACATCGAAATATTTGGTTAGAAATGGCCAAGGGTACTTGGAGTTCCGATGCAGAGCGAAAACTGATCCAGCAGCTGAAGGATGATGGATAGACAGTAATGGAGATATCCAAGCTACTTAAATGCTCCAGATGCAAGATATACAACACTCTAGAACACATCAAGCAACATGGTACCACCAAAAATGTCAAACAGAAGTCTAGAGCCCGAAAAACTACACCTAGGGAGGATAGCTTAATTTATAAAACAGCTGTTAATAATCCTTTCACGAGGTCAAGTAAAATAAAAAATGAAATGTCATCGAATTTCGGTATTGATATATCGTCCACGACAATAAGAAGACGTCTGAATGAAAAAAACTTGCGTGGGTGTATTGCACAACGTAAACCACTTGTGTCAAAAAAAAAATATTAAATCCCGATTAGCGTTTTCAAGAGAACATCTCAAGAAACCGATGATATTTTGGAAAAATATACTTTGGAGCGACGAGTCGAAGTTTTGCCGCTTCGGCTCTGACGGAAAACAGTATGTATGGCGCCCCCCAACCTTGAGCATCACCCTAAGTACACCCTTAAAACGGTCAAACATGGTGGTGGAAATGTAATGGTGTGGGCAGCATTTTCCTGGCATGGTGTAGGTCCTATCCACAAGATTGATACCAAAATGGACCAGCAGGTTTACAAAAACATACTCACAGACATTATGAAACCATTCGCTGAAGACAACATGCTTTTAATATGGAAATTTATGCATGATAATGACCCTAAGCACACTTCACGCTTAGTGAAGAGTTGCTTAGAGGAAAACAATATCAGTGTTCTAAAGTGGCCAGCTCAGTCCCCGGACCTCAATCCGATTGAGAACCTGTGGAATGATGTTGAGGAGCACGTACGAGCAGTAAAACCAACAAATGTAAACGATTTATAGGAAGAAATCCAAAAAGCTTGGTATGCTATCCCAAAGCAACGTTGTATGGCGTTAGTTGAAAGTTTGCCCAGAAGATGTGCTGCTGTTATCCAAAATAAAGGATTTCCCACCAAATACTAAGATTTTTTTATGAATCTAAGCTTTACTTTAGTGAATTAAAGTTTTATTTTGCCTATGTCTTAAATTCATGACCAGGATAAAATTTATGTTAATCTATATAAAATGTAAATAAAAATTCTTAACCAAATATAGCTAATAAAATATTATAAATTTTTTTTCATTACACTACTAAGATCTTATAAAAAATATCAGGGATCTAAAATTTTTTTTATAAAATGTAAAAATTGTCACAAATATATAAGTGAGATGCCGTGTCTTAAATTCGTGGCCACCACTGTATGTCTAATTTCATTGTTTCCTGTAGGCGTTTCTGCAATATTAAATTTCGGTTTGATTGGTTTTCTGTCATATTTCACTTCTTGACAGTCTGAATCAACTCCATTAGTGTTGGGTAATATATTTTATTTCTTATCTGATTGTATGTTACTAGTATGCCAGAATGCATACTTTCGACTTCTGTTTCAATATCCTGTGCTCTTTTTGTACATTTAATAAATTTTATCTGTTTGTCGTTTGAATACATTTCAATAAGTTTCAATTGTACTTTGTTGTAATTGTGATCTGAAATCTCCGCATAGATACCGATCTTTCCTTTTGTAATAAATCTTCGAAATATATCTCCCATGTTATCAAAATCACTTTCGGCAATATATATTATTCTTTTCCCATGCAGTATTTAAATTTCTTCCGTTTTATTATTTGTTAAAATATTTTGGGTTTTATACTTATTCACTCTTTCTTCCTTAATTTTGAAATAGTCACCTCATTCTCCTTCTGCTGAGTGTATTGTAGCCATTCTCTCGTCATCCTCTATGTCATTGACTGCAAATTCTAAAATGTCTATATTTTTATTATCCATTTCCTCTGTAACAACGTTCCCATTATTTTCTATTCTACTTAAAAAATTAGCTTCTTTGTTTTCTTTTCCCTTTAAGTATTCAATGTCGAATTGGTATTCTTTCAGTTTTAGTAGCCATCTCTAATGTCCTTATACTTTGAATGTAGAAATTTAATAGGTTGATGATTAGTTAAAATTTTAAATCTTCTGCCATATACGTATGGTCTAAAATAGTTGACACTTCGGTCATCAAGCGTAACAAACTGGGTGTCCTTCCTGTGACAATACTGCGCCAATAGCATAGTTAGATGCATCTGTCGTTATAGTGAACTGTTTCTCAAAATCTGGATAGCGTAAAATTGGGTGGGTACTTATTAGTGTCTTTAATTTTTCGAACGCTATAATGTAGGTTGGGTCCTTTAGACTAATTCGTGCTCTTTTTTCAAGTACTTTGTAATTGGATGTGCTATTCTTACAAATTTTCGTAACAACCGGTTAAGCCCAAAAAGCTCTTTATTTACTTTTCAGTTCTTGGGTATTCTAGATTTTCGATAACTTTGTTTTATTAGGATTCGGTTTCATGCCATCTTTCGTTAAGATGTAGCCCAAAAATTTTGTCTCCTTCCTTAAAAAATGAATTTTTAAATTTTTACTTTCTAATACTTTAAATATATCTTTAATTGCTTTAAAATACTCTTGTAATGTGGTACTAAAGATCAGGATATCATCCAAATAAACTACACATGTCTTATTTATGAAATCTTTCAAACTCTCGTTCATCAAACGTTGAAATGTTGCGGGGGCGTTTTTAAGTCCAAAAGGCACCCTTATGAACTCGTACAATGAACGCTGTTTTTTTCCTATCCTCCTCTTTTACTATGATTTGATGGTAATCCTTCGCTAAATCCAGTGTCGTAAAAGATTGAGCGCTTCCTAGTTTATCCAGGATTGAATCAATGTTTTGCAGGGGATATTTGTCGTCAATTGTTGCGTCATTTAATTTTCTGTAATCTACTACTAAACGAAACTTTTTTTCACCCGAATTGTCCATCTTCTTTGAAACTACTATGAGTGGACTGGAGTAACTCTTCTGAATAATACCTCCATTTGATGTTGAGGCGGCTAACGGTATAACTTTGAATTGATCTGTTGTTGGGTTGTCGTTTTTATTTCATGTTGATTTTCAGTTGTGCTTGTTAATTTATCACCTTCTTTAAATAACAAATTTTAAAATCGTTTCGGTTGCGTTGTAATTCCCCTATACTTTTCTTCGTTTAAGTGATCTAACTTTAATCTATCTAAATTGGAATCTGTGACTTTTAGGCTGTAAATTTGGTTAAAATTGTATGGATTATTAAGAAATTTACTTTCTATTTGATTTAATATTATTTTTCTTTCTTCGATATTTATATGTGCGTTAAGGAGCGTTAAGATATCCATACCGATTATAAATTCATACTTTCTTCTGGTGAACGGTGCTGCCTTCCATCTTACTCTTGCGTTACTAGGTAAATTATACTCCTCTGGAGCCACTGTGCACACTTCATAATTTATTGAATCTTCAGTTGTTATTGTACTAAATAATATTGGGTCCTTCAGCTTTACTTTTGGAAATTTTTTTTTTTCACTATTAATTACACTAAAACTAGCGCTTGTATCTATAAGTGTACTATAATTTCTATTATTAATTACTAATTTTATTTTGGGTAGCCATTCCAAGACCGTTTCGTAAAAAAATACAATTATTTACTTCATCTCTTCTGCTAAAATTGGTTTGAGTTTCTTCTTGGTTTTGCCTGTCAGAGATTAAGCGATTTTAGCCAATCTGAGGATCAGGGTGTCCTACCAGTTAAAGTTTTCTCGTATTTGTTTAAATGTTATCGATCTCCATGGGCTCGACCTGACCTTGCCTAGCAGGATTTTGGCGATATTAGCCTGAACCTTTTCTAGGGTTTCCTGTCTGTGGTCTATGAAAATTAGCAGAACTTGCAAATTGATTGGAATTGTTATACTTTCCGTAATTAAAAATATTATTTTGTCTATGTTGCCCTGAGTTGTAGTATTTTATTTACTTTTGATAGTAAGGATTTCGATTCCATTGCCTTTCTTGAGGAAAATTATTAAATCTATTACCTATATTTTGAATCCTATTTCTATCATCCGCATATGTATTATTAAATCGTCGTCCTTTGTCTTGATACCTACTGTCCAATACTTTTGTTTTCTTTATTTTAAATTTCCTATACTCGGGTCGAATACATTCATCTTCAAATCTCCTACTTGTCATTATTTTTAAAATATTATTTAAATTTCCTTCATTATAACTTTTATCAAATAAAACACCCTGAGTCATTTCTTTTATAGTGTTTATTAATATACTGTCCATATTACTTAAATCTATATAATGGTCGCCAGTATAGTACACTATCAGTTCATCGGACTTATATTTAATATCTGGAATTTCTATTGATAGTTCACTTACATTATTTACTTTAAGATCTGCAACTCTCCCGTATAGTTGATGTGGTTCCACGTCGGGACGATATCGTAGCTTCAGCGTCTCTTTTATTAACTCCCACTTATCTGGTTCAGGTATATTAATTATGACATACTTTGTAGGTCCTTATATAGTCCTGTAGTAGATCATTCTTACTGCTTCTTTGTGTAGTTCGGCATCGTTTATGGTTGACAGCAAGTACTCTGTACTTCTGAAGAATGAATTCACTGTTATGTCTCCTGTACCCGTAAATGTGGGTAGACTTTTGATTGTTTTTATCACTGTTTCTCGGCTGCTACCTTCTGCCCTATTTCTTAGCTCAAGGTATGCTTGCCTCATAGCTTCCAATTGTTGTTCTCTTCTCGCCAGTTCCTCAATCAGTTCTACAGGTGCTACTGGAGGCTGTCCTTCCGCCATTCTTCTCTGATCAAACGCTCGTTGTCTTCTTGAATTAAATTTGTACAAATATTTAAGCAACTTATATTGCTTTCCTTTGTGTTTCACTTTATTTGTTAGTAGTCTCTACCTTCAACTTTAAGTGTTCACTTCACTTTGGTGTTGTCCGCGCAAAAATTTTTTCTTTATTTAGCTTTCACTGCACTTGAGTGGTTTTGGTTTAAAATGTTCACTTTCCTTAATTTTGGCGGTGTTGGTTTGAGAATTTTTTCCAGTAAACGTTCACTACACCAAAATTATTTTGTAAAAATTTATTTATTATTTCTTTTTTATTTTACTGAACGGGGTTTGTATCACTGGATCCTTTTTTTATTCATTATAATCCTACCGGCTGCGCCAACTTTAATTCTCACCGTGGTTCAAACGTTTTAAAGAAAAGAAAAGACAAAACACGTTGTTCTCAGCTTAATGGTCAGAACAGTCTATCTGTCTTTTATTTTATCATATTTTATTTATCAACTTTAAACATATTATAGAATTAATTTCAGTTTTGATTACTTAGCTAAAATTACTTTTGTTCTTTTACATTTTTTTATTTATTAATGTATATCTTTATTAATTAAGTTTTATGATAATAATTAAGGATATAATCATGTTAAAATGTTGACTTGCGATTTACTTAGTTTGGCAATATTATCTTATGCGAAATGCACAGGAAATGTGGAATAGGGTTATTGTTTGGCTTTATTTATTTGGTTTAAAAATTCTTCGAATTTATCAGGTTCAGTGGACTTGGTATCAATACGGTTACTTATATATGTAACTCGCACTGCTTTGAATTAAAAAAGATGATGGATAAATTGATTTCAAGTTTTGAAAAGAGATTTTAAGCAATGTACCTCTTTTGGCGTTCTTAAACAATTACATAATATTGCGTAACCCCTTTCAGCGTTATCTCTTCCATTAAATTTTTTCGTAGGGTTCACAAATACGCTTTTCCATAAGATTTCAACAGATGCCGAAAAAAGAATAATCTGAGGAACCTTAGGCAATTTTATAATCCAGCATGCCTTGAAAATCAAGTGATAACAGCTTATGTATACCCTTCATCTAATACTATTATCTTACAATGAGACATATTCGCAACTTTCTGTTTTTATTTAAGTCAAGAATACGCCCAGGAGTCGCAGTAAGTTTATATATATATATATATATATATATATATATATATATATATATATATATATATATATATATATATATATATTGTAAGTAGTAATGTAAAGATGTTTCGTGATCCTTTGAAAAATGGTAAATAATAGAAGCATATTCCAGAGATGCCAGATACTGTTTTTGTTTTTAGTACAAAAAAGGCAGGCCAGACTGAACATTTTTCATAAATTCACACTGTATAATACTATTAATGTTAAAAATCATTAACACGAGTAATAATTTCAAATAAATTATGTGCATTGCCGAAGTTATTTTCAAGTACCACCAACAAATTTTATTTTGGTACATAGAATATGAAATGTAAGCAGTCCTTATAGAAAAATTTTTATAGAAAAGAGGATCAATATTTTTACTATATTTGTTTCACATTTTATTGTAAACGCCACTTTTAGGAAATAGTACTTTAGTTAATGGGGCAAACAGGTTTATAAAAACTTTTTACTCCAAGGTATTAGAACTTAATAAATTTATATTAAGTATTTAATAAGTTTTTAGTTTTTTTTATTTATCTTTTTGGCAGAAAAGTTAGATAATAGTAACATTGAATGCAATCAGGTAAGATTTTAAGCTGAAAAAAATTATAATTATTTTATAACTAATTTAAACTTCATTAAAAATTAGTTTAATTCAACTAAAATTGCTGATTAACATTTCATTAATCTAAGATTTTCAGATTTTATTGAATTTTTGATTAAGTATTAAAAAAATATTGAATGAGAGTATAATAGTGCATTTACATTAGAACGAAATCTACTAGATTTGGTTTAAAATCTTTCCCTAAATCTAGTTCGTTTACACTTCATTTTTTGGGCACTAGCAAGATTGCACATTCACAACATACAGAACAATTTATAAGAATTAGATTTCGGTGTAATGTAAATACACGATTTTTGTAGATTTCGCACTTATTTATAAGAATTAATTTTTATAAAACTTGTTGGCGATACTTGAAAATAACTTCGGCATATGAAATTATTTTTTAAAATTATTATTAATGATTTTTAACATTAATACTCGTAGTATTACACAATGTGAATTTATGAAAAATGTTCAGTCTGTACTAAAGACGTGCACTAGTATATCCAACAGTATGGCAAAAACAGATATATCATATACATAACAAGTAAAACAGATACAAAAGAACGCATGAGTGTAGTTGATACGAGTATTGTATGCTTTCGCTTGTGCGTACTCACACTATGGATATAAACACATACAGTTGTTTATGGTTTTGCATAGAGTGAGAAAATTATCAGTTTTTTACTCTCAAATATCTGTTGTACCATGAGTATTTGGATATATCTTTTATGAAACAGATATTTTTGATACTTGTGTGCTGCTTATGATAGAGGCGATAACAAGTAAGCAGTATTTTAAATTCGTAGTAATAACCCGAATTGTAATTATTATTGTTTAGCTTTAGTAATTAGTTTATATGATTTTAAAGGTAGAGTTAGCAATATTTATAATATTAATGATAATTTTATTTTATAAAAACAAATGGAAAATTAATAAATTGTTGTCTAGTTGCGCGTTGAGTTATAAGGATAGAATTAATTCAATTAAGAAATTTTATTGTATGTTTATTTAAAAATATTAAAATTTATTTGAAATTAAAAAATTATTAAAAAGTTTTAAAGAAAAAAATAAAAGAGTAAAATGGACAAGCTCGTTGTAACTGCTTACCAAAGGATAGTCAGCTTAACAACGGTAAATATAAAATATAAGTTTCTTACTATAAATGGGAGCAGTTAATTAGATGTTCTTACTCGTTAACAATTTCATAAATGCTTATGATGTTGTTAATATTTTCACCATTTTCACTAGCGGTAATTTTATGAAAAAGTTTGATCGATAATTAGTTAAATGGCTTTAAAAGATAGCATCATCTAACGTTGCTTCATTTCTTTGTACACTAAGCATAATAAAGCAATATTTAAAAGTGACATTCTTATCACAAAAATCTGGTGAAATATGTACGTTTTAACATTAGGCACTATAAGAATATATTTTGTTTTCGAGTAAGTAATAAGATTTGCTAGCTGGAGTTTGAGTTAAATTTGGATATCAGACATCAAGTTCTATTCATATCTCGTTTAAATTTAATAAGTTATTAAAATTTTCGAATGCATATCCATCAACGAAAGGGTTAAGGTTTATTTTTTATGCATAGATCTTTTTAAGGTTTTGCTATTATAATTTTATTTTTCATAAAAACACTTATTTTTTCCAGTTGTAATTCTACTTCATTACCGTTATTAAAACAATTATAATTAAAATAAAATTATTAGCATGATATCGTAGTTATTTTTGCTAAAAATGTTTAAATATTCATACTTCATTTTAAAATTTCAAAAATAATTTGGTCTCAAAAGGTATTTTAAAGAAACCTTAACATAAAAATATTTTTTAATTGATTTTAAATTATCAGGCTTTTCGTCTCTCTAAATATAGAAACATGCATACATATATTTATTTAGTTATTGTATCCTTAGAACTGTTGTAATTGTTAGTAAAAGTTGTTAAAAAACATAATAGTAATTTAAATACAATTATACGCATTAGATTCATAAATTTTTGTTAAAGAATTCAGTTTTGTATATTCAACTTCAATAAAACACAATAAAACAATTAAAAATATTGATCATGTTTAGAAACAATAATTTTATTTTTTAATTTTAATAAACCAATGCATATGTACGTATGATGGGATATTAATTCGTACTTATGGTACAACCATCAATATCTGTTTATACCCGTTTGTGCAAAACATAGGAGAACAGATATGTTACTCTCATTCTCTTTTTACTCATTATATCAGAAACACAAAAGTACTCATCTATACGCACTCATATATATATATATATATATATATATATATATATATATATATATATATATATATATATATATATATATATGTATATATATATAACTTATTGCGACTCCTGGGCGTATTCTTGACTTAAATAAAAAAAGGAAAGTTGTTAATATGTCCCATTGCAAGATAATTGTATTAGATGAAGGCATGCTGGATTTTTAAATTGCCTAAAGTTAATCAGATTATATTTTTTCGGCAGCTGTTAAAAGTTTTATGGAAAAGCATATTTGTGAACCCTATGAACTAAATTTAATTGAAGAGATAACGCTGAAAGGGGTTACGCAACATTATGTAATTGTTTAAGAACGCCAAAAGAGGTACATTGCTTAAAATCTCTTTTCAAAACTTGAAATCAATTTATCCATCATCTTTTTTAATTCAAAGCAGTGCGAGTTACATGTATAAGTAACCGTATTGATACCAAGTCCACTGAACCTGATAAATTCGAAGAATTTTTAAACCAAATAAATAAAGCCAAACAATAACCCTATTCCACATTTCCTGTGCATTTCGCATAAGATAATATTCCCAAACTAAGTAAATCGCAAGTCAACATTTTAACATGATTATATCCTTAATTATTATCATAAAACTTAATTAATAAATATGTACATTTATAAATAAAAAAAATGTAAAAGAACAAAAGTAATTTTAGCTAAGTAATCAAAATTGAAATTAATTCTAAAATATGTTTTAAGTTGATAAATAAAATATGATAAAATAAAAGACAGATAGCTGTTCTGACCATTAAGCTGAGAATAACGTGTTTTGTCTTTTCATTTCTTTTTTTAAAAACGTTTGAACCACGGTGAGAAATAAAGTTGGCGCAGACGGTAGGATCCTAGTGAATAAAAAAAAGGATTCAGTGATACGAACCCCGTTCAGTAAAATAAAAAGGAAATAATAAATAAATTTGTACAAAATAATTATGGTGTAGTGAACGTTTAGTGAAAAAATTCTGAAACCAACACCGCCAAAAGTGAAGTGAACATTTTAAACCAAAAGTAGAGACTACAAAAAAAAAACAAAGTGGAATCCACTCAAGTGCAGTAAAAGCTAAATTAAGAAAAAAATTTTACGCGGACACCACTAAAGTGAAGTGAACACTTAAGGTTGAACGTAGAGACTACAAACGTAGAGACTACACAAAGGAGAGCAATAGAAGTTGCTTAAATAATTGTACAAAATTAATTCAAGAAGACAACGAGCGTTTGATCAGAGAAGAATGGCGGAAGGACAGCCTCTAGTAGCACCTGTAGAAATGATTGAGGAACTGGCGAGAAGAGAACAACAATTGGAAGCTATGAGGCAGCATACCTTGAGCTAAGAAATAGGGCAGAAGGTGGCAGCCGTGAAACAGTGATAAAAACAATCAACAGTCTACCCACATTTACGGGTACAGGAGACATAACAGTGAATTCATCTTCACAAGTACAAAGTATTTGCTGTCAACCATACACGATGCCGAACTACTCAAAGAAACAGTAAGAATGATCTACTATAGGACTATACAAGGACCTGCAAAGAATGTCGTAATTAATATAACTGAACCAAAAAACTGGGAGTTAATAAAAGTGACGCTGAAGCTACGATATCGCCCCGACGTGGAACCACATCAACTATGCAGGAGAGTTGCAGATCCTAAAGTAAATAATGTAAGTGAACTATCAATAGAAATTCAAGATATTAAATATACTTACGTCCAATGAATTGATACTGTACTATTCTGGCGACCATTATATAGATTTATGTTATATGGACAGTATATTAATAAACACTATAAAAGAAATGACTCAGGGTGTTTTATTAGATAAAAGTTATAATTTAAATAATATTGTTACGTTTATTTAAATTATAAACGTTTTATTTATGAGTTCTTTATTTGCAAAATAATTACACACACAACTTTTAGAGTTTTGATTAAATTACACTTTATATAATCAATTATTTGACGATTTAACTATTCGCGATTAATAATACACGCTGGCAACTTTACCAGTTGTACCACAAGATCTTAACTAGATGATACTTACAATCAGAATGAATCAGCACGTACTGGCGTTGCTTTTATATCCCTATTTTTAGGCGTTCTTGAATATTCGGGAATTTCTACCTCCATCTGTTGCGTAGTAAAAAAATGCTGCGTTGCCATTTTTATCTCAGACACATTAGTGAGCATTGTTATTTACTTCTAGAACCTTCAATTATTATTTAGACATACATGTTGGGTATTTTTATTTAGTTGTTATACAATGCAGGCGTGTGTATGGTTGTGTATTGTGTTTGTTTATTTCTCGCTTTGTGTTAGTTGTTTTTGTTTTGTAATAAAGATGATTTGTAGAAACTTCTAGCTTTGAAAACATACACAATAGGCCATTTCGTTTCACTTTCTTGGCCTCAATTATTATTACATCTTTTTATGATTTTAATAAAGCCTCTTTGTAACAATTTTTTTAAAGTAATGACAAGTAGGACATTTGAAGATGAATGTATTCGACCCGAGTATAGGAAATTTTAAATAAAGAAAACAAAAGTATTGGACAGTAGGTATCAAGACAAAGGACGACGATTTAATAATACATATGCGGATGATAGAAATATAGGTAATAGATTTAATAATTTTCCGCAAGAAAGGCAATGGAATCGAAATCCTTACTATCAAAAGTAAATAAAATACAACAACTCAGGGCAACATAGACAAAATAAAAAAGAAATATTCACAGACAAGAAACCCTAGAAAAGTTCAGGGTAATATCGCCAAAATACTGCTAGGCAAGGTCAGGCCGAGCCCATGGAGATCGATAACATTTAAACAAATACGAGAAAACTTCAAATGGTAGGACAGCCTGATCCTCAGATTGGCCAAAATCCCTTAATCTCTGACAGGCAAAACCAAGAAGAAACTCAAACATATTTTAGCAGAAGAGATGAAGTAAATAATTGTATTTTTTTACGAAACGGCCTTGGAATGGCTACCCAAAATAAAATTAGTAATTAATAATAGAAATTATAGTACACTTATAGATACAAGCGCTAGTTTTAGTGTAATTAATAGTGAAAAAAAAATTGCCAAAAGTAAAGCTGAAGGGCCCAATATTATTTAGTACCATAACAACTGAAGATTCAATAAATTATGAAGTGTGCACAGTGGCTCCAGAGGAGTATAATTTACCTAGTAACGCAAGAGGAAGATGGAAGGCAGCCCCGTTCGCCAGAAGAAAGTATGAATTTATAATCGGTATGTATATCTTAACGCTCCTTAACGCACACATAAATATCGAAGAAAGAAAAATAATATTAAATCAAAGAGAAAGTAAATTTCTTAATAATCCATACAATTTTAACCAAATTTACAGCCTAAAAGTCACAGATTCTAATTTATATAGATTAAAGTTAGATCGCTTAAACGAAGAAGAGTATAAGGGAATTACAACGCAACCAAAACGATTTAAAAATTTGTTATTTTAAGAAGGTGATAAATTAACAAACACAACTGAAATAAAAACTACAACCCAACAACAGATCAATTCAAAGTTATACCGTTATCCGCCTCAACATGAAATGGAGGTGAGGAGACAAATAAAAGAAGTGGAGGAACAGGTATTATTCAGAAGAGTTACTCCAGATACTTCAGTCCACTCATAGTAGTTCCAAAGAAGATGGACAATTCGGGTGAAAAAAGTTTCGTTTAGAAGTAGATTACAGAAAATTAATTGACGACAAATATCCCCTGCCAAACATTAATTCAATGCTGAATAAAGTAGGAAGCGCTCAATATTTTACGACACTGGATTTTGCGAAGGGTTACCAAAAAATTTTAGGAAAAGAGGAGGATAGGGAAATAACAGCTTTCGTCACACCTCACGGGTTGTACGAGTTCATAAGGATTTAAAAACGCCTCCGCAACATTTCAACGTTTGATGAACGAGATTTTGAGAACGAAATCTACTAGATTTGGTTTGAAATCTTTTTCTAAATCTAGTTCGACAATAGCAAGATTTCACATTCACAACAAACAGAAAAATAGTGGGAAATCTACTAAAAATCGTGCGTTTACAAAAACCATATTTTGGAAAAAATCGTCAATATGTATTACATAAATTTGTTATTAATTTCTCAAAAGATCGTTCGCACACATGTTCAGAGGACGAAAAACGAATCAAAAATATTATAAGTTATTTTATAAAACACTTTTTGAAAACAGTTAAGAAGTGTTGCGTGTGGGGCAGCCAATGGTTTTGTCCAATTTTTGTATTGTCTATGCTTCTGCTTCCTGGTGTGAATTCGTCAATTATACTGTTATTGTGTATGGGTTGCTTCGATATGGTATCGGTTTTATTAAAAAAAAAGAAAAAGATTAAATTTTGTTACAGTTAAACCTCGATTATCCGGCTCTCGTGGGACCAGCACCAGGTCGGGTAATTGAAACACACGGTTAATAGAGGTTATATTGAAATATACAGAAACAGCAACTTAACAGAAATTTGTTTGTCGTAGTCTCGAATCAAAGTAATTTTGTCCTTTCTTGCTCTTTTTGGTAATTTACTATTTGAAGGAGCTATCAATTCTTCCGAAATGAATAAAAGTGCAAATTTGTTTCTCTGTATAGGCACATAACCTTAAAACGGGGAACAGCCGACTTAGATTTACAAATTTAGAACACGTGAATGCTGCACGAGTAATAGACGTAAAGTACGGTTAATAGATGTATAAATCTAAAGCACGGATAATAGAGGGGAAAATAAAAATAACCGCATGCCGGTTAATAGATGTAACCGATTAATAGAGGCCCGGTTAATCGAAGTTTAACTGTATATGACAAGTGGAAGAAAGGCATCAAAATATCTTTAACTTAACAAATTTAAAAAAACGCCAAAAGTTATTTAATTAGTTTATCATTAATTTCTCAAAATATATTTCGCACTAACTGTGAGCGATAGAAAACAAAGATATTAATCTAACGTGCTACCAGTTATCTTTTTAAAAACTTTCTGAAAAATTATTAAGTAGCAAATATTGGAAAATTAGAAACACTCGTGTCAAAATACATTAAATAAATTATTTTTAAAATTTGTGAAATATTTTATAAATAAGACTAATCTGTAAGCAAGAATAAATAAATAATAAATAAAATAATTTCAAATTGTTCTTTTAGCATCAACTAAAACAAAAGGCAATAAATTTAATTTTAAATTAAGTGTTTCTTGTTTAGCGTTACTTGTTTAAGTTAAACAGAATTAAATTTTAGGTACAGAACACAAAAATGTAGAGATATACAAGATAGATGATAGTTTTTTTTTTATTTTGTTATTTATTTTATTAATTAAATTTTTTAAATATTCATTTAATAAAATTAAAGCAATGAGATTTATTTAATTTTTTTTTTTTTATTTTCCAATATATTTTTGCTTAGCTTCCAGGAAGATAAATATTTTTTAACAAAAACTTACTCACATTAATGATTCGTACGGTATGACAATCTTAATTTTCTTTAAAAAAAAGTGGGTGTACAATTAAACTTCTTCATAAAACGTAATAACACGAGATTTTCATTTTGTCATGAAGAGATAAAATTAATTTATAATAATCTTTCATTAATGTGGTAGCACCTGTACTAAAAAATGTATCTGGTATGGTAGCATATTATTCAAAGCAGATGAGAAACACTAATTTTTCTGTACATGTGATAGATTTTTTTCTCTCTCGCTCTCAGCTAAAAAAAGTTTGTTATTTTTTTGCACGTTAATTTAGTTATGTATTTTCCCCTGGCGAATTAATTACCAGGTGGCAGCGTAGGCGAATTTATTATTTTTTGCTGGTAAAAAGTACTGTCAAACTTCACAGATTTTTTAATATATGGAGTTTGACAGTAGTGTTCACGGCTAAAATTAATGAATTTGCCTACGCTGCCACCTGGTAATTGATTCGCCTTGTATGTTGTATAAATAAGCCAGTGTTAGTTTGTTCTACAACAGCGGTGGACAAAATTGTTTTGCACTTGTGTTAGTGAGATAATTTAAAGGTACAGTGACAAGCAAAAAGAACCCACAAGTTCTGATTGCATTTTGAACTCATATTTAGTAACATTAACAGTAAAAGCAAAGACAATAAATTTATAAAGATGTTGCACTCTGAACATTTAAAAAATCAAAAATTGTGAGCATTTTCCTGGTAGCGGGGGTAAGAGATAAGAGGGAAGAAATTTCTGTGAGCGCAACCAAAACTCAAGAGAGCACAATATTAGTTTTGTAAACAAGACAGATTCATACACACATGCGTTTAAAAATGTGTGTGGATGTTCATAAGAAATGTTTTGTTACAGTAAAGTATTGAGAGACAAAAACACACATTTAATATATAGAAACGTACATACATACTTTCATATCTACATATAAAGAGGAATGTGCTTCATAAAATTTTATTTTTGAATTCTATTTTTCCTACTTATTTAAAAATTGTTTGTAAAATAAGCTTAAAAACGAAACTATATGACTGCTCTTGTTATTGTAGGGTAACTATACATTTTTATTTGTGTATTTTTAAAAATATGCGTAATCGCACCGAACTAATCATACCCTAAATTATGTAGTAATTTTTTTTAGCATTTATTCTTGTGGATACTTAATATGTGTATTAAGAAATTTCAAACAATGGTAATAAAATAAGGCACTTATTTATGTATATTTATTATTAAATATTTTGTTAAGTATATTTAGCCTGCATATAGGTTCAATATATATAAACCTCAATATGAATTTGATAGCTAAATTTATATATTTAAATTGCCAAACAAAATAAATTACTGGCGCTTTAAAATTGAGACTTTCCAAGTACTTGTTACTTTGCACTCATGTGTTTCCCATGAGCAATGCTTTCTTAGCAACATTAGTATAAGTAAAATTAAGACAACAAATAAAATATCACAACACACCACGATAATTTATTTATGCCTTTTATATGGGCACTTGCAAGTTAATAATTAAAATTAAATTACGGGAATTATTAAAATCACCAATTTTTTGATTTTTTCAATCTTCCAACTTTTCTGGAGGGATTTTCAAAAAATTTTTTCCGTAAAAACCTTCTACTTGAAAAGTGTATTCATATGGCCATTTCACTACTGCTATTTTAGCTCATTAGTGGACTTTACCCAAATTTTGTATAGAAAACTTGAAAGTCTTATATCAAAAGCCAAATTGATTAAATAAGAACTCTATTGAATCAATAAGAGAAAAAGACGGGAACAAAAAGACAGTATACAAAAACACAGCAAACATTCAGTAACTAAAGAAGTAAAGTAAATTAAAATCGAAAAGGTTCCGAATAATAAATTTGCATATTGATAATAAATGAATTTAATATTCGGTGTAAATCGATGTTATTTCTCTTATACAACAACAAAACACATGTTGTTACCATACAAATATACAATCGGTAACATTGGTTTACGTTGAATATTTTATAATGTAAATATATACACATTCGTATGCACGTATATACAAATGAATTAATGTGAGATGAGAGTAACAAGTTTGCTGAGAATAATAATCTCTCTTTGTAATTTTACTCTTAAAGTGGCAGTAGCAGTACGTCCATCGACAAAATATGCACTGGATGTAGAATGTACGGCAGTGAAACATCTTAGTATATTTATAGTCTTTGGTAAAAGGGTTTTCAAAAAATTCCAGAAGTGGTTTTATGTTATCTGTGTTATGTTCTAACCATTCCTTTAGCTTTTGTAAAAATATTTTCGTTTCTCGGTTAAAAAGCAAATTTTTTTCCTCGTGATTACATATATTCATATCAGAGTGGAAAGAATCATAATGCCTCTTAATAATATTTTCTCTATACCTTTTAAATATTTGGTGACATAAAAGGCATTGTACATTTCCAAAAGCATTGTTTATAATAAAAAATCTTTTAAATGCATTGTCATTTATATTACACACTGTAACTGAAAAAAATGTATAAGCATCAAGCTAACATGCGCACTCGCCAAAGTCTGTTGAGTGATTAAACTAAAGAGCATAAGAAAAAGAGGGGCGTTGCTTATAAACAATTGTTTGATGAAAAGTCCACCGCTGACATAGACCGATCATGCTGATTTCCAATAGCTCCTCTTTTGACACTAAATCTGATCGATTGAGATATTTGTTTTTTATTAAATTTTTTTTTTAAATTAAGTTTGCCGAGGCACCAGAAAATGTTTTTTATTTTCTTTGTAACCAAAAAAATATTTATCATTTAAGTTAAAAAAATATTTTAAACTATACAAAAAATAATTCAATGTTAAAATTTATTATTCGAATATTTTTTTATATAAAACATTTTTGAGTTGTTATTGTCTTTTGTCTTATTGATTCAATGGAGTTCTCATTTAATCAATTTGGCTTTTGATATAAGACTTTCTAGTTTTCTGTACAAAATTTGGGTAAAATCCACTGATGAGCTATTTGAGCAGTAGTGAAATGGCCATATGGATATGCTTTCCCCGCAGTAATACATTTCAGGTTTTAGTTTAGTTCAAAATAACAAATATTTTCTGAGAATATCATGAAATATTTATATTTGAGGGAATCAAGCACGAATAAAGTAAATTAAAAATACAAAAAAAATTAAAAAAAAAATTATATATATATATATATAACCATTAAAAATATACAAAACAGTTTGTCATGCCGTATATAATTTCAACAAAATTCATTTCCGACCCGATAGAGTATAAATATTCTGACTTCTTATCCATAGCGAAGTCAATTTGGGGATTTCATCATAAGTTTTGGAAAAGAAGTTCGTGGGGAGGGATTTGGGGACCTTTCATTCTTAGCTTTTTTTAATATTAGCACTTTGATTTATTGGCATTGAATTTTATATTTTGAATGTTTCTCCTACCTGTACTACTGTCTAGTCTAATTAACATATTAAATGCATGATGTTAATTTATATGTGTAGACACCAGGTAGTCGTTTAAATATTTGTATGCGTTGTACGGGTTTAAGTCATAATAATTTAACTACCATTGAAACAGACAGTGTAAGCAATATGTGTGATGCAAAAAAGACTCTTTATGTTTTGCTTAAAAAAGAAAATAGTGCGTATGACATTTACTAAGTTTATGCAGCCCGGAAGCAGCAAACTCAATCCCCAACTCTGTTTAATTACTTCTAGCACTCTCCATTGCGAACAATAAAGTATAAACAAGTATTCGATTCAATAAATTTAGGTGTAGATTCAAATAAATTTTTTAAACTTGTGCTAATATCAAATTCCAGATGGCTGTGAAAAGATTCTTAGAGGAATGGATTGAGTTACAATATCGTTTTTAAATAATAGCCACAACTACCAATTATAAAATGACACAACATTTGTCGGCTGAGCTTAATATCAATTCTAATAAGTTGTATTTAATTTTTTTAAATAAATGCGGTTAACTTATCATTTCAAGCTGATAATATTGATCTACATGTATTCTGGATATGAGCATTTAATGTTACTTATTATGTTCAAAATCTTTTAAGCCACAATATATTAAATTCGATATCGATAAATTAAGCATTTATTTAGTCATAAAGAAAAAAATTATAAAATTATGTTCTGAAGAATTGTGCTTGTTACCACATTCGAACCTCATAGATTTTAAAGAAATTTGTTTACAATAGTTAACCATACTAGCAAAAAATATGCTGAAAAGATTTCCCGAAAATATGAAAAACTATGAACTCTTCAAAAATTTACAGTTTAAGAATATTTAAAACAGGAATAAATTTGACTCAGTGTATAAAATTTTCAAAGTATCCATGGGCTCCAAAGTTGCATTTAGCACAAAAAATGCCATGCCTACAGACATTTTTGGCTTTTGGGCAATTGTTTACGAATACATAGATAATGCTAGAAATTATTTCTTTCGTAAAATCGCTACTTCTGTGTTCAATCTGTTTACTATTCCAATAAGCAATGCATTTGTAGAAAGAATATTTTCGTGCATTAACACTACGAAAACTAAACTGAATGTTGCTTTTTTATATTTGTGCCTCCAAAACTCAGTCATTTCTGATCCGATTTTGATTCGATACAGATTGGTCCCATTTTGAAAACAGTTCATAATCTTAAAATTTAAAGGGTGTCCCCATACAACATACATATTTTTTACGTGTATTATGAATTGTAAAGGGCACTTCTGCAAAATTTAAAGTGACTGCGTATTACTACAGCTCCCATTAACAAAAAGTTATACAACAATAAATCTAAAAATTAAAGGGTGCCCCCATAATTAATGTTTATTTTCTTATATGGGCCTATCTTTTGAACCGTTATGGAAAAACGCTTGCAAATTGGACAGAATGTCGACTGCTGTGACCGTTACAGTAACAAGTATTTATAATACAAATTATGAACTAAAGGCTGGCCAATAGCTCATTAAATTTGATGTATATGGCCATACTTTTGAACAGTTGTAGACAGACGCTTGAAATTTACAACGAACCTGTATTACTAAGTTCGCTATAACAACAAGTATAAAATTTGGATTTGGAAGTTAAAGGGTGTTCCAATAGTTAATGTAATTTTGTGTATGTGATCAAACTTTTGAACCGTTATAAACAGAACGCTGAAACTTAAAAGGTACCTGTATTGATAATTCCACTATATCAACGGTTTATAATTTGCATTTAGAAATAAAAGGGTGTCCCATAATTAATGAAGATTTACTTATATGAGCCTATCTTTTGAACCGTTATTAACAAACGCTTGCAAATTGGACAGAATTCGATTGCTATGGCCGCTACAGTAACAAGAATGAGAATTAATAATTAAAGGGTGCACCAGTAGTTCATATAGTTTGATGTAATTGCCATACTTTTAAACAGTTATAGACAGACGATTGAAATTTACAAAGAAACTGTATTAATAACTCCTCTATAAAGTATAAATTTTGGACTTGGAAAGAAACGGGTGTCCCAATAGTTGATATAATATGGTGTATGTGGCCGGACTTTTGAACCGTTATAGACAGACAGCTGAAATTTACAAGGGACATGTTTTGCTTAGTCCGCTATAACAAGAAGCTTATAATTTGAATTTAAAAATGAAAGGGTGTTCCCAAAATTAATGTAATTTTTCTATATGGCGGTATTTTTTGAACCGTTGTGTACAAACACCTTAATTTTAGACAGAATGTCCACTACTTTATTTGTATAAAAATGTTATATTATAAATTAAATAGTTGATATAATCTGATGTATATGGGCAAACTGTTGAACCGTTAAAGACAGACGGTTAAGAGTTCGATTGTGACTGTGATGTGTAAGACGTGTCACGGAGATCAGAGCATTTACTTGGTGTTATACCAAAAAAAAAAACAATTGTTTGTATATAATTGACATTCTTCTGTTGACAATTAAACAAAACAAAATCTAAAAAAAAATTATATCTATATAGTAAAAAAACAATATAAATAAAAATTACAACAATATTAATGTTGATAATGAAAGAAAACGAAAAATCAAAAATATGGATAACAATGCTACAGTAAAACAATTTAAAAACAATTATTATTCAGTGCTAGACTGTGAAAAAGATGATGAATGTGATCAAGAGGTATTAACTATATTTGAGAAACATGTAAAAGATAAAGAAAATAAAGAAAAACCTGTGAGTTCTCAACCAGCTACTTTAGTTAATTGTTGTTAATTTAGAAAAATGTACAACCAACAAATTGACTCCAATAAAGATTTTCGATATTGACACGAAAGAGTTAATACACTTCCGAAATATCCCAATGGGATTTTTCCATAGCGCTGCCAATTGCTATCTTCCCAAAAGATGTGTAAAATGTAGCACAAGCCATGAAATAGGAAAGTGCCCTGTTCGACAAGTTCCACGTGAAGAAATCAAAAAGTTGTTCTGTGCGCTATGCAACAAGTATGGACATCCTTCATCTTATAAGGGTTCTGAAAAGTACAAACAACTCAGACTTAAAATTAATATTAAGAGAAAGAAATTATCAGAAAACAAAGCTTATAATACAAATGTATTTATTAATCCGGAATGTTCCTATGCAAATGTACAAAAGGTAATAATAAGTCAAATGTATATACAAATAATGAAGGTAATGTAGTCAATAACTCATTTGTACAAGAAATGAAAAATTTTATGTTAAATGTAAATAATCAATTGATATATTTTCAAAGACAACTAACTTTACAAATATCTAGAATAGATACAATCAAACGACCAAACAATTAAAAAAAAAAACTCAAAATAATCCAACTTAACGTCAATTCACTAATTCAGATAAGTAGAAGGTACGAACTTCACCAATTTATAAGTAAACAAAATCCTGATATCGTTCTCCTAGGAGAGACTAAACTTAACCCTAAACCTAAAATTAATTCGACAACTGTAATGCAGAACATTCAAATATGAGGTATAACACTAGCAAAAGATTTGAGACTTACAAAAAAATCTAATACCAAAAAGTTTTGGTGGTCTTCTGAATAAACAGTATAGTTTTATTTTTATTTTTTCTTGACACTAACCTTTCCTTACCACTCATTAATATATAAGCAATGTTTTTCACACTAATTTTCATTGCAAAAAGCGGGATATATATAAGTGTTAATTGTAAATATGATTAAAGAAATTATAACCAACTTGTAAAAACCAAAGTACTATTATATTTATATTACTTGAGAGCCCGATTATGGGACATTGTATATAGAAAATGTTATTATTAACTAGTGTTTATAATAGTTAAAGTATAAATTATGTAAATTAATAAACAATAAAAAAATAAAAAAAAAGACAGACGCGTCTAGACGGTTGAAATTTAAACGGAACCTGATTGCTTAATCTACTACAACAGCAAGTATATAATTAGAATTTGGAAATTAAATGGTGACCCTATAGTTGCTGTAATTTGATGTATATTTGCCAAACTATTGAACAGTTGTACAAGTATAAAGTTTGGAGATATAAGGGTGTCCTAATGGTTAACGTGGCCATACACTTGAACTGTTATAGGCAGACAGATGATATCTGCTTTGAAGTCGGTTTTTTTTCGCAAGAATTAAAAATATCAAATTTGATAGTTGTTTTGCAAAGCCCAATAATTAAGTAAAATACAATAGTGTATGCTTGTTGTTGGAAATTTTCATAAAAAATTGCAATACACCAATACACTTTTATTTTGCATGTTTTTGAAAAGTTGTATTGGTAATCGTGTTATCAACTTCATGTGAATTCCATATCATATTGAGAAGAAGAAAATAAACAAAAGACACTTGTATTGTTGATGTTAAAAATTTGTTAACAACAAGAAAAAATGGAAATTAATAGCTTTTTCAGTCCTATTATCCATTTTACTTCCTGAAAAACTTCTTCTGAATACTTATTTTCTTCTTCTTATTTGCTTTTTGACGTTTAATATAAAAAAAAAAAATTGATACAATAATACTCTGCGTGTTACAGAAAGTGTATTCAATACAAAATACACCATACAAGATTTTGTGAATAAAGCAAATATAATAAATGAAATTAAGTTATGCATAGTTTATTTTT
This sequence comes from Gymnosoma rotundatum, assembly GCA_916610165.2. Classification (NCBI taxonomy): domain Eukaryota; kingdom Metazoa; phylum Arthropoda; class Insecta; order Diptera; family Tachinidae; genus Gymnosoma; species Gymnosoma rotundatum. The sequence continues at coordinate 82,701,008 of OU744338.1, read as the reverse complement.
TTTCATTACATCTTAAAGTTTTTAAATAATTATTTTCTATTTTAAATAATTTTTACTTGTTTTAATTTAGTTAAAAAATATATATATATATATATAAAACAGGACTTAAAACTTCTAGGTCTGTGAGAAGGAAGGTTAAGGAAATACTAAAACTTTTTTAAAAATGCTTAACCCACTACGAGCCGATGGCATTTTTATAAAAAATAGTATATATGCAGTACCAATTTTTTTTTTATTTGTTAATTCTCTGTCACCTCAATATTTGCTTTTTTGCTTGGAGTTACTTCACTAACCCTGGGGTTAATGTCGACGTCGTTGACGGCGCCAAATGTCAAAAAAAAAGTTGAATCGTATGAAATTGTATGAGAGCAGTTAATCTCAACGCGTTGCAACGCCGTAAAAGTTCAATCTGTTTCAACTTTTTCGGCGTTGAAACGCCGTCAACGACGTCGACATTAACTCCAGGGTAAACTAAATTTACATAGACGGTGAAGGGCATATAAGATTAAGATAAGAATATAGCACTCTTTTTTTTCTTTTTTGTTTTGTAGTTATTCTTACTTCTGATGCTGTTTCACTATCATATTGATTGTTATGAGTTAAGCATGAATGTACATACGATGTGCCATGCATTCTTTTGTAAAGCCAAAAATAATTTCGATTCGATTGCTAATCAGTTTTTCCTCGGTCACCGACTGAAGTGTTGGTTGGTAGGAAAATTCGACTAATCTTGGACATAATTACACCATACTACAAAAAACATGTTTACAACCAAAATACTGCCATGGAAAACCTCGGTATATTTTTGGATAGATTCAAAAAAAGAAGAGCTTTTAAATTTCATCTTTAACGTAGTTCTTTTTGAATACAACGATATTATTATAACACCCGTGTTCTAATTGAATTTGCAGGAATGACAACAATAGTAATATAACAAAAAATTTTAATTTTTGCAAATTAATCTCCCTGAAATTTCTAATTTCAGCCAACTTTATGTTAATTATTGATGTAATATTGTATATTTTATTTTTTCTAGTGGACGATGTTTGGACTCATACGATTCATCTCTAAAAAGGGATAAGCATCTGATTCAAACCTTAGCTGCATCTATTCGGCCTCATAACTATCACACGAAAGCTTATATCAATCAGAAGTATGCAAAAGTTCTCTAACAATAAAAAATTTTGGTGGAGTATTAAGTAGCTAAATTTTAATGTAAAAGATATGCTACGTTTAAATTGCTTTTATGTGGAAGCTTATATTTTATAATAAATACTGAAAAAAGTGTATTTTCTATTCTATTAAAAATTGTTTTAAATTCTTTTGGAAATAAAAACCAAATTCTAAGGTATGTACTAGGGATCTGCATAAATGTCATATTTCAGTATACAGTTCAAATCAAACCAAACGTTATGTGAAATCAACAAAGAACATATGACAATGACCCTGCATATATTATCAAAAAGTAAATGTGGAACAAGTTATGTCGAATTCTGATCTAATTATTTGGGAAGAAACCGCAGCTCTAAGAAGAAATAAAATCATAATAAGTAACTTCTGGAAGTAAGTTTGTTACTTTAAAAAAATGTAAAGTGTTAAGGTACGGTCATATTTGAAAAATATTTGCCTAAAATTTGTTTGCTCTAAATTGTTTCAAAGCAATGCACATTAATTTGCCAATTTTTGTTTTTGCAAACAGCTATGAAATAATGTTAAAAAAGAAAAAAAATGGGCAGACAGAAATTTGTTTGCCCAGAAACTGCTGCTCATGCGATGTCTTTATTGGCATTAAATCAAAGAAACCACTTAAAAAATTGTTAAAATACTAATTACAAATGGAAAAAATAATCTTCTATTAAATTTATAAGAATATACATAAGTCTTAAATAAACAAACAATTACCATTTGAAATCGCAACAAAAATATAAACGTGTTGGAAATTTTGTCCCACTTAGGCAGTCTTAAGCATCCTAAATCATGCTGGTATTCTCTTCCTTTACTTCGTACAAGAAGTAACATTGCAGGTTTTGATAAAAAAAGATAGTATGCATCACTGATGGCAAGAAACTATAAAAATCAAGTAATTAAGGCTGATGTAATATTTATGTATACACATGTTAAAAAAATATTACATAATAAATAAAAAAATTATTACATATACATAATGGCACACATAAGAATAACTCCCATGTATAATTGTTACAAATACACAACGCCATGCAAGAATACAAATTTTTTTATATTATATGCTGTTAAGAAACCCCAAAGGAGAACAATAAGAGGTAAAAACTAAATAGAAATTAGTTTCCATATAGTGAAGTGACTTCAATCAAAAAAGCAAATATTGGGGTGACAGAGAATTACAAAATAAGGAAAAAAATGAAGTACCGCATATACATGATTTTACATAAAATGTCATCGGCTCTTAATGGGTTAAGTATTTTTGAAAATTTTTTTTGTTTCCTTAAAAATCTCATACAACGCTTCTAAATGATACCCATATTGATAACCCCGTAACTCGGAAAATATGGCCAGCACCAACTTTTTTATTTGATTTTATTTTCTTTTTTTCAATTCTCTATCGCCCCATATATTTCGTTTTTTTGATTGGAGTTACTTTAGTGTTGCAAATATTATGGAAAAATAAGTAGGCGTAGTGTTTTGCCCGCTGCGTCTGAGGATATGGACCGATCCTGCTAATTTCTAATAGCACATCATTCGACACTATGTCTGATCAATTTGCGTGTTAAAATTTTTGTTAATTTCAACACTACGGTTGGAAGCGGAAATTATAGAAATTGCAAAGGAAATGACAAACTTAGTTTTACCATTTTCTACTTTTTGTGTTGCAGGGTATAAAAAGTGGTTTAAATTAAAAAGCCAATTTCACTGTTAATATGCAAAATTTTAATTTAGAAAAAAAAATCCTTCATAAAGTCTTTAAAGTGATCTGACGTTTTTGTTAAGAGCTCTGCAGTTTACACTTTTATGCAATAAAAATGGAATAATTAAAAGTATAAAACATAAATAATAACTTTGTCAACATATAAACCTTTCTAAAAATTTTTCTGTTTTATCTTTTATTTAAATACTGCATTAAATTTTGTCTTCTAAATAATTTTTAATAAACAAACTACAAAAAAAGCTGAAACAAGTGGTCTATACAAAAGTAAATAAACTACATAAAAGAAACATCTTTCAAAAATCAATATGTACAAAGCAATAACAAAACAAAATTGAAAAATTGGATCGCACAATAAAGATTATGCCAAAAACTAACAACGATAATTACAACAGAATTACACAATAATAATCTCTTTCCTGAGCGCTAATAACAAACTAAGACAACTAAAAATATAAATTAAGTAAGTAAAAAAAGGAAAAGAACAACAATGTCTGGCAATAAACGTAGTAATAGAATTACACACGATACTGTTGCTGATATTTTATCATCTGATCAACTACCAGAGCTTGTTTTCTCCTACCAGTGTTACCAAAACTATTAAACAAATTCCCGCTAGATATTACTTTAAAAAAACGCTAGAAACCGCTAACTAGTCGAAAAACCCGCTGACATAAACCGCTAAAAAATTTCTTGAACAATTTATTTTTATACCCTTCACCGAGGCAAACTTGGTTTCACAAAAAAATAAATATGTCAATAAATCAAATATAGTGTCGAACGAGGTGCTATTGGAAATCAGCATGATCGGTCCATGTCCTTCGAGGCAGAAGGCCAAACACTAGGCCTACCACTAATTTTTTTATGTCATTTGGAACTGTTAAGTAAATCCAATTAAAAAAAATAAATATATGGGATGATAGAGAATTAAAAAGTAAAAAGGAAACATTACCTAAGAAAATTGGTGCTCACCCATATTTTCCGAGTTACGGGACTCTGAAATTTTCAAATTTTTTTAAAATATCAATATAGGTATCATTTTAAAGCTTTTGAAGAGATCCTTAACATAGTAAGAGCCGATGGCATTTTTATGTAAAATAATATATATGCAGTTTTTTATTCTCTGTCACCCCAATATTTGTTTTTTTGATTGGAGTTACTTCACTAAACTAAATTTACGTGGTGAAGGGTATATAAGATTCGGCATAGCCGAAAACAGCACTCTGCTGTATTCGTAAAATAAACTTTTATTATTTTTTATGAATGTGGCAATAATTGTTCATCTCTAGTTAAGATTTTGATTATCTATACATATTAGTTTCGTTATGAGAACAAGAATAAATATTAGAGGTTCCGATTAAGTTTACAAATGTTTTCGGAACCTTGTAATCGTAGCAGTATTTATTATGCCGACGGAGACCATATCTAAAGCAACAAGTTAATTATAAAGAGGCAAAAAAAAATTGAGGAATTGACAAACTTAACGGTTAAAATAGCATCAACCATATTGGTTTGTAACCGATTTCTGAGCTTTGACTTAGCTCTATTAAGTTGACTAAAACTCGTTGCACTTCTTTATAAGACCATGGCATGCATAATAATCGCAAGGCAAACTCAGCTAGTTCTTTGAAAATATTATTTCCAGCCGAATTTTGATATTCAAAAACTTCGCACAAAAAATATGTAGTCTCCATTAGATTATTCCATTTTATAGCATTTATATTATTAAGCTGATTAAAAATTGTTTCGATTATTTCCGGGCTATAACCCAGTTGTTCCAAATATTAAGAGGCATCCTCTTTTTTTGTTATAAATACGTTTTTTTACTGATAACACTGTTCTGAAAAAAAAACTTTTCTCCCCTCCCTTGAACAATTTTGCCTGTTTCTCATGTTTTCAGGTGTGCTGAGTCTGAATCTGAACTCAGAAAAATTCTACCACTCTCTGATTTTGAGAGAAAAGAGGAGAAACTTGGAGCGAAAGCCTCGAGAGGAAAACAGTGACAAGAGAGCGGCTGAGTGGGTGGGTGGGAGTTGGGGTATTGAGGGTCAAAGGGTGGATTTAAATGAAAAGGATACCACCATAAAAAAATTGTAAGATTATACATACAGGAAAAAAAACTTTTAGCCATATTTCTTCAACCACTTGTAATATTCCCATCAATTTTTTTTTGTTCAAATATGCTTAATTGCGCTCAAAATCATTGGGCTTTTGAATTTTTTTCAAACTCACTTTTTTGCATTAAAAACTAGAATTTCTCAAGAAACTGTGCGTGATAGACAGAATCTGACTTCAAATTCGTGTACAGCACATTTGAAAACAGTAAGAAGGCATATTTTGGTTTAAAGGAGGATTTTCGTGCAGAACAGTGTAATTTATCAGTTTTTCTAAAATGTCCCAATTTTCTGGTAATCTGAAATGACAGTTTACATTAGTTAAAAAAAGTTTTATTGGCTTAATTTAAAAAAATTTCGTTATTGGCCTTTAAATTAATTGTTTTAACAGTTAAAAAAAACAAGGCAGAGACGGATAACCTATATATTAATCTTAAAGGTAAGGTAATACTTTGTAACTAACAAAACACATTGTAGCTTAAAAAACGCTAAAAACCCGCAAACTAAAATTTTGCACCTGAAAATACACTAAGCGGTTTTTTTCTTACTTCCCGCTTTTAATAGCAAAAAACCACTAGTTCTAGCGGGACCCAAACGTTTCTGCTTCTCGTCTGTACAACAGGACTGAAACACAATTTGAGAAACAAAATCATTATATTCGTGAGAGGTCAAATCTTATTGAAACAATGATAATGGAAACTAAGAGCGACTTTAAAACTGAATTAATAAGTGGTGTAAGAAAAGGAATAGATGGGCTAAATGAAAGAGTAAAAGGGATAAGCTGAAAGTCCATAGCATGCATTCTATGCGTACACGCTTTATACGCGTCTGTTAAGAAAGTAGAATCAATGTAAACATATTTGACAAGTTACACAGCACAAAGTTACAAAGTTTTTAACACAAATGCAAAAACCGTTTCCTTTTCTTTTAAGATTTGAGTAGGTGCTTGTTAAACAAAATATTATCTGCATAAACTAAATATATACCATAAATTTTTTAAGCATTACACTTTCCATTTTTCCAAAAATTATTTCTTTACATAAAAATATTTACACTACAGCTGATCAAAACAAAAACCTGGCGCATAAAAAGCGTTGCATGTAACTTGACGTTTAAGAAGTGTAGAAAGCGTAAAAAGGGTATACGCATAGAACAATCCGTTCAGCTATAGACTTATAAACAAAGAAGTTTCACAGCTAAAGTCTGACGTTAAACACTTAAACGATTGTTAAACAAGAAAACTCTTTGATTGCATCAGAGGTGCGTATTGTTGGACCGTAAACAAATCTTTGTAAATATTTGTGAAGCTATGAGCATTAATACACATAAAGTAAATATTTCATCTCAAACACTCAAAATATTCGTAATGTAGCTGATCCCGCTATTGTCGTGAAACTGAATTTGCCTTATGAAAAAAACCACCTGATTAAGATGGTAGCTGCTTTCCGTCATAAAAACAAATCACCTCTTCGTCTGAAGAAACCTGTGATAACCTTTATGATAACCCTTTTATGTTAACGAAAACCTTACTCCGCATAATTTCCAAACTCTTAAAACCGCTCTCAAATTGAAAAAATATAAAATACTGGCACGTGGAACAGTGTATGTAAGAAAACTTCCTGGGTAAAATTTACATTCAATAGAGTTGACGGATCAGTTCAACAAGTTTTTCAAGTACTCTTGATTGCCCCAAATTTTTTCTTTATTTGTATTACCATAAACATATTAAAATTTATTTTAACTAACTTGTACACACTGTTAAACAAAATTTGTATGGTTCAATTGTTATTTTTTCGTCTCTTTTATTTTAATAGCTCTACCCAATTCTACATTTGTATTTCTTTTCTTTCTCTTGTTTCCTTTTTAAAGGGTGTTGCTCTACAAATTTATATTATTGGCAACTGATTTTTGTCTCAGTTCCAAAGATAATATTTATACTATGGTAAGAATTCTTTCCAAACAAAAAACTGGTCTTGGTTAGTTCTTATAAGTGCACAAAGTCTTAAAAAAAAGATTGACGAATTTAGACTTATTTTCAATGCATATACTGTGGATATCATCTGTGTATCAGAAACTTGGTTTGACTCAGTAATAAATGACTCAATTTACAACTCACTAGGCTACAAATTATTCCGTGCAGATAGAGTTAAACACACTGGAGGCGTGGCAATATTTATTAAAATGATATAGGCAGTTGTATAAAACTTAAATCTGATCCATCTAGTCTAATTGAGTATTTTTTTTTTGGAGCTTATAATGGAAGACTAGAAAGAAGTTCTTCTTGACTATATTTATCGACCTCATCATGGCACAGATTCTACGTACTGTGTAAAATTGAATCCCTCTCATTATTATACAATGATATTATTACAGTTGATCTTAACAGCAATTTACTAATTGAAAACTCTTTATCTGTAGATATGCAAACACTTGGCCTTCTGCCCGTTAACACTACAGTTCCCACCCATTTTTCAAACGGAGCAAATTACTTGCTTGATGTTATCTTCGTTTGCGATAGAAAGAAAATATTGTATTACGACAAATTATCTGCCTCAGTCTTCTCAAGACATGACCTTATTTTTATCATTTATGATGACCTAAACCAAAATGAAGATGTTTTCTATACTTACCGCGATTTTAAAAATATTAATATTATAACTTTATATCAGCGTATTCGATGGAATCTTATCTATAACATTGAAAATGTAAATCTGTGTTTCCTGACTTGTGGAAAAAAGCAAAGACACTTCCGTTGCCCAAAAGTAACAAAGCTTTTAGACCGTCTAAAACTTTGGAAAATATCATGAAAACTCAAATTTGTGAATATTTAGAAAAAAAAACATACTTTTAACTGATTTTTAATCTAGATTTAGACAGGGAAGAAGCTGTATTACTGTTTTAATTGATGTTGTGAAGGAACTAAGGTCTAAACTCGACAATGATATATATATATATATATATATATATATATATATATATATATATCTTTTCTTGTTTTGTTAGTTCATAGTAAAACTTTTGACACTGTGGAACATCTTATTTTATTAACTTATTAACTTAACTTTTCAATCAATCAAACTGTTTTTCTAATGGATGACCTTTCTGACACTAGACAATAATGTTTCATTAACAATCAACAGCAATAAAATCGAATTTGTTTTATCGCCTTAAAATTTAGGGATCATGTTTAATGCTAACTTTTCATAGTCCAATCATATTAATAATACAGCAGGTAAGGTAATCGGAATGCTGAGAAACCTGTGGTCTGTTCAGATTTTTACTCCATTTAATATATGAATGCTATTAACAAAAACTGGTATTAAATATACCAGTTTTATTATATTGATGTGAAATATTTACAAGCTGTGGCACTACTGACTTTCGTAAACCTGAAGTACATTCAATAATATAGCTAGATATACATATATTTAATCGAAATAGAAGTGATAACATTTCAACGCATTCTTTTCAGCTGTTTAACCTGTCCTTCAAAAATTTATTGAAGTACAAAAGGCTAGTTATGGTGCACAAAATAATATATACAAAAGACCCCGAACATTTATACAGAAGTCTTACCTTTGCAAAATCTTCACGAGGTGAAAACTTAATTTGCCAAATGTATAAATATCTTATTTCTTAAAGACAGTTCTTTAACTATACCATAGGGTATTAACATAGGCAAAAAACACAAAAGCTGATTTTGGGCAAATAAAATTATTTGCCAGTAAACAAAAATGCTTCTAACGTGAACATAGTGTGACCACTCGACGGCAAATATTTGACTCATTTTAAGGCAAATAAGAGCTGTATCAACAATGTTGCCCAGTATTTAAAGTAAATTATTCAGTTTCGGAAAAACTCGCAGATCATTTTAAACTTATTTGTGTATTAAAAAAAACAAAATACAGTATGCAATTAAGAAGAAGAAATAGTAAATTAAAAAAGGTTGTCGGGGCACATATTTTTCGTGTTGTATATCATCAAAGTATTTGCTACATAATTTGCTACATTTCGACATTTTCGCTTCAGAATGGTGCAAAGTTTCGAAATTGAAAAAAATGGGTATTGGGGATTATTATATGTTCTTTTATAAATGAATGAAATTTGACCACGTTTTTATTTTTATTTACATTCCCTTCTGCGTTTGGTTGCGTTTGGTTGCCGACTCTTAATGCAGACGTAAGGCGTATTAAAAATAAAAACAACACAGTTATTTTTTAAATTTCTCAAGAGAAAGAAAAAAAATATAATAGTGATGCCAACAGTTTGCACAAGCAATTGCATATAATTTTTATTTGTAAAATTAATTTGGGAATTTTTATAATATTATTTATTATACTATGCTAATATCCCATAACATTTTCAAATAAAAATGCAATTTATTTGTTGGATGGGAATACGTATTTCGCCGTTTGCTAAAGCCAGCTCATCAGGAAACCTTTACCCAAATTTTTAGAAAAGCCAAAAACGTTTCCTTTAAGTATAAAAACTTCAAAAACAACATGAGAGTTATTTTAGAAGCCAATACAGAAATGTTAAGGCTTTAACAAAAATTACCAACAAACAAACCACGTTTTTATTCTTGCTTACATTCCCTTCTGCGTTAGGTTGGTTACATGCCGTCTATTAATGCAACCAAGGCGAATTAAATACAAGGTGAAAGCGGTGGCGAATTCAATTCTTTTCCCATGTATTCTAACTGTCAAACTCCATATATAAAAAATTTATCTAACTGTTATACCGATTTTTTATATATGGAGTTTGACAGTTATAATACCAGGGAAAAGAATTGAATTCGCCACCGCTATCACCTTGTATTTAATTCGCCTTGAATGCAAGTAAGTAACTTTTGTTTTCATTTTGGAATTCTGTCCTTTCGGAAGCTTTATTTCGGGAATTATAGAGGTTTAAAGTTGTAAATTATATACTGTTATATATCTTCACATAAACCTATGATAAGGTTGAGATGCATTTTTTTAAATGCTTATACGAGTAGATACCTTTTAAATGAAGTTATATATGACATGTTGTCATTCATTCACTTCAAGAATCAATATTGATTAATTTATATTAAACAAGAATTAAGCACGCTTAAATTTAACTAACATAAATTAAACTTTAATTAAGATTTGCACAGTGCCCACGCATTTTAACTGCATAAAGAGACGAAAAAAGTCGGCTATGTGCAGAACAATACCAGAATAATTCTTCCGCCCCACTTGAAGCGTGGGAATAGAGCTAAGAGTCATTAGTGAATATCCATTTTAAGCAACTAAACTATTCTTTTATAACTTTCGATTTGCAATAAAAAAAATATATGTTCTTAAGATACTAAGCTGAAAGATTATTTTTTCAATTAATGTAAACTGATTTTTTTTTTCATTATAAATATATTCGTTTGACGGTTACATTTTAACAATGTAACAATTTTTAAAAACTATATGTATATGTATAAGAGTTTTTCCTCTATTTTCGGAAATCTGAAACATTAAAATTTCTTAAAAATTGTAGAACTTTTTATCCCAGCTAAAATTTTGCTTATTTTCAGTTTGATTCTATGTGAAATTGGGTTTTTAAATTAAGCGACTTTTTTAGCATATTATTTATCTACACTTATATCAACTAAGCAAATAAACAGCTGTAGTTAAACAAATAAACATATGTTGAATAAATTAAAAGTTTTTAGAAATTTTAACCATAAAATGTAATGAATGAATACTAAAATTTATTGTTAAGAAGTGGAATCTAATTCCTATTTAGCTTCATCCTGTTATTGTGCTCCTTTTTTAGAACACCTTTTTTAGCTTCTTTATAAAAAAGAATATGAAAAATTTTATGTATATTATTGCTTGGCTTTATTTGGAACTTTCATACATGGGAGTTATTCATTATAAACTTTCTTCTCACATTGCCATTATGTGTAATAGTTATTTATATGGAATCTGTATTCATAATGCATGCGGGTACATATGTAAATATATTATTAGCCATCATTCTTTGACCAACTTTTATAGTTTATGACTATCAGCGGTGGATATTTTATTTTTATATTTAAAACTGGGATTTAATTTCTCGTACATTATTTCATAGCTGTTTGAACAAATAAAAATAAGCAAATAAATACGCGTAGTGTGACCACAAAACAAATTTTGTATTTTTTTGAAAAAATTTAATCCAAACAAGAGCAAACAAATTTTAGGCAAATGTTTGTCATATGTGACCGTACCCTTACATCTTCTACTTGGAGTCTAGTGAATACGATATTTATTAAAGTGTTGCTGATAGATTTCTTGTATTTTTTCCCATGTTTCTTCTTGGTGTTTCGATTGTGTTAATGATTGGGGGGTAAGGGTATTTTTTAGAATATTTACAAGTTTGTTTTGAGTGAGTTCTGGTTCAATTATGTGGTGACGATGATAATGGGGAAAATAATTTCGAATACTGAGCTATAGGATGCGTGTAAAGAATGATTTGATTTCTAAAGCAATTGATTGGACTATCGACGCTTAATATACGATTTTGTGCGAAACTATCGTCATTGTGTGTTGCTATTGAAAGGGTATTTTTTGTGTTGCAGCGGAAGTTCTTGACAGGGCATCTGCTACTACATTTATTTTTCCCGGTTTGTAGAAAATTTCATAGTAATATTCTTCTAAAATAGCCTTTCAACGTTAGAATTTGCTATTGTTATTACTCTTGCTAAGAGCGTTGGTTAGCGGCTGCTGATCGGTAAATATTTTTACTTTTGCAGAGCCGCATATAAATTTTGAAGTGAGTTCTGGTCCATATTATTGCGAGCATCTCTTTTTCATTTGTCGCATATTGCTCTTCTGTTTTGTTCAGGATCGGGATATAATCGTAATTGTCTTGTTGTTTTGCTATAGAACTGCACCTTATGCGAAATCCGAAGCATCTGTTGTGAGTTCCAGTTCTGTGTTATAATCTGGATAGGCAAGTACAATATCTTGTGATGGTAGGGTATTTTTTAGTTTTCCAAAAGCTTTTGTGCTAATTTATTTTTCGAAAGAAGACCTTCTTTCCGTCTTAAGATTTGCGTAAGGGGTGAGGTAGCAAACCTTTGCGTAATCTTTCATGAATTTACAGTAGTAACCAGATAGTGCTTGAAAAGATCGTAGTTCTTTTATGGTTTTTGGTAACTAAAAATCGAGAATAGCCTGAACTTTTTTCTTATTAGTTTTTATACTGTCTGCTGTATTACAAATCCTTGGAATTCTAATTCGTTTCTTAGGAATTATATTTATCCAGTTGTACTTTTAGATTTGCTGCTTGAAGTATTGCAAATATTGCTCTATGTGTTCAGAATTGAACATGTTTATTATTAAAAGATAATATTCATTAGTTCTAAGAATAAAAGATAAAAAAGCTCATTAGAGTAAGAGATAATTTAGTTTCCATATGTATGTAATTCCGTGTAATTGGTTATTTTGACAAACACTAACACAGATAATGAAACCTTTTGTCAAAGACTATAAATATACTAAGATGTTTCACTGCCGTACATTCTACATCCATTGCATATTTTGTCGATGGACGTACTGCTACTGACACTTTAAGAGTAAAATCACAAAGAGAGATTATTATTCTCAGCAAACTTGTTACTCTCATCTCACATTAATTCATTTGTATATACGTGCATACGAATGTGTATATATTTACATTATAAAATATTCAACGTAAACCAATGTTACCGATTGTGTATTTGTATGGTAACAACATGTGTTTTGTTGTTGTATAAAAGAAATAACATCGATTTACACCGAATATTAAATTCATTTATTATCAATATGCAAATTTATTATTCGGAACCTTTTCGATTTTAATTTACTTTACTTTTTTAGTTACTGAATGTTTGCTGTGTTTTTGGAGTTGAAACCAAATGTATACCAATTTAAAAAGGTAATATTGTCCTTTGTTAACTCGTACTAGTAGGTGTGTGATATCACGAATAGCTTAGCTATAATAATTAACAAACTATTTGTATAATTTTAAGCCATTCGTCAAATTTTTCAAGTTATGTCTTCTAAACGTAAGTATTTCCGAAAATAATCTATATCAATATGGAATCGTATTTTTGTTCTATATCAATTGATACAAGTTGCTGTGTGGTACAGCTTTTAATTAAGATTTTATAACTCAATAACTATCTCGATCAAGGACAAAGTATCTTACGTGCAGCATCTTTATTTTTATAATGGCGATAGTGACAACCAGAAAATCTGATATTACAGCCTTTCAGCTTCTAAAAACCATCTTTCGTTTTTAAATGTATGACAAATTGATGAATTCTTGCAACATTTAAAAACGAAATATTTTTTCAAAAGTTTGTTTACATTTTTCCATGTGTGTTGGTATAAACACTATTACCGACATCGCTGTTATTTTAAGGCTTTGTGTTTTTTTTAATTAGCTAAAGTTTGCTGCGGTATATATTATAAATGCAAGTGTTTTAGAAACTTAATCACACATATTCTGGAAGGTATTTTCGATCTCTATTGATTAGTATTACCAACTATTTAATACTAAGTAGAAGTAAATTTTAATTAGTTCAAAACTTTTCACCAATTTTTTGAGATTTTTTCGATTTTTGAAAGTTTGCTGCTTAAAAACTTTTTTCGTACAGTCTTTCGGAAAACAAACTATACAATGATCGATTCGTATTTTTATCCTCTATCGATCGTATATAGCGGTATATGTGCACGCCGAATGGTTTCCGAGATATAAGCAAAAAACTAAACTTATAAATTTCAGCGATTTTTTCAAATTTTAAAAGTTTGCCGCTTAATAACTCTTTTCGTACAGTCTTTCAGAAAACAAACTATACCACGATCAATTCGTATTTTTGTCCTCTTTCGATCGTATATAGCAGTATGTGTGCACGCGGAATAGTTTCCGAGATATAAGCGAAAAACTAAAGTTATTAATTTCAGCGATTTTTTCAAATTTGAAAAGTTTGCCGCTTAATAACTTTTTTCGTACAGTCTTCCAGAAAACAAACTATACCACGATCGATTTGTATTTTTATCCTCTATTGATCGTATATAGCGGTATATGTGCACGCGGAATGGTTTCCGAGATATAAGCAAAAAACTAAACTTATTAATTTCAGCGATTTTTTCAAATTTGAAAAGTTTGCCGCTTAATAACTTTTTTTGTACAGTCTTTCAGAAAACAAACTATACCACGATCGATTCGTATTTTTATCCTCTATTGATCGTATATAGTGGTATATGTGCACGCGGAATGGTTTCCGAGATATAAGCAAAAAACTAAACTTATTAATTTCAGCGATTTTTTCAAATTTGAAAAGTTTGCCGCTTAATAACTTTTTTCGTACAGTCTTTCGGAAAACAAACTATACAATGATCGATTCGTATTTTTATCCTCTATCGATCGTTTATAGCGGTATATGTGCACGCCGAATGGTTTCCGAGATATAAGCAAAAAACTAAACTTATAAATTTCAGCGATTTTTTCAAATTTTAAAAGTTTGCCGCTTAATAACTCTTTTCGTACAGTCTTTCAGAAAACAAACTATACCACGATCGATTCGTACTTTTATCCTCTATCGATCATATATAGCGGTATATGTGCACGCGGAACAGTTTCCGAAATATAAGCAAAAAACTAAACTTATTAATTTCAGCGATTTTTTCAAATTTGAAAAGTTTGCCGCTTAATAACTTTTTTCGTACAGTCTTTCAGAAAACAAACTATACCACGATCGATTCGTATTTTTATCCTCTATCGATCGTATATAGTGGTATATGTGCACGCGGAATGGTTTCCGAGATATAAGCAAAATACTAAACTTATTAATTCCAGCGATTTTTTCAAATTTGAAAAGTTTGCCGCTTAATAACTTTTTTCGTACAGTCTTTCAGAAAACAAACTATACCACGATCGATTCGTATTTTTGTCCTCTTTCGATCGTATACAGCAGTATGTGTGCACGCGGAATACTTTCCGAGATATAAGCAAAAAACGAAACTTATATTTTTGAGCGATTTATTCAAATTTTAAAAGTTTGCCGCCTAATAACTTTTTTCGTACAGTCTTTCAGAAAACAAACTATACCACGGTCGATTCATATTTTTGTCCTCTTTCGATCGTATATAGCAGTATGTGTGCACGCGGAATAGTTTCCGAGATATAAGCGAAAAACTAAAGTTATTAATTTCAGCGATTTTTTTAATTTTGAAAAGTTTGCCGCTTAATAACTTTTTTCGTACAGTCTTTCAGAAAACAAACTATACCACGATCGATTCGTATTTTTGTCCTCTTTCGATCGTATATAGCAGTATGTGTGCACGCGGAATAGTTTCCGAGATATAAGCGAAAAACTAAAGTTATTAATTTCAGCGATTTTTTTAATTTTGAAAAGTTTGCCGCTTAATAACTTTTTTCGTACAGTCTTTCAGAAAACAAACTATACCACGATCGATTTGTATTTTTATCCTCTATTGATCGTATATAGCGGTATATGTGCACGCGGAATGGTTTCCGAGATATAAGCAAAAAACTAAACTTATTAATTTCAGCGATTTTTTCAAATTTGAAAAGTTTGCCGCTTAATAACTTTTTTTGTACAGTCTTTCAGAAAACAAACTATACCACGATCGATTCGTATTTTTATCCTCTATTGATCGTATATAGTGGTATATGTGCACGCGGAATGGTTTCCGAGATATAAGCAAAAAACTAAACTTATTAATTTCAGCGATTTTTTAAAATTTGAAAAGTTTGCCGCTTAATAACTTTTTTCGTACAGTCTTTCGGAAAACAAACTATACAATGATCGATTCGTATTTTTATCCTCTATCGATCGTATATAGCGGTATATGTGCACGCCGAATGGTTTCCGAGATATAAGCAAAAAACTAAACTTATAAATTTCAGCGATTTTTTCAAATTTTAAAAGTTTGCCGCTTAATAACTCTTTTCGTACAGTCTTTCAGAAAACAAACTATACCACGATCGATTCGTACTTTTATCCTCTATCGATCATATATAGCGGTATATGTGCACGCGGAACAGTTTCCGAAATATAAGCAAAAAACTAAACTTATTAATTTCAGCGATTTTTTCAAATTTGAAAAGTTTGCCGCTTAATAACTTTTTTCGTACAGTCTTTCAGAAAACAAACTATACCACGATCGATTCGTATTTTTATCCTCTATCGATCGTATATAGTGGTATATGTGCACGCGGAATGGTTTCCGAGATATAAGCAAAATACTAAACTTATTAATTCCAGCGATTTTTTCAAATTTGAAAAGTTTGCCGCTTAATAACTTTTTTCGTACAGTCTTTCAGAAAACAAACTATACCACGATCGATTCGTATTTTTGTCCTCTTTCGATCGTATACAGCAGTATGTGTGCACGCGGAATACTTTCCGAGATATAAGCAAAAAACGAAACTTATATTTTTGAGCGATTTATTCAAATTTTAAAAGTTTGCCGCTTAATAACTTTTTTCGTACAGTCTTTCAGAAAACAAACTATACCACGGTCGATTCGTATTTTTGTCCTCTTTCGATCGTATATAGCAGTATGTGTGCACGCGGAATAGTTTCCGAGATATAAGCGAAAAACTAAAGTTATTAATTTCAGCGATTTTTTTAATTTTGAAAAGTTTGCCGCTTAATAACTTTTTTCGTACAGTCTTTCAGAAAACAAACTATACCACGATCGATTCGTATTTTTGTCCTCTTTCGATCGTATACAGCAGTATGTGTGCACGCGGAATAGTTTCCGAGATATAAGCGAAAAACTAAAGTTATTAATTTCAGCGATTTTTTTAATTTTGAAAAGTTTGCCGCTTAATAACTTTTTTCGTACAGTCTTTCAGAAAACAAACTATACCACGATCGATTCGTATTTTTATCCTCTATCGATCGTATATAGTGGTATATGTGCACGCAGAATAGTTTCCGAAATATAAGCAAAAAACTAAACTTATTAATTTCATCGATTTTTTCAAATTTTAAAATTTTACCGCTTAATAACTTTTTTCGTACAGTCTTTCAGAAAACAAACTATACCACGATCGATTCGTATTTTTATCCTCTATCGATCGTATATAGCGGTATATGTGCACGCGGAATGGTTTCCGAGATATAAGCAAAAAACTAAACTTATTAATTTCAGCGATTTTTTCAAATTTGAAAAGTTTGCCGCTTAATAACTTTTTTCGCACAGTCTTTCAGAAAACAAACTATACCACGATCGATTCGTATTTTTATCCTCTATCGCTCGTATATAGTGGTATATGTGCACGCGGAATGGTTTCCGAGATATAAGCAAAAAACTAAACTTATTAATTTCAGCGATTTTTTCAAATTTGAAAAGTTTGCCGCTTAATAACTTTTTTCGTACAGTCTTTCAGAAAACAAACTATACCGCGATCGATTCGTATTTTTATCCTCTATCGATCGTATATAGTGGTATATGTGCACCATATACCACTATATATAAGCGAAAAACTAAAGTTATTAATTTCAGCGATTTTTTTAATTTTGAAAAGTTTGCCGCTTAATAACTTTTTTCGTACAGTCTTTCAGAAAACAAACTATACCACGATCGATTCGTATTTTTGTCCTCTTTCGATCGTATATAGCAGTATGTGTGCACGCGGAATAGTTTCCGAGATATAAGCGAAAAACTAAAGTTATTAATTTCAGCGATTTTTTTAATTTTGAAAAGTTTGCCGCTTAATAACTTTTTTCGTACAGTCTTTCAGAAAACAAACTATACCACGATCGATTTGTATTTTTATCCTCTATTGATCGTATATAGCGGTATATGTGCACGCGGAATGGTTTCCGAGATATAAGCAAAAAACTAAACTTATTAATTTCAGCGATTTTTTCAAATTTGAAAAGTTTGCCGCTTAATAACTTTTTTCGTACAGTCTTTCAGAAAACAAACTATACCACGATCGATTCGTATTTTTATCCTCTACTGATCGTATATAGTGGTATATGTGCACGCGGAATGGTTTCCGAGATATAAGCAAAAAACTAAACTTATTAATTTCAGCGATTTTTTAAAATTTGAAAAGTTTGCCGCTTAATAACTTTTTTCGTACAGTCTTTCGGAAAACAAACTATACAATGATCGATTCGTATTTTTATCCTCTATCGATCGTATATAGCGGTATATGTGCGCGCCGAATGGTTTCCGAGATATAAGCAAAAAACTAAACTTATAAATTTCAGCGATTTTTTCAAATTTTAAAAGTTTGCCGCTTAATAACTCTTTTCGTACAGTCTTTCAGAAAACAAACTATACCACGATCGATTCGTACTTTTATCCTCTATCGATCATATATAGCGGTATATGTGCACGCGGAACAGTTTCCGAAATATAAGCAAAAAACTAAACTTATTAATTTCAGCGATTTTTTCAAATTTGAAAAGTTTGCCGCTTAATAACTTTTTTCGTACAGTCTTTCAGAAAACAAACTATACCACGATCGATTCGTATTTTTATCCTCTATCGATCGTATATAGTGGTATATGTGCACGCGGAATGGTTTCCGAGATATAAGCAAAATACTAAACTTATTAATTCCAGCGATTTTTTCAAATTTGAAAAGTTTGCCGCTTAATAACTTTTTTCGTACAGTCTTTCAGAAAACAAACTATACCACGATCGATTCGTATTTTTGTCCTCTTTCGATCGTATACAGCAGTATGTGTGCACGCGGAATACTTTCCGAGATATAAGCAAAAAACGAAACTTATATTTTTGAGCGATTTATTCAAATTTTAAAAGTTTGCCGCTTAATAACTTTTTTCGTACAGTCTTTCAGAAAACAAACTATACCACGGTCGATTCGTATTTTTGTCCTCTTTCGATCGTATATAGCAGTATGTGTGCACGCGGAATAGTTTCCGAGATATAAGCGAAAAACTAAAGTTATTAATTTCAGCGATTTTTTTAATTTTGAAAAGTTTGCCGCTTAATAACTTTTTTCGTACAGTCTTTCAGAAAACAAACTATACCGCGATCGATTCGTATTTTTATCCTCTATCGATCGTATATAGTGGTATATGTGCACCATATACCACTATATATAAGCGAAAAACTAAAGTTATTAATTTCAGCGATTTTTTCAAATTTGAAAAGTTTGCCGCTTAATAACTTTTTTCGTACAGTCTTTCAGAAAACAAACTATACCACGATCGATTCGTATTTTTATCCTCTATCGATCGTATATAGTGGTATATGTGCACGCGGAATGGTTTCCGAGATATAAGCAAAAAACTAAACTTATTTATTTCAGCGATTTTTTCAAATTTGAAAAGTTTGCCGCTTAATAACTTTTTTCGTACAGTCTTTCAGAAAACAAACTATACCACGATCGATTCGTATTTTTATCCTCTATCGATCGTATATAGTGGTATATGTGCACGCGGAATGGTTTCCGAGATATAAGCAAAATACTAAACTTATTAATTCCAGCGATTTTTTCAAATTTGAAAAGTTTGCCGCTTAATAACTTTTTTCGTACAGTCTTTCAGAAAACAAACTATACCACGATCGATTCGTATTTTTGTCCTCTTTCGATCGTATACAGCAGTATGTGTGCACGCGGAATACTTTCCGAGATATAAGCAAAAAACGAAACTTATATTTTTGAGCGATTTATTCAAATTTTAAAAGTTTGCCGCTTAATAACTTTTTTCGTACAGTCTTTCAGAAAACAAACTATACCACGGTCGATTCGTATTTTTGTCCTCTTTCGATCGTATATAGCAGTATGTGTGCACGCGGAATAGTTTCCGAGATATAAGCGAAAAACTAAAGTTATTAATTTCAGCGATTTTTTTAATTTTGAAAAGTTTGCCGCTTAATAACTTTTTTCGTACAGTCTTTCAGAAAACAAACTATACCACGATCGATTCGTATTTTTGTCCTCTTTCGATCGTATATAGCAGTATGTGTGCACGCGGAATAGTTTCCGAGATATAAGCAAAAAACTAAACTTATTAATTTCATCGATTTTTTCAAATTTTAAAATTTTACCGCTTAATAACTTTTTTCGTACAGTCTTTCAGAAAACAAACTATACCACGATCGATTCGTATTTTTATCCTCTATCGATCGTATATAGCGGTATATGTGCACGCGGAATGGTTTCCGAGATATAAGCAAAAAACTAAACTTATTAATTTCAGCGATTTTTTCAAATTTGAAAAGTTTACCGCTTAATAACTTTTTTCGCACAGTCTTTCAGAAAACAAACTATACCACGATCGATTCGTATTTTTATCCTCTATCGCTCGTATATAGTGGTATATGTGCACGCGGAATGGTTTCCGAGATATAAGCAAAAAACTAAACTTATTAATTTCAGCGATTTTTTCAAATTTGAAAAGTTTGCCGCTTAATAACTTTTTTCGTACAGTCTTTCAGAAAACAAACTATACCGCGATCGATTCGTATTTTTATCCTCTATCGATCGTATATAGTGGTATATGTGCACCATATACCACTATATATAAGCGAAAAACTAAAGTTATTAATTTCAGCGATTTTTTCAAATTTGAAAAGTTTGCCGCTTAATAACTTTTTTCGTACAGTCTTTCAGAAAACAAACTATACCACGATCGATTCGTATTTTTATCCTCTATCGATCGTATATAGTGGTATATGTGCACGCGGAATGGTTTCCGAGATATAAGCAAAAAACTAAACTTATTTATTTCAGCGATTTTTTCAAATTTTAAAAGTTTGCCGCTTAATAACTTTTTTCGTACAGTCTTTCAGAAAACAAGATGTACCACGATCGATTCGTATTTTAATCCTATATTGATTGTATATAGTGGTATATGTGCACGCGGAACAGTTTTCGAGTTATGAATGAAAAACTACTCTAAATAGATGGATTTGCAGCACCTTTATTTCTTAATTATCAAAAGTGACAGTTGCAAAATTTGATTCTATGATCTATAGGCTTTTGATTTTGTTTTTTTGCATTAAAATTAATAATTAATTAACGAATTGCAATTGAGTTGAAAAATGCTATTTTTTGTTTTAGTTTGTTTACATTTTTTTATGTATAACATGAAAGCACGTGGCACTAATACACCTACAAAAAAAAACAACAACATGTTCACACGCATAGGAAAAAATACTTTCCATGCAACTCTGAAAAAAGTTTGCCAAAACAAAAAAAAAGTTTGCCAAAAAGTTTGTTATCTTCTCCTCGATTGAGAGCAGTTAATCTCAACGCGTTGCAACGCCTTAAAAGTTCAATCTGTTTCATCTTTTTCGGCCGTCAACGACGTCGACATTAACTCCAGGGTTAGAGTTGACTTTCTCGCCAAAAATATATTTTAAATTGTCTATGAATGAATTAGAGTTGACTCTAAAATAAGACCGACTTTAGTTCCCTTAAAGTATACTTGGGCCTGTGTATTTAAATATACAAATTCTTACCAAAAACAAAAAAGGAAAAGCTTTTTGAAAGTGAAGGTAGCTGTTGTACAAATAATATTATATACCACAATAAAATATGAGATCTCTAATTCAAGAAAAAAGAAAAAAAGTTTGCGCAAGTTTGCGCCATTATTTTTGGTGATTTTTTGAAAATTTTACCTTTTTTCTATTTTTGCTCATAAGGCACTTTTTCTTATACTTTATTGTCGTCATAAGCTTTTGTGTTTTTCGAATTATTTTGCAAATATATTGCGCAAAATTTTTATTACAAGAGTTTTGCAACTTTGAGAGATAACATGGAAAAAATTTACACAATATTTTAGTTATTCCAAATAGTACAGGAATTTAATGCTGGAATCATTGACGAGAAGTTGCAGTTTTTAGCTAGTAAATTGTGTGCGATTTCAGAATGACAAGGAGATAGCGATTTTTAAGCACGTATGCTAAATGGCTGGAAGGAACTGTGACAATACCAGTACTTGGCAGTTCATCTTCAGGGCGACCAAAAAAAGAATTTAATGAAGCAGGTGAAAGAACAAAAAGAAGAAAAAAGCAAGAAATTCGTCAGCAATTAACAACAGGGCAGATAAAACTTGCTGCATCAATGAGCCAGAGAGCAGCGGGACATAGTGATGCGGCTAAATTAATAATGGATATAACACGATCTCCAAGAAAAGCAAAAATTTTCAAGCGATCGTTAACAACTTCCGAGGTCAACCCAGTTAATAAGCTTTCAGCGGAGGGTGCTTTAGCATTGTTTAGAAATGCTGACCTCACGAAAAACCAATATGAATATTATACAATGCCAACAAAAATGTATATCCATGCTAATCATTGCTAAAAAATGACATTAGCGGAAGTGAAGCTGCAATCTCACCTTCACACAGCAACACGCTTATGTACATATCTTGATGATTTATTACAGCAGTTGGATTATGAAGACCTTCAGTTTCTGGAAAAGTTTTTGAGCAGTGACCCTTTTTTAAGCTGCAATACACAAAGAACACGAAAGATGAAAATACCTTTTTTATCAGATGCTATTCAACAACTACTTCCTGATACAGATGATGATGCCCATGATGAAATACGTATGACATTATCATAATTTTTAATTTTTAAATTATTTTAATTCTTTCATGTGATGAGTATTTAATAATATAAAATAAATATTAGAAGTAAACATGTTTCTGCTTATTTGGTTGTGTATTTCTTATAGAAGGCCAAGCTACGAGACCAATTTTTTTAAATGTTTAATATTGGATAAATTATAATTTTGAGAAAGGAGACATTGTAAAATCCATTAACAGCTATGTTTTATTTCCCTGTATCTACACAACTACAATAGTTCGAGTATCTAAATAAAGTACAGTTGCAAACGAAATTTTGGCGGAATGCGAGGGGGAGACCGGCATACGTAATAATAAATAATTTTTCTACAAATACACAACATATATATATATATATATATATATATATATATATATATATATATATATATATATATATATATATAAATAAATTCTTTTCAAAATGAAAAAAAAAAAAATAAACAAAGTTCTAAATGGTGGTTGGGTGGGAGGGGGTGTCAAAAATAACACTAACCCAATAATAATCTGCCACTACCTTTTTTTTATCAAACTAAAGCTAAAACTATCAAAAAAGTTAAACTTTTGAAACAAAAACCACGCTTAATAATTTTGGCCAGCTTTTTGGGTCAAATACTCCTCTGTGCAACGTAAGTAACTTTTGTTTTCATTTTGGAATTCTATGCTAAACTAGACTGAAGCAAAACTATCTTTACTTCTACCACGGGCAAATTGTCCTGCCGGAAGCTATTAGATTGGGAATTATAGAAGTTTGAAGTTGTAAATTATATACTGTTATATATTGCGCATAAACCTATGATAACGTTGAGAACTATAATAACGTTGAGAACTTTAAAATTTGCATTTGAACTGCTTAAAGAGACGAAAAAAGTCGGCTGTGCAGAACAAATAAAAATTTATTCTTTCTCCCCACTCGAAGCGTGGAAATAGAGCTAAGAGTCCTTAGTGATAATCTATTTTAAGCACCTAAAATATTCTTGCAAACCTTTCGATTTGCAATTAAAATAGATATGGCCTATAAGTCCTAAGCTGAAAGCTTATTATTGCAATTAATGTTTTTTTTCATTTTTCATTATATATTCTTTTGACGGTAACTTATAATGTAACAATTTTTAAAAACTATAAACTATAAATATGATACATTTTAGTTTTTTTAAAATTGTAGGACCTTGTATCCCAATTAAAATTTTGCATATTTGCAGTTTGATTCTCTGTGAAATTGACTTATTAAATTTTTAACACCTTTTTATTTCAACATATTATTTGTTTACACTTATATCAAGTAAACAAATAAACAGCTGTAGTTTGAAAATTATATTAAATAAATTAAAAGTTTTTAGAAATATTAACCAAAAAAATGTAATGAATGAATATTATTATCTTTTGGTAAGAAGTGGTATCTAATTCCTATTTAGCTTCATCCTCTTATTGCGCTCCTTCGTAAAAACACCTTTTGAAGCTTAGAATAGAATATGAAAAATTTTATATTCTTGCATGGCTTTGTTTATTTGGAACTTTCATATATGGAAGTTATTCATTATATATTTCTTCTCACATCGCCATTATATGTATTAAATATTTTAATTTCAATCTGTAAACATAATATGCGGGTACATAAATATACTATTAGCCACATTACTTGGCCAACTTGTATAGCTTATAGCATTCAGCAGTGTATATTTTGTTTTTATATTAAAGAATAGGATGAGAAATAAAGCGAAACTATATTGGATTCCAAGCCACGCAGGCATAACTGGAAATGAAGCAGCAGACTTGGCAGCTAAAAATTCAAGCTCCTATCCAACTTATACATTTATTCCAAATTCAAAAGCTTTCATAACCAGTACCTCGTTTCTGTATTTCTCGCATCGTAAAAGTTTTCGCATGAAACAAGTGAATTTTTAGGAAAACGATGTAAATTGAAACAAAAAATGGGTTTTCTCACACAAGTGTTTCTGTATCTTTAAAATGCGAGAACTATATGTCATTTAAGTTATTTTCCAACAGTTATTGGAAGTTTGCGAGAAAAAGTGTTTCTGTACCAATATTTTGTGAAAAGTTTTACGCAAGAACTGTCAAAATAACTCACATTTCAAAACAGCGCGAGAACAAGTAAGATTTAAAATATATATTTAAATTTGTGTAAACATGGAGTCTAAATCAGCCGAAAGGGAAAAAGCAATTTAAATTAATAATAAACAAGTATTATCAATCAGTATTTATGCATTTATTTATGTTTTATATCTTTTTATTTAGAAAATAGAAAGAATTTCCAAACAGCAAAAGCTAATTGATTACAAGTCCTCAACACTGTATTATACACTTTTTACGCTATAATATTTAAAACTTATTTTATTTATTAACTCTTTTCTACACTTTCACTATTTTTCTATATTGGTTGATAATTTATTTCTTTATTTTGACGTTTTGTTTTTATTTGACACTAGTACTGGAATTATTCCAGTAAAAACAGAATCAGTGCTGTCTGTTTTCGCATGAAGAACCAGAAACACTTTTTACTCGCATATCGAGAAACGATGAAATTTTTTGTTTCACTCTTGATGTGAAAACTTTTACGATGCGAGAAATACAGAAACGTAGGTACAGATTTGCTTTGAAATACCTAAACGATTTCCTTATTAGTAAATGGAAAATTTGAAACCACTTATACATCAAAATTAATCCACTTATACATCAATCTCAACAAGCTGCCTTAAAATGTTACAGTGAAAGAGTTTTGGCACACAATCTTAAAAATTTCGAGAGCGGATAGTGAGTTCGTGTTTCCTACTTTGTGGAAGTTTACAATGAATTTAATTTGTCTCTCTTGTTCATCTGCAAACGTTGAACGGATATTTTCAAAAGTAAACTTAATTATAATAGATTAGCCAACGCCACATTAGAGGAAATTTTATATACTCAAGATTATTTGTTAGTTAAAAATTGATGCTAATATTTTGGAAAATTAAACCTTAAAACCTTCTCAGTATTATAATCAAAAATGTGTGAAATATTTTTAACTTTTATAAAAATTTGATTACTTTTATAAAATAAGTCATTATTTTACTTGTTGGCTTTAAAGCAGAAGCATACAAACATACTTATGCATTTGATCTCAATGGTACGATGTATAGTTTCAACTATGTTTGAATTGTTTGAATCAAGTTTTTGATTTTTATGTTTACTTGTTAAATTTTATCTTCCTTTGTAGGTATATTTTCGTTTTATGTATTTATGGTAAAATCATTAAAAGTAACAACACGCAATATACTGATAAGATTTTTTTTTCCAAAATAAAGATTTTCTTTCGACGTGTGCAGAGTTTTGTATGAAAATTTGTGACACCATTGCATGTATCGCTTAACAGTGAATACTCTTTACAAAGATACTCTTATACGATTAATTTTATGAGAGAAAATATATTTGAAACTGAAAAAAATCAAAATTAAATTGAGAAAAAATAATATTGAAAAAGCAGCAACCACATCAAAAACGTTGATTAAACGATAAAACGAAATTGTTTTATTTGCATTATTTTTAATGTTTAATGACCATAACTAGCCCATTAAATTACGGCCTTAACTCATGAAGTTGCGAAAGTTAAACATGAAATTGAGAAAAACAAGTAGAAGCTAACAACAACTGTTTAGGCTGCCACGAAATTAAGTTATATCGTGATTTAGGCCGAAATCAACATATATTTTACCATTGCTCAAATCAACTTCTTTTACCTAATTTCAACGAAATTAACTTGAAATTACCAACCATGAGCATTTTTACAATACACATACGTAGGTACATTCATTGATATTTACAAACATATAAAAATGTATAATAACATTTGTGGTGGATTATAAAAATTACAGACATCTTATTCAAGGCGCTGTAGTATTAATTTATTTTTTGATATTTTATTATTGATAGCTTCCTATTTGTTTAATAATACGTTTTTTTTTATGTTGTACAAAAGTTTTATGCGAAAGAATAAAATAATATTAAATATTAATAAAAACAAACAGCTATTTCCCAAATTAACTCAATTGGCAAATAGCCCAATATAAACACTTTAGATTTCGTTCGTAATTTCAACTTGAAATTACTTAATTTCGTGGCAGCTTGAACAACTAAAAGTGAAATTATAAAAATTTCAAATGAAATTGAAAAATTAAACTTTAACTGTCGTATTCATAGAAAATAAAATAACTTTGTGTTTTATGACAAATTCTTCATACAAATTTGTCCTAAAATATCATATGTCAAATCTACTTTGATTTTCTATGAATACGGCATTAAAACAAGAAATTGAAAGAAAAGTTTTCAACACTCTATCGAAAATGTAATGCCAAAGCAAATTCATAACAGATAAACTCACGGCGATAATGTGTGCAAAAAATTGTCACCAGGGCTGTCGCGGCAACCTGTTATTATTTCGAATTGTGAAATGCAAATTTCAATCAGGGCAAATTTAAAATTTTGTGTGTTTAAGCCTTGAACAAGAAGTTTTGAAAATTTTAAAACAATTTTTAAATTTCAAATCTTCTAGAACAGGGGTTCTCACAAGCTCTTTCTTCGGGGCCCCCTTCAGAAATTTTAATAGTAGTGCGGCCCACCGCAATATATATGACACATAGGTATGTAGTATTTGAATAAAAATACATGTTATATTAAAAATAATTTATTAAAAAATACATACATATCTACATACATTTGTTGTGGAAATCGAAAATGAATTAAACATATACATATGTAAATGCATATATGACTAAACAAAAAAAAAACAAACACTGGAAAATGTATATCTATTTGTACTTCAGGTCAAAAACAAAATAACATATGTATGTACATACATACATACTTATGTATGTGAATATATAAAAATTCAATTAAAAACTAAAAAATGACTAGTTTCATTTATGTAAGGATCTATGTTAAGATAAAGAATAATTTTAGGCAAAAGAAAACTCCAAAAATAAACATCAATAATTTCGACATTTTTTTTGCTTTATTAGCTCTTTGATATTAGGAGATATATCTGATAATGCACATCTCAAATCATTTTCTCCATCTAATCGTGATCGGTTTTTAGTTTTAATTGATAAAAGAGCAGAGAAGCTTGTTTCACACAAATACGTTGAGGAAAATTGTATTAACAGCTTTAACGCTTCAGATGCTACATTTGGATAAGTTTTGGAGTATTTTAACCAAAATGATTCTATATCAATTGATTTAAAATCAAATTCTGCACATGAATCAGATTTTAGCTCAATAAATTCTTCCTGCAACATTTCAGGTATTTTATCAACACTAGTATTGAAAGGATTTCAAGTAAATTATTTTGCCACGATTCTGTTTTTATTTCAGGGAAGTACCTATGAAACTCATCATAAAGCATATCCAAATGTGTTGTTATTAAAGATTTTAAATTAATGTGTGGTAAGTCGTATGTATTTATGGCTTCATTTAATAATGGAAAAGAGCAATAATTTGAAATTGTTAAATGACTTTTCCATAAGGAAATTTTTTCCATAAAGGCCTTAATTAAATCACATGATGTCAAAATATTAATGTTTTTTCCTTGTAATTTTAAGTTAAGATTGTTTAATGCTTCAAAAAAATCTGTTATATATGCAAAATAAAATAAAAAATTAGTATCGGTAAACCTTTTATGGAGAATATCATTCTTTGCACTTAAAAGAAAAATTTCTACCTCAGATTTTAAACTATGCAATCGCTTAAGCATGTTTCCTTTCGACAACCAGCGAACTTCTGTATGAAACAATAGTTTTGTGTAGTCAGAACTGAGATCCATGCACAAAGATTCAAAATGTCGTGTTCTTAAAGCACTTGTTTTTACAAAATTTACAACATCAATTGCGATTTGGAGGGAAGTTCTTCTGGCAATGTTCTCGCTGCTAGAGCTTGTCGATGAATTATACAATGGGACCCAATTATGTCTGGATTCTGTAATTTGGCCAATTTCAAAAATCCAGAACGACAACCTATCATAGATGGTGCACCATCGGTGCAAATTCCAGCAATTTTTTTCCAGGCAATACCATTTTGTGCTAAAAATTCAGAAAGCACGTTGAAAACATCCTTGCCTTTTGATGTTGTGGGAAGAGATTTCATAAAAAGGAATTCCTGGCACATTATTCCTTCTGAAATATATTTACTATAAAATAAAAGCTGGCTTGCATCAGAAATGTCGGTAGTTTCATCACACTGGAGCGCTATATACGGAGAGTCTTTTATTTTCTCGATCAATTGTCTCTTGATGTCCGCAGCCATATCACTAATTCTTCTCTTAATAGTATCAATGGACAGCATTACTTTCTTTATTTTGTCATTGCTTTCTTTATCAAGCATAATTCTGCCAACTGCTGCTATACACTGCTTAATCAACGTTTCACCAATTGTATGCGGCTTTTTGTTTCTTGAAATGTGCATTGCAATTTCGTAGGAAGCTTCCATGGCCTGTTCTTTTTCCAAACAAAAATTTCCAGTTGAGTCTAACCTAATTTTCTTTAGAGAACTCAGTTTGGCAATAAAAAAATCCCTTTTCTTGTCTTTTAGTTCCGGATGATTTGCGGTTAGGTGTCGTTCCATCTTGGATGGTTTCATACTTTCGTTGGAAAGAGTTTTATGACAAATTACACATTGAGGTAATACTTCGTTATTATTTTTTAAACATGTAAAGCCATATTTAATATAATCTTCATTATAAAGCCGTCTTTTAGAACTCATTTTTAAAATGTTAATGTTTTATTTTACTCTTAAAACAAAATCAGCGTCTTTAATTTGCTTTGAAAAAATGTTTTTAAATGAAAACACCTGACAGCTTCACGGCGAAAAACTAAACAGTGTTAACAATTTAGCCGATTTTAGCTTAAAATGTGTAATTCCATGTCTACACGAAACATACGTTTTACGTTTAATGTACAAAAGCCATATTTTAAAATTTTATTAATATTAACAATATTTGTTTAGCTCCTCGCGGACCCCTTGGAGTTTTCATACGGACCCCCATTTGAGAACCGTTGTTCTAGAAGATGAATTTTCAATAGATTAAAAGTTAATTTTTGTATTTCCAATTTTTATTATCTATACATACGAGGGCTGCTCTATATATTTCTGGCTTAATAGCGAAAATGCGAATATTTATAATCAAAAATGGTTTTATTGTTTTTCAAAGTATTCTCCAGCATGATTTATACACTTTTGCATGCGCTCAAACCAGTTGTCGAAGCACTTTTTCCACTCCGATTGAGACACCTCTAAAACATGGTTTTTGAACACTTCAACAGCTTCTTCTGGCGACGAAAATCGTTGACCACGTTGATGTGCGGAAACAAGAAGAAGTCATTTGGTGCCAAGTCAGGGCTGTACGGCGGATGACCCATTCATTCGACGTTTTGGCCGGTCAAAAACGCTCTGGTTTGAGCCGATGTGTGAGAGCTCGCATTGGCATGGTGAACAATGATTCGTCTTCTCTTGTTGGTTTTTCAAATTTCTCCGATGACTTCAAGCAAATAAATTGTAGTGTACCACTCAGAGTTGACCGTCCTACGTTGCTCAAGCGTAACAGTCGCCACATGACCAGTTTTGCCGAAGAAACAGGCGACCATTTGCTTCGAAGTGCTTCTTCCACGAACAACTTTCGTTCGACTTTGCTCGTCTTTGAAGACCCACACGGTCGATAGTTGTTTCGTTGCGGGCTCATACGTATAGATCCATGATTCGTCACCTGTGACGATCTTATAAACGTCTTTTGAAGCAACGCAATCGTATTTTTGCAACATTTCTTTGCACCAATCGACACGAGCCTTTTTTTGAGCGACTTTCAAATTGTGCGGGATCCAACGAGAACAAACCTTTTTTACGGCCAGGTGTTCATGCAGTATCGAATGTATGCTGGTGGAAAAAATGTCCAAGGATGTCTCTATCTCTCGGTATGTCGCATGTCGATCTTGCGTTCTCTGGCACAACAGCCGTTTTTGGACGACCTTCGCGGAATTCGTCTTTGAAGGAGCTTCGGCCACGATTAAATTCATTATAACAAATTTTTCACAGTGCTATAGGTTGGTACTTCATCGCCATATAAAGATTTAAGTTCATCAATGCACTCTTGTCGTGATAATCCACGTCGAAAGTTGTGAAAAATGATGGCACGAAAACGTTCGCGTGTTAATTCCATTTTTTTCTATATTAATATTTTCAAGTCACTGCAAACAACACAAATAATGGTCGTACGTCAAAACGTTTTGAGCACGATTATGCTTAAAAATGACAGACTTTCCAATGGAAATGTCAGATTGCACTTGGCAGCACTCAGTGTTGCCAGGCCAGAAATATATATAGTAGCCCTCGTACAACATGTAATAAAACAGTAACGGGTTCATTTCTGTACATGAAATATTATTTGAAAAAAATTTTTGGCATACATATATAGATAGTAATCGATATAAAATCCAAAACATCTACTTTTGGGATTTTCGTTTGTCTGTCCATCTGTCTCTCTGTATTCGCATCACGTAAAAACTACTGGAGTGATTTGAACAAAACTTTGTGAGGAGGTACCTTAGAATCTTGATTCCTATATAGAAAACTTTTTTTTTAATAATAATAATATGGCAATTCGTAGACAAAATAGCAAAACAGTAAAAGCACCTAATTTTACGGGATAATGGTAATAAAACAGTTGTCAACACTTTTTATTTTTGTAGGTGGAAGATTTTTAACACATAACTCTGAAATATATAGTTAAATTTGAATTTTAGAAAAATTAAAAATGGGACGCAGTTGAAGTTGTGGGCACTGCTATCATTTATGTATATTTTTTATGTATTTATATGTTTTATGTCTATATATCTACATCAAGGGTAATTTTTTTTAAAGTACCTATTAAAAGAACTTTTTTAGTTATATTTTTTATGTACCCCTAATATATTGTCGTACATAAAATTATAATATGCAATAATTCAAAATATCGATTTTGGATACACTAGTACGTATATACATATTTTCTGTTTGTATTTACAATTTTAGTTTAATTATTTTTCACAATCCCAGTAAAAAATTAGACATTGCCTTAAAAAGTACTTGCCATATAAAGACTTACTTCTGTGATTGCCATTTTTTGTAACTCGCTTAAAAAACACATTACATTAGTTCGCAAAAGAAGTAGAAGTAGTAATTGAATTAAAAATACCTTAAAATATTTACTAATGGTCGTTATAATTTCCAGTAATAATCAGTGTAATAGATTCTCAGGAATGCGACAACGGCAACGGTTTGTCAAAATGATAAATGGCAGGGTTATTAAAAACATAAAGGCTTAAGTGTAGTTAGCGGATGCACCTCAAAAATGATACTTTTCCTATGATTCCAATATTGCCTCATTCTGCCATACAATACTCGATATGTGCCATATTATATTTACAAACATTGGAGGTCCGTAACTCCGAAACTAAAGGTTAACCCCAAAATTTTCACTTAAAATTGTACACCCCGGACACAATTTTTTTCATTTCTGAACTAGATTTTTTCCAAAGAAATATATAAATTCCCTAAATATTTTAAAAAGAATAATAATTCTGGTGTTTATGTTGTGTAAATTGAAAATTTTATAAAAAAAACACAAATTGTTTTGTTTTTGTTTATTTTTAATTTTTTTATTATTAAACGCCTTGTCAAAATCGGATTTTCCAATTGCAAAGCATTGTCGCCGCGTTATTTCGGTATGCTCCATACAAAATGTACAGGCGTGAGAACTTTTGACAGCAAAAAAACGCTTTCCGCCCTTATTTAGGTATGGCTGTTAGAAAGAAATATGCTAGTAGAGCAAACGACTTAGATAAAATTTAGTTTATTTTAATGGATTGGAAAGATATTTTGCAAAAAGCTAGAAACATTAAAGAAAATTTTGAACGTTCATACAAATGTTTAAATCAAGATAGACCAATAAAAAATGAAACAGTCAAGTACCGTCTACAAAACTTATTAAAATACTTGGAAGAAATAAGAATTTTATTTAACGTAAATTACAAAAGACTTACCACAGCTCACCAAAGAGCTGCTGATGCGTTTTTTCTTGATTTAACCATTCGTATAACAACCAAAAAGGGCATTGATATTGAGTTACCAAATACAATACATGAAAACGTCAATGTTGAAATTTATACTGAAAACAACATGAGTCAAACGGTAGTAGAATTTTTAAACACAGCTTCAAAGCTGATTACAGAGTTTGACGGAAAGTCAGAAAACCTTCCGTCATTTATTGACTCGCTAAACCTAGTAAATACAATACAGTGAATTCATGAGTCAACTGCAGTTTCTCTAATTAAAACAAAATTGAAGGGTACTGCGAGAAACCTAATAAGCGGTGAAAAGATCATAAGCGAAATCATTCAAAAATTAAAAACTTCAGTCAAAGGAGAATCAGTAGAAGTTCTCACTGCAAAAATTATGAATATTAAACAAAATAATAAAACGGCTAATTCATATTGTAGTGAAATTGAAAATTTATCTAAATCCTTGGAAAATGCATACATTTCCGATGGATTGACATGCGAATTAGCCACAAAATATTCTACAAAAGTTGCTGTTAAAGCACTTACCAAAAACTGCACCATCGATAAGGTAAAGCTTATTATGAAGCAGGACAGTTTAATAGCATGAATGATGCTATAAGCAAATTTGTCAACACTTGCACAGAATCAACTGGACAACAAAATGCTATACTATACTACCGGCAAAGACAAAATAATAGGTACAATTCTTTCCGTGGAAATACCCATCGTGGAAGAAATAATTTCCCACAAAATAATAGTCTAAATAATAGACTATCTTTTAACAATAATAGACAGTCACATAATAATAATAATAATAATAATAATAATAATAATAAT